>JAUTXW010004890.1:0-600000 GCA_030620095.1 Kuschelorhynchus macadamiae
AAGAATCAATAAACCTTAATGATATATTTTTTCTTAGCCTTTTGTGTCTTTTTATCAAAATAGTTATCCACATGAATAAGCTTTTCAAATGAAATATATTTTTCCTTGTTTTGTGCGATAACTGTTAGTTGTTCTTTGTTTAAGCATAATTTTTTAAGAAATAGATGAGAATCATAATTACGCAAATTATGCAATATAACTGGAATAAAGTTAGGTATTCTGTAATTTATGTTGCAGAGTGAATGAGCTGGACCTCTATAAAGACCGGTTATATGACAATGATCTGCAACCCTGTCATTTAAAAGAGGTTTATTACAAATATGACAAACTGTTTCATAGTTATGATAAATTTTGTCCAGTTCGTTCAAAGGAATCATCTTTTTAGGAGTCTTTAAATATTTATTGTATATGTTATACACATCTCTTTCTAAAGAATTTATAAATAATGTATCACAATTTTGACCTCTATATTTTTCAAATTTAGAATAATTATCGTCGAATGAACATTTAATGTAATAGGCAAATGAATGTGGAATATGTTCATATTGTTTTAAGGTGTATGAAGTATTAGGATTTTTATCAACATTGTCATTATTTAAAGGCTTTAAAATGCATTCAAAATCTGCATACACCACGAAAGGAACTTTCATTTGTTTATGATAATTTACAAATTTCAAAATATTATCATATGAATAGTTTCCAAACTTATCTTTTATTAATTCTTTAGAAGGTAGGTTAATTCGTAAATGATCACAATCATAGCTATTGTGTTGTAATAAATTTTCTTCTGTAGGGAAATATTGTAAACAACCATCGCAAATATATTTTTTTCCGTGATGTTTAGAAATTTGTGCAGAAACTAGTTTTGATAAATCTTTAATATAGCAATAATGAAAAGTTTTTTCATCATCATCACTTATTAACAATAAATTGACATGTTGATTTTTTTATTCGATGAATAATAAAGTGGACCAATTACTTCATACCCCTTTTTAGGATTTATAATTTCTAATCCATATACATTAATAGAAATGTTATTTTTTTCTTCAAAAATCTTAATGTTCTTTAGCAACATTGGAAATTCTATACCTGACATATCCAAAACAGAAGAGTAGTGTGGGTAGGATGAAGTTTCAAAATCTAATCCGCTTGGTTGGTGAAGAGCAGACACAACTGCCCAGGCGAAGCAAAAGTTGTCATCATTCCTAATGTTGATCACAGCTTGACGTCTCTTGATCTCTTGAGTTCGATAAAAGATGAGGCTCTCAGCGGATTGTGCTTGTTAACATTAATTTCCAAATGAAGTAAATTCATCAAAGCCCATCCTGCAACGTAAAAATTAAAAAATTACTTTTTTTGTTGCTGTTGTAAAATCGAAAATAAATTCTTTACCTGAATCTCTTTCTGCAAATTCGTCAGCTTTCTGGTCAATAATGGTGCAGATTTGCTCTAACAGTTCTTTTTTCTGATATCCCTGGCAAATGACTTGGAACGGCGCATTAAAAGATTTGACATCATAGCTGTCGCTGCTGGGGTTAAAATAGAAACCGAACAGTTCCATATTTAGCTTGATACATTTATGTTTCTGCAGTTCTTGATCTATTAGATGTGCAATTTTGTATTCCAAATGTTGAAAATACTCTTTCACATTTATGAAGTTTTGGTGTGAGGAAATCCTATAAGATATTATTCGTTCCCTGAATGCTGACTTGATAATTTCAACACCTTCCTCCAAGCCTATTTTGGAATTGTTCTTGTGCACACTAGATCGAAGATGTCCACCCCATAGACTTTGGTTTATATTTTTCTTGCATTCTTTACAATATTTTACAATATTTGTAGAATCTATAAATTAAGAAAAAAATATTTTACAAAATATAACATGAAAAATAAAATGTTCTTACCTTTAACAAGCTTTGGTTTTTTCAACCAACTGTTGAGTTTTGTGGAATTTCCGTTAACATGTTTTTTATTATGTCGCAATAAATTATCCTTTCTAGTGAAGACTTTATTACATGTTACACACTTATGCATTTCTGAAGTTTTCTGGATAATAATAATAATAAAATTAATATTGTGCATTTCTATTTAGTTATAGTCAAATTTTGAAAAAAGCAATTGCATTTTTGAAGTTCTTTGTATAATAATAAAATTAATATTGTGCATTTTTATTTAGTTATAGTCAAATTTTGAAAAAAGCAATAGAAATTAATTGACTTTATGAATCCATTTCTTCAAATGAGTCAACTAATTTGTCAAAGGCCTGTTTAACATAATTCACCGTACTTTCGTCTCCTTTTTAATTGTGATCAAATTAGTTAAATTTTGAATAGCGAAACCCAGACACTTAAGGTTTGCTATTTGTTTTTTATTTTTTTTATTAATTTTAAAATTTTTTTTAATGATAAATGATGGTTTCGAAATTGAATTTTGTTCAACTGGTGAATTATTAGGAGAAATATCCGAAGTTAAATTTGCATCAATTTGTTTTTCTTGCGGATCAGAATTTACAATAGCAAATGGTGAATTAATAGAAGATATAGCCGAACTTAAATTTTGATCAATTTGTTTTTCTTGCGAATCAGAATTTACAATATCATATGGTGAATTAGTAGGACAAATAGCCAAACTTAAATTTTGATCAATTTGTTCTTCTTCCGAATCAGAATTTTCACTAAACAAAAAGGGAGAGCAAATTGGTCTCGGAGAATTAATTGGCGATTTTAATGTTAAATAATTTGTATTAGATTTTTGAAAACAAACAATATCCTCATCGCTAGAATTTTGAGTTTCGTCAATGTCATTCAGTTCTTCAAGAGTTTGTTTAGTTTTTGTTGTAATTAAGTCCGATTTGTTGTCAATAATGTCATTAAGATCGTCAAGAGTTTCTTGTTGACTAGCTGTAAATAAATATTTTTCGTTGTTCTGTTTGTTGGCATTATTTTGAACTTGGCTATTATAAATAATTTCATTCAAGTCCTGAATAGTTTGTTGTTGACTAGTTGTAAATACGTCTGTTTCATTGTTTTGTTGGTTTGCAAAATTCTGCATTTGAGTACATGTGTATAAGTCAAAGTCATTGTCAATAATTTTGCTACTCGATGCCAAAAAATTGTCCATTATGAAAAAAAATCGTAATAACAAATAAAATGCCACAAATGTACATAAAAATGTCACCAATATATATAAGAATTAAATCTTGCCAAATAAAAATGTTAGAAATAAAAATAAAAATTGAAAAATTACCAAATAAACACAATGTAAACACCAGAAAACTCGCGAGCTCTGCACAGTGTGAATGCAGAAATCAATTGCATTCGTCTCTTCGCTGAGGCGATTTTATATGCAAAAGTTAATCACATGTGTCCTACTTAAAGTTGAACGACAATCTCTAAAAACCACTTTCCCAAGCCGATCAACTACCTTACCCCCCCCCCCTCCCCCTTCCCCCTTCCCCCCGGACCCCTTAATTTCCGAGACTCAAATCCCGGCTCCCCAATTTCGGGCTACCCTCTTCAGGTTAAGTTAAGTTAGGTTAGGTTATGTTAGGTTAGGTTAGGTTAGGTTAGGTTAGGTTAGGTTAGGTTAGGTTAGGTTAGATTAAAAAAGAAGAAAAGAAAAAAGGAGAAGGAAAGAAAAAGAAGAAGGAAGGAAAAAGGAGAAGGAAGGAAAAAGGAGAAGGAAGGAAAACGGAGAAACATATAAAAAAGAGAAAGAAGGAAGGGAGAGAAAGAAGATAAGGTGAGGGTGAGGGGGGTTTAAGGGGCGAAGCCCCCCTTAGGGATTGGCGGAGCGGGGAGGGGGGCAAAGCCCCCCCCCCCCCCCGAGGCAACTGACAGGGAAAGGGACAGTGAATAAAAAAAAAAAAAAAAAAAAAAACTTATGTATTGCAGGTAGTAAAAGTGGTGGTTGATGGGATATATACTTAAGAACATCCACTCGACGATCATACAGTAACATTCGCTGTAATATCAGTTGTCGCTATTATTTTAACGTATAACCAAATTTTTTATCAAATAAATCGATCTAAATCCAAAGTTCCTAACAATGGCAGAAAATATGAATGGAAACGCTGTCCAAATTGAAGAAAATAATATGGAGATCGCCGCTCAAATTGAAGAAAGAGAAGAGATTTTTAATAACTTGGAAGGCGATTCCATCACTTATAAACATTCATTTTTGGACAAGTCATCTAGGCTTGTTAGAAGATCATTCTTATGTAACATCGATATTAATTATATTGAAGAGGAGGAAGAGGAAGAGATGGAGGAAGATGATCAGGAAATTGACGAAGGAGTGGATATGGATGGACAATTACTAAATTTAGGAACCGAGGGTGACGTAAAAGTAAGCAAGTTTAGGGCTAGTGAATTATTTAATAATTTTGAAGAAAAAGATGTATGTGTTATACAAAGCTACTCTAAAATTGAAAGTCGAAGACTAGGAACATTTGCTATTTGCCTTCCTTGCAGTGCAATTCACATGAGATATTTACGGAGAGGGGAATCCGATCACGTGAGCTGCCACTACAAAAGAGCCTATGTTGTTAGTGCTTCTGATTTACATTGTGCTATTTGTAGGATACATCTTTTTATACTAATTCCTGAACATGCTTGCTTTTACTGCAACAAAAATGAAAAAAAGAAATAGAAAATTATATTGTTAAATATTAATATTAAACATAGTTTGTAAATGTGATGGGTAGATTAGTTTAACAATATTAATTTTAAATATAGGTTAGGTTAGGTTAGGTTAGGTTTAATATTAAACATAGTTTGTAAATGTGATGGGTAGATTAGTTTAACAATATTAATTTTAAATATAGGTTATAAACGTAATGGATAGATAATGTCAAAAATATTAATTTTAAACTTAAATTGTAAAGATAATAAGAATACGTCAAGAATATTAATTTAAAAATGTCAAATGTTACTATAAGCGGTTATATATTTTCAGTGCTATATGCAAAATACTTCTTTTTATTCTAACATCTGACACTGTATTTGTAAATGAAATAGTTAATCATATGTAAAAAAGTGTCGATTATGTCAACTGCCACTATAAGCGCTCATATATTAGCATAAAATTTTGTTAACGCTTGTTTCTGTATTCAATTGAGTTTTCTCTTACTTGATGCAAATTATATTAATATTATTAGTATAATTAAAAAGTAGTAGATTAGGCTATGCCGGTCCGACAATCAAAACCGTCATTTTTACATGTAAATTCCCATAAGAAAATTTAAGATTCGATCTGCAAAAGTGGTGCCATTTTAGGGCGTGGCACTTTTTGTGTCAACCCATAACAATTGTTTTGTTATGTAATGTGAAAATTAGTATGTATTAAAAAACTTGTTAGATCATTGTTGTCGTTTCAATATAGGAAAAGGAAAAAATGTGTGTCAATTATTATATATATATTTACATTTACTTTTTTTACAAAATTATTTGTTACCAGAGTTTTCACAAACACAAATTATAAAAAAAATATTATCCTCTTTTTAAAATTACAACAAAATGATGTCTAATTACATCTTTGAAGATTTGTACCAAATAGTAATATCTAGTGCGACATACAGGACAATTGTTTACCATTATAGAACAACAATTTTCATCATTCCATCTTAAAATACATTTTAAACAAAAAATGTGGGAACATGTATTTGGTCTACATGAATCATAATATTCGATTATTTCAAAACAAATAGCACAAAACACTTTTTTCTCTTCACTCTCAGTTTTGTTCAAATTTTTTAAAACAATCCCATTATTTTCTTCTCGAACTAATGGTATATTTTCTTCTTGAACTCCTGGTATAATTTCTTCGAGGCTCTGAAGCGGAATGGATCGATTTCTTTCTCCAACTGATTCACTCATTTTATTTTAATATTATTATTAATAGATTTATTCAACAGATTTTTTTCTTTTAACAGTCACTCGTACCTTAACATACTAAAATGATCTTGATGCACCTATTTATAAGACTTAAGAATGCAAAATCAAATGTGGGAGAACAAAGAGAAAAAATTAAAAATATGATGCGAATGAGAATAAAAGGGGAGGAAGTTAAGAATGAGGGACATGAGAGAGAGGAAGAGGAGGAGGAGGAGGCGCTCCCATATTATAACTACTTGATCCGATTATATTATTAATATTAAAATCACCACAAATTAAAATATATTGATTTTGTCACATCATATGACATAGTGTTGAATTTAGTGCTGTAATAAATGTGTTAACATTTTTATTGGGAGCAGCACTGCTGTTTTAATGATAAATAGTTAAAAGAACCATCTTTGTATTATCTAATTTAAAGCTGAGACCCACACATTCGAATACAAATTCAATACAAAACTGTGATAAATTTATAGGCTTGTAAGTACTGTTTTTACTATAGATAGCAACACCATCATAAATGTCGTCTCTTCTGGAGAAATTTGTTGCTAGCTCCATTAACATACCAGACTAGAGTATGGTTTCTACATGATGGGACATAACCCCATTGTTTAGTTGATGTTGGAGAGCACCTAAATAGACATTTTTGGCCACCTTGTTTGCCAGATTTAAACCCCGTGGATTTTTATGTTTGGGTACATTTAAAAAGTCTGTTATATGCTGTGCCCAAGGGAGATGAAAATCATCTGCGTCTTATTCAAGAATGCGAGATATTAGAAAGATGCCAGGCATATTTTGACATGTTCGTTTTAAATGGAATAGTAGAGCTCGAACGTGTTTAGATATGAGTGGTTGACACATCTAAAATCTCTGGGTATGCTGAGCACCAGTTTAGTTCTAGCCTTTTGTTTGGTTTCATTTTCATTATAGACTTTAATTAGTTTAATTTGGTAAAATTGATAAAAAAAAAAGAGATCTTCGTCTCCGCCATTTAAGCTAATATCATACTAAAAATGCTGTTAGCGTAAATTACCTAAGTGTAAGGTTAGGTTAGGTAAATTTAATTTTTTTTTAAGTTTCAAGTTAGGAAAAAATTAAATTGTTGTGCTTATCCATTTTGACTGTAAAGTTTCCTGTGCACCTACCAACAAGTCGGGGAACAGAACGGAAAGTCTGATTTTTTAACTGGAAACACCCAGTGACTTAGTAGTAAAAAGTTCAGGGGGATCAATAGGGGTAGGTTAGGTTAAAAGTGAGTGGATCAAACAAATTGAACTCTGCATGTTTTGCCTTAAGGGTTTTAAGGGACCATATTTCACTAGATGCCTTAAAGATATTTTATTTTGCTTATGTTAGATCTAGAATGTCATATGGAATTATTTTTTGAGCTTCATCAACCCATGCAATAAACATTTTTATAACTCAAAAAAGAATAGTTCGAACCATCCTAAAGAAGCATCCTCGGGCATCCTGCAAACCCTTGTTCAGAGATCTTAATATCTTATCTGTTCCATCTCTTTACTTTCTTCAACTAGTATTGTTTGTGAGAGGACATAAACAACTATTTCAGACAAACCATGATCTTTATGCCAGAGACATGGAGATCTTAACAAGGCACTCTCATTACTTGAGAACACCCTTTCACAACACGCCTTTCTTTTCTAAAAGTTCATATAATAGAGCTATCCAGGCCTATAATCTTCTACCAAAACATATTAGGGACATGACATCTGACAAGGTCTTTAAGAGCTCAGTTACTCGTCTACTAATTGATAAATGTTTGTATAAATTTAAGTTCTGGGAGGAATTTAATAATGATACTTAGCTCAACTTAAATTTTAGTAGTTTTCCATTTAAGTTCTAGCTTTAAGGTTTTTAAACTGGTTTTTAATATTGTATGTTTTCATTTCTCTCTACTTATAATTAGTATATGGTTTGTTATGTAAATGTTAGAATCAGGGCTAGTTGTCTTTTTATCTTTATTGTGTCCATGTTGTGTAAGTCATTTAATAATATTTAATATCTTTATAATAATATGCATTGTGAGCATTTCCGCCGACGATACCGCTCATTCTCCTGTTTTGGAAATGATATTATTATGGTAATAAAAGCATTTCATTTCAGGCTCTCCACTGCGACTCTGGTCTATTGTGGTTCAAACCTATATTTACACTTCCCCAAGCAACTCTAAATCCTCAATGAGTCTTATCATTGCATTTGGGGAGGTATTCTTCAAGTCTTCGTGCAGCAGAATATCTCTACATAATATAGAGAACCTGATCCTGGCAGCTGCCAGGCATTCACACAGCACATGGCTGCCTGTCTCCTCATCCTCCATACATAGGCGGCACTCGGATTCATCTTCAATAGGGTCACGACCCAGAAAAAAACTAACACACTGTAGATTTTTCGAAAACTTATTGTATCACTTTCATAGACATTGGCCATCGTATATCTTGTGCCAAATTTAAATACATTCTCTAGAAATGTTCACAGCGTGTAAAAAAATAAATAAAAAATATGGAAACTTGGACATCCTGTATTTATCTCGAAGCATTTCTGGACCTAAGTTCATAGAACTGACTTAGTCAAGTTTTAAATCTATGAATGAAACTTAAATTTTCCCTTTGATATTAACCAAATAATCTATTTTAGCCTGTCAAGAAGGACAAACCTAAACCGCCCAAGACCAAAACGCTGAAACTCTCCGAAATTACCAGGCCGTTGATGAGAGATGTTAAAGAAAGATTGCTCGTATCTGCTGTAAGGAGGCTGATATGCTGTGACAAGATCAGGAACAAGAACCTGCAGCAGAAGATCATCACCACTTTGGCATCCAACTTCAATGCGTCCGTTCGTGAAACTATTCTGACCCACTTGTTGTCGGACCTTCGATCGAATGTTGATACTGCTTTGGCTTGGTTATTTGAAGAATATAGCATTACGCAGGTAAGTCAGATTTAGTTGCAAACATTATTGTGACAAGTGTCACAGATAGATATTTATCACCCATGATATCTTTGAATCATTAAAACTCTACATTACGAGTATACAACATGGTTGCTATCGGGGTTGCTCAACGACTACAAATCTTACAATATTTCAGAATTCCTTAACTCAAAATTCAAAATTCAAAATAATATTTTTATTGAAACATTGAAACATTTATTGAATTAAAGAAGCATTGCAACGAAAAAATTACATAGTAGCACTCTTCTTGAGCTACAAAAGTCGCTTGTCAGTAGAGTGCTTAATAGAATTCCTATATTACAATATCAAATAGTACATGACTAACCGGAGCATTTATAAAACAACAAAAACTAGATCACGGTCTTAGTGACCATGCGCAACTTAAATAATTTAACAAAATTATAGTGTATTCCTTATTATTACTAACTGGAGCATTTATAAAATAACATAAACTATAGATTTATAATAGGTATTGTATGTGTGATAGTCTGAAAATTCTCTTTTATCCACTCGGAACCTCTTAATGCATAAGACAATTTACTCCTAAGATTCCTTATCTGCAAAGGCAATATATTATACAGCTTAGGGCCCAGGTATGATATGTGTCTCATAGTAGCAGAAAACACCGGCTGTGGAAAGGTCAAGGCTTCATCCGTGATAGAATGGGTGCAAAAATTATGAGAAATCAAAGTTTTGTATGTTTTATCATTGTTCATGAATCTCAGTGTACTTCTTACAAATAATTGACGAACCGATAGCAAGCCACTCTCCCTAAACAATATTTCTGTTGGAAATAGTTTATTCTTCTTCAAAATTACTTTAATTATATACTTTTGTGTGATGACCAGAGGATTAAGGGCATTGGAAGTTGCACTCCCCCAAACCCCCATCCCATAGCAAAGTATGGACTCCACCAGAGCCTGGTATGTGAGAACCAGAAGCTTCCGAGACAGAAATTCCCTTAACTGATAGAACTTATAAATTGTTTTACGGATCTTATTCACAACATAGGTTATGTGGTCTACATACTTGAGATTTTTATCTATATACAACCCAAGATACTTTACATTATCTTTCCCAGATATGCTTAGACTACAGGCACAGTTTGAGGTTCCCATTATACATGAGAATTCATGCACCTTCAGTTTTGGGAATAGTATATTACTTTTATTATTCATTGAAAATGCAACATACGAGGTCTTAGAAACATTCATTGTCAGAAGATTCTGATCCATCCACATCTTTATTCTGGATATATAACTTTCAGCCCTGTGGAACACACCCTCCCAAGAATCGCCACTGACTAAAATAACTGTGTCATCCGCATAACATACACATTCACTACTTTCACTAGGCAAGACTGAGAATAAATCGTTTACATAGATGGAAAAAAGTGTGGGGCCCAGGACTGTGCCCTGAGGAACACCAAACCCTATCGTACTTTCGTCACTTAGAACACCATTAATTTTAATTCTTTGTATCCTGTTTTTTAAATAAGATTCAAAAAGATCGTGGGCAATACCCCTGATACCACAATTCCTAAGTTTGCCAAGTAAGGTTTGGTGATCCACTGTATCAAAAGCACGGGCCAAATCAATGAATATACCAATGGTTTTTTGCTTCTTTTTGAAGTTCTTTATAATAAAATCCGTAACATGAACCATTGCACTCTCAGTTGACAGACCAGATCTAAATCCGTATTGTGAGTCTGAGAGTATTTTGTTTCGACACAAAAAACCATCCAGCCTTAACTTTATACACTTTTCAAACAATCGGTTTATCATGCTGGTTATCGCAATTGGTCTAAAATTTTCTTTTTGTAGTTTGTCACCCGCCTTGAAAACTGGCACCACTATCGCTCTTTTAAGAATGTCCGGATATACACCACACTCGAAAATCAAGTTAATCAAATGTAAAAGCGGCTTCGTAAGGTATTTGTGGTTTTCTTTTAAAATAGAGGATGAAATATTGTCCTCCCCTGCAGCCGACTTTAGCTTTAGAGAAGCTATGACCGCGATAATTTCATTTTTTGAAATAGGGCTAAAAAATAGAGACTCAGTTATACTTTTGCATGGAAATTTATAATCGTTGCCTTTAATCGAATCAGCCAAACTCTTACCAATGGTTTCAAAATATTTGCCAAATATATTAGCAATCTCTTTGTTATCACCTACAAGTATATTATTGTTCATTATTCGGGTAATTTCCTTAGGTTTTGTTTTTTTGCTGGTGGCATTTTTTATTACCTCCCAGGTTTTCTTGACATCATTTCTACATTCGTTTATTTTTGTTTTAAAATAATTAAACTTAGCTTTTTTAATTAGATTAGTAAGACTATTTCTATACCTACGAAATCTCTCTTGGGCGTCAAGATTATCTGGGTATTTAATTGCTGTCTTTTTTAGTTTATCCCTATTTTTAATAGAGTTGATTATACCTGCAGTAATCCATTCACTCTTTTTTATAACCTTTTTAACTTTCAAAAACTTTGTAGAATCCCTGATAATGTCTGACAATATGTGAATAAAATTACTAGTGCATATATTAGGATCCACACCACAAACAGTAGACCAGTCGTTAGACTTAATTTTATTTTGTATGTTTATATAATCTATTTTTTTAAACATTTCTCTGCTACTTGTTAATGCATCATTCAATTTGTGGTTTTTATTTTTAACCAAAACAGCACTCAAAATTATAGGAAAATGATCTGTCTTCCCGCAATTAAGTACAATAGAATTATATTTGCAAGACACTAATTTGTTCCTCAAAAAGTAATGATCCAGACATGATCTTGAGAGACGCTCACATCTAGTAGCACTATTTATCTGACTTACATATCCCATTGCATTTAAACAGTTTAAATAGTTACATGTAATATTATTATGCACATCCAGCAAATTTATGTTTACATCTCCAGAAAAAATCTCTAATGGACAGCTTTCAAATTTACTTTCAAAAAGTGCCAGTAGATCATTTAAAAATTCATCGCAGTTCAAAGAGGGCAGCCTGTACACCCCAATCAGACCCACTCTCACATCATTCACCGCAAAAGTTACTCTCAGAAATTTTGTGTGCCCCATTTGTAAGACTTCAGCACTAGGTTGCCATTCGGACCTGACAAAAATTATTGTACCATCACATTTATTATGATGACTATTATTATAGAATGTGTCAAAACCTTCCATAGCGAAGTCATCAAGATCATGAACAATGCCCGTTTCTGAAAGGATGACCACTCCAAAATCAGTGGAGCTCGCTTTTAAGAAGCCAATGAGGTTATCAAAATTTTTATGAATACTACGTATATTAAAGTGGATAAAATTTACATTAGAGTTAGAAATAAGTAAAGAGCCAAGATCATCAATATTTTCACAATTAAGATTACTCACCGAAAGATAATCATCAAGTATATCAAACACAGCCATTTTAGTAATGAATACTTTATATTGTCATTGCACTTAACTTACAGATATTATTCTAGTTTGCTAGATTATCAATATCGTCTTCTGAATTAATTCTAAAAATCACACTTGAGTCACTTTTTCTAGTCAGGATGATTCCATCTCTAACCCAGACATACTTGTATCCATGACGCTTAAGAACTCTTGCCCTTTTGAAGAGATCTCTTTGTTCAGTTGTCAGATCTTCGTTAAAGTATAATGGTGATTCTTCTCCAGGTATACTGCAATCAACCGAGGTGATTTTTCCTTTGTCTTTTCTTTTATCTATAAACTCCCTTCTCAACTCTTTGCTTTTGAATTCAACGACAATTGGACAGTTATCTTTGCGAGGATTAGATAATTTAAGTATTACATCACTTCTAGATAGATTTGGGTTAACATACTTCATAGCTTTCTCGGCCTTGGCAGTGACTGAATCAGCACCTTCCTCCGCCTGGTACTTTATCCCGACAATAATAAGATTAGCATTCCTGTTTAGCCTCTCCTGCTTGGCTGCATTACCCTTTATCTTCTCAATTTCTTCTTTTAACTTTCGGTTATCATCCCTTAACTTTCCCATTTCTCTTTCAATTTCTTCATTTTTCAGTTTCTGTTCTTCGTACTGTTCGGCGTAGAATTTAATATCTTGCTTTAGATCACGAATCTCTCGCTTCAAATCCTTCAACGACTCAATTAGTTCTTCATATGAATGAGTGGACGTAGACAGGCTACCACTTCCAATACTTCTCCTTGCCGTTTCACTTCTCACCTCATTCTCTAATTGTCTCTTGCAAGTTGGGCAATACCACTTATTTTTGGTTTTCTTGATAACCTCGAAATCAATTTCGGAGATCTCCGCGCACACGAGGTGAAACCATTTTTTACATTTTTCTCCACATTGAATTCCAAAATGTTGTTTGGTGATGTTTTTATTGCATTTCGGACACACCGCCTTCGGTTGAACCATTTTGCAATTAAACAAATGTATTAACTTTTGTAGTATGCGGACACCTTTAGTTCTCCTTTGTTATTATTTCTATTGATTTTGACCAAGGTTATGTTTAAAATCCCACAAAATCAAGCCGAGATAAATAGGTTTATTACTGTTAGGAACCTTTTATGCGTTGAAAATTTCGCGAAATATTTTACTTATACTTTAATATAGGTCCCTATAACACTAGTTTAAATTTTAGTTTACTTTTTTAGTGAAAAACGATAGTTTTATCTTGGACCGTTTAAAAAACGCGTCGTCACTTCTAAAGCAGACCACACACATATATTACCTTATTGATTACATGGAGTAACATTGGGTCGTCAATTTACATAAAGATCAATAAGTAAAGATATCAAAGTATCAGAATAAAAATACAGATAAAATACATGAAACAAATAATTAATAAAATAATGGTCGCTTAAAAAGACAAAGTTTTACAAAACATATTCACTTAAAACTAACACCAACAAACATTGACCTACAAATGACTAATATTTTTGCTTAACTTAATTTTATTTTTAAACCTGCTTCTACTTACAATTTCAACATCAGATTTCAACATATCTGGTAAAAAGTTAGAAATTCCTATACCCACAAAATACGGACCCTTCTCGAAGAAGGTAGTGGAGTGATTTGGTACTACAAGTCGATTTCTATATCTAGTATTAATAGTTCCTGAATTCATTGAAAGATTGGTTGAAAAAATTGACAAATTGTCTCTGACAAACATTATTAAATTAAAAAGATATAAAGAAAAAAGCGTCATGATTCTAAGTTGTAAAAAGAGTAGAGCGCAGTGCTCTCGGTAAGAAGCATTCGAAACAGTCCTAATAATTTTTTTTTTAATTATAAATATTCTATTTATTGTCGATAGGTGGCTTCCCCAGAAAATTAGTCCATAAGCCATTCTAGACTGGACATAGGCATAGTAGAAGCTCATTATGAATTGTGGTCTTATTAATTTCCTGAGATTAAAGATTGCATAATTTGCTGATGCTATCTTAGAGCATATTAAGTTTCCCTGTTCGGTCCATGTTAAGTGTTCATTCACTGTTATGCCCAGAAATTTAGTTGAAGTGATGGAATTTATTGTATGATTGTCAATGTTTAGCATTATTTTTGAAGCTTCTAAATTTGTGGTGGTGAAGTGTATTAAATTTGTTTTTGAGTGGTTCAAAACGAGGCAGTTCATATCACACCACTCAGACATTTTCTTGATTGTGAGTTCGGTCAGCTCAAGACTTCTTCCTGAATCTTTGTGATGAATTACAGCTGAGGTATTGTCAGCAAATTGCACTACCGAGACACCCTCATCAGCCAGGTATGGGGAAAGGTCATTAACAAATATTAGAAATAATAGCGAGGCTAGGATTGAGCCCTGTGGGGTATCTGTGTTTGTTTTTTGTAGGTCGGACTGAAAAATATGAATGGCGATATTATCCTTGGTTCCCCTAATTTGAAATTTCTGATAACGATCTTTTAGAAATGATTTAATCCAGCTCAGACAAACCCCAGTTATGCCTGCCCTCTCCAACTTGTGATATAACAGGTCATGATTCATAACATCAAATGCTTTGGTCAAATCAAAATAAATTCCGAGTGTTGCATCGCCTTTATCTAAGGAATTGAGTATTTTATCAATTTGACTATACAAGGCTGTCTGCGTGGAGCGGTTTTTCAGAAAGCCATGTTGGCTACTGGTAAAAAATCTATTTTTAGTTAAGAAGTTCAAAATTCTGTTATACATAGCTCTTTCAAAAATTTTTGAAAATACAGAACACACAGCTACTGGTCTGTAATTGTTGAGCTCATAAGGACTACCTTTTTTAAAAATAGGAATTATTTTTGAGGTCTTTAACTGAGTTGGAAACAGGCCTTCGACAAATGAGTTATTTATAATAGTGACAAGTGGTTTAGCTCGTGACTCTGCTACAGTAGCTATGATATTGCAAGGAATTTCGTCCGATCCAGAGGATTTCTTTTTTGAAATATCCTTAATTGTGCCAATAACTTCTTTCTCATCAACTGGACTTAAAAATATTGAAAAGTGGATTTGTCTTTCAACATGTGTATTACTAACAACATTTCCACCATCAGCACCTGTCGGACTTAAGATTTGAGAGCTTTTTACAAAGAACTTAAAAAAATATTACATAGTTGTTCGGAATCGGTGATTTCTACTCCGTCATGGACTATATTCATTTTATGAGAAGATTGCTTTTTTCCTGTAATCTCTTTCAAAAAATCCCATCCGCACCTACTAGGATTACTAGCTAGTAGCATTCTATTCTCATAATAGTTTGATTTTTCATTTTGAATTGCTTTTCTATACTGATTTTTTATAGTGTTATACGTTATGTTTAATTCCTCATTGTTGCAATGTGTTTTTAACCAATACAATTTTTTCATTTCATTTGACAATCTTTCTATTTCTGTGTTAGTTACATGTTTAGTTTTATACTTAGAATGGTATTTACTCCCCTCTGGGAATGCCACATAGAAACAGTGTTTGACAGTTTTCTGTTTCAATTTCAAAGTTAATAAAACAGTTGTCTATCACCGATCCAGATCCATTTTGATAACGTGTCGGTTTATTAATTGAATGCTTAAAATTAAATAAATTGAAGAGATCTAGTAGTTCATCAGTATGTGGGGCCTTAATTCCCACATCTATGTTGAAATCACCTATCACTATAACATTTTTAAAGCGTGTACAAATTATATCTAAAAGGTCTTCTAGTTTGACTAAGAAAATATTAATATCTGCTTTTGGAGATCGATATAAAGAGATTAATACAGTTTTTATAGTGTTAAGTGAAAATAATGAAATACAATGTTCGAATACCTGTTCGTCAGAAACTATCATAGTCTTTACTTCAGTCATTTCAATGTCTTTTCTACTGAAAATTGCTGTGCCTCCACCACAATGTTCCTTCCTGCAGAACATGCTTGACATTGTATACCCTTCAAGAGAATATACCTCACTTTCATCAGTTGATAACCAATGTTCGCACAGAGATACTATAGCATATTGATATTTTTGTAATATATATTCAAGTTCTAGTTTTTTATTTCTTGCACTTCGGGTGTTTAAATGCAGAATGCTGATATGACTCTCTCTTCCAGTGTTGACTAAAAAGCCTTCTGGTTTGGCCTCCTCCTCTGAAAATTTCTGTTGTTGTCTCCCCTTCCATATCTTGTAGTCTCAATCCTATAACCATGTCTTGGATTCATAGTTCTGTAACCTTCATCATAGTTCTGTCCCTGGTTAAAATTTCTATATGGATATCTTTTGTGATGATGCCATTTTTGAATATATACATTCTTTGGCCAGCATTCAGGTTACATGAGACTTTCATAGTATTTTATAGGGGCCATCACTTTGAAAGCGCTTGAGAATCCATTGTTTTTTATCTTGTTTACTATAATTTCTTGATTGCCTATGTCTGGAATAATCGTGTTTATGTGCGATTTTACAGTTTCTTCATTCACTGATAAGCTCAGGTTGGAAAGGTAAAGCACCGTTTCTTGTCTTGCAGCGAGAAGTCCTGGCACATCTGAAATCTCCGATGGTTCGGCAGCCCTTAACTCACCCGACTCTGTGGCTAAATCCATAACATTTAACTGGTTTTGGACAGTGCCTGTGGTTGTAAGATTTTCAGCTATCACATTTTGTTGTGCTGCTGTGACAGCATATGATACCTGTTGTTTTGTAATGGGAGGGTTCTGAACCTGGATTGGCTTGCAAGTACTAGGATATTTTTCTGGTTTGTGATTTGGCTTTTCTGGATGTTTCCTTTTTTCATCTTGGTGACCCATGTTATTCAATTGGAGTTCTAAACCGGTTTTAAATTTTTCAAGTTCCTTAGAGAAGTTCAAGTGTAAACTCTGCATTGATTTCTTGAAAGTGGTCTCCATTGATATTTTCAATTCGTTGAACCGAGTCTCCATTGTTGAAGAAAACGTTTTTATCCTGTCTTGAATGATGGGAAGATAGTCTTTGCATGCAAACACCAAAACTCTCTGCTTGCTTAACCTGGTGACGTGCGTCTCTGATGTTGTTAACTGAGAGCATTTTAGGCAGTGATGATCACCACAGAAGTCACAGATCATCTTGTATTTCAACTCATTCTGGGTCAGATCATTGGAGCACTCTGAACAAGATGGACACTGACTTCCATTAGTCATCTTGATTGCGGTTTCGATTTTTCACGTTCCAATATATTAATGACATAGGTTGAGGCTGGCCAACAGATTGATGTCATTTACACTGACGTATCTAGGGCTTTTGACAGATTTTGTCATCAGCTTCTATTATGGAAATTGCAGCAAATTGGTTTTTGTAGAAATTATCTGGAGTGGATCAGATCATATTTGTTTAATCGTCGTCAGCATGTCAACTTATTTGGTTCAGCTTCCAGGGAGGTTGTTGTAACGTCGGGTGTTCACATATTAGCCCAATTTTATTTTTACTTTTTATGAACGGTGTAGTGTCTTGTTTTAAAATGTCTAAATGTCTTTTATATGCAGGTGACTTAAAATTTCCTTCCTCTGACTCTAATACACTGCAGTCTGACATTGAAAGACTCGTCAAATGGTGTCACACTAATTATCTGCATCTTAACATTTCAAAGTCAAAGTCAAATATAGCTTTAATATCAAAAGATGAAAATCTCATTGACAAAGCAGAACTTAAAATAAAAAATTACAATCTAAATAGGTGGAAAGAACATCTAAAGAAAAACCGTACAGAGAGAAAAATCGGAACCAAAACTAACGAAAGTGAATTTATATCTACCCAACTTACCAATGAAAATAAGAAGCTTTGGTTATTCTTATCAAAAATAAACATGCATGTTACACCTGAAATAATCAGAACCTACATTGTAAAAAATACAAATTGCCAGTCCGATGATGTAGATATTAAGCTCTGCCAGGTGAAAAAAGCCAATGCAACACAAAACTGTTTCATGATTGGACTACCAATAGACCTGAAGGATATTGTCTATGCCGAGAACTTTTGGCCCAAAGGAGTTGCTTTTCAACGTTTCAATTTTTCTCTGGGACGAAATTTTTTAGGGCAAAAACAACATTCAGTGGCACAGCATCAGTAAGAAACAAGGAAGCTTTAGCAGTGGTACCTAATGCCATGAGAAAATTTGAAACAAATTCTCAAATAGACACCAAAGCATTAAAATTGCTTCATCAAAATGCAGGAAGCCTAAATAACAAAATGTTATCAGTCTCTGTTTTGCTATCAGTCGAGAGCCCAAATTTGTTTATGGTGTCAGAACATTGGATGCCAAAGGATCAGATATCATCAGTATATTTTGAAAACTACACACTAGCAAGTTACTCATCCAGAACAGACTCTAGAGGAGGAGGTACGGCAATTTTTGCAAAGCATAATTTAATTATAGACTGTAGAAACACAATAACTAAATCAATTCAAACACATTGTGAATTTTGTGTAGCTGAAATGAAATTTGATAAGTTGTATTTATTTATTTGTCTTTATAGATCACCATCAGGTGACTTTGATATTTTTATTTCCATTTTATGTGATTTGTTAGAGGAACTGTACAGTCCAAATAGTTATTTAGTAATTGGAGGAGACTTCAATGTTGATTTTTCTACACATAATCCTATGTCGATAACAATAGTTGAATTAATGGCGAGCTATTGGCTGGAACCTCATGGAGTTGGGATGACAAGGGTAACAGTCACAACCGAGTCTCAAATTGACAATATATTTAGCAATTTGCCTATAGATGGCATCTCTTTTGATACCTGTTATACCCCTATTTCTGATCATAATAGTCAAATTCTGAATATCAATATTCGAGAAATGCAAAGCTTATCATATACAAAAAGAAGGTTTTTTACAGAGGGTAATATATCTAGATTTAGAACATGTCTACATAATGAATCTTGGCAGGAAGTTTATCAGCAAGAGGGTGTGGATGAGAAATACGACTGCTTTTCCAATATATTATTTTATTATTTTAATATCTCATTTCCTATGTGCTCCAGCAGGCTTAGGGATAAAACAGACTGGGTGAGTGCTGACATAAAGAACTATTCAAGCTATATTAAGGATCTTTATGTTACTTATCAAATTACAAGGAGTGAACATCATTTATCAATTTATAAAACGGAGAGAACTAAATATCGTAAATACATTTCTGACTATAAGAAAACTCTAAATGACAATAAAATACTAAATTCTAAAAATAAATCTAAAACTATGTGGAAAATCTTTAATACCGAAACAAATAAAACAAATTCTGTCTCAAATATTACATTAAAAACAATTGATGGTGAGCTGATTGAAGACCCATATCAGATCTCGAATACCTTTTCTTCTCAGTTTAATTTGCCAGTTTTAAATTCAAACTTAATGCAACCAAATTTAAATAATTTTTATCCGACAATATTTCTACGATCAGTGGGTCATGTGGAAATCCGTGGAATCATTATAGATCTTCCAAATAAATACTCCTCAGGTCTGGATGAAATTCCAGTTTATACACTTAAACATGTAGCAGATTTAATATCTTGCCCAGTTGCGCATATAATAAATGAATGTTTTGTTTCTGGTAAGTTTCCTAATGCACTAAAAAAAGCTAAGCTAGTACCTATCCACAAAAAAGGAGATAAACAAAGGAGTTCAAACTATCGCCCCATCTCACTCTTGCCTTCCATTTCAAAGGTTTTTGAGAGATCAATTTACAACAGACTTTTATTATTTTGTAACCAAAATCACATAAGTAAGTGACAGGCAGTTTGGATTTAGACTAACAAAGTCTACTGAATTGGCAATTTTTCATGCCTTAATATACATCTATGAAAATGTTGATAAAAACCACAGGATAGCAGGTATCTATTTTGACCTCTCTAAAGCCTTTGATACTCTGGATCACAAGCAGTTATTGAGAAAACTGCATTGTTATGGGATTCGTGGGACATGTGCAAATCTAATAAACTCATACTTCGATGAAAGAACCCAAACAGTGTGCATCACACAAAATGGAACAAATTATTACTCAGATACTGTTAAGCTCAAAATGGGTGTACCTCAGGGCTCCATTCTGGGGCCACTTTTATTTATATTGTATGTGAATGACCTATTCGATGGATTTAGTGGGGGGATTGTTTGCCAATATGCAGATGATACATCTGTTTTAGTGGCTGATAGTTGTTTGCATGGTTTGTCGAGTGGATGTTCACGTGTGGCAAAGTCCATGGCTGAATGGTGCGAGGGAAATTCTTTGAAGCTTAATGCTGACAAAACTGGTCTCTTGACTTTTGCCAAGAGGAGTACCCAGGAATCATTACTTGTCAGACTTAAATAAAAATCTATCTCAATGTCTGACTCAGTGCGGTTTTTGGGAGTGGACCTAGATCAGTGCTTGGCCTCGGGAGCTCACATTGAGTCTCTGGCCTCAAGATTGAGTAGTACATGTGCTATGATCCGTAGATTAAGACTCATCATATCTCTTAAGCCTATTCGTGAATATTATTTTGCCCATATTCAGTCAGTTATGTCCTTTGGAATCTGCTTTTGGGGCTCCTCCAAGGATGCCAATAGAATCTTCATCATTCAAAAAAGAATAATTAGATGTATTCTTGGTTTACCACCGAGAACATCTTGCAGAGAACATTTTAAGGAGTTAGACATTTTGACCGTACCATCCTTATATTATTTATTTATTTATTTATTTATTTATTTTATTCACCATAGCGGTACCATTACATACATAGGTTTCGTCGAACAATAATATAAATGTTAAAACAATTTAAAATAAAGTGTAAAGATAAAATAGTAAAATACAATGTTAATATAAACTTAAAATTATTATAGAGCTCCAACCGCCAGGGTTGAGTCAGCTAAAGCTGATTCTACATTCAAAAAACTCTTGCAGGGAATAAAAACTGTGTTTCAGTAAGATCTCCTTGATTTGCTTCCTAAATATGTGTATGTTTTTTAACTCTTTTAGTCTAGTTGGCAGATGATTATAAATTTTGATTGGTTGTATATAACTACTATTTGCTGTATGTGTCTTCGTATGCTGTGGCAGACGAACAGTGTCTACTGATCTCAATGAGTGAATCTGAGATTCATCACTTGTAGTTTTGTAAAGTCCAATATTTCTTTTAATATAAATGGAACATTGCAATATATAAATAGAGATAACAGTCAAAATTCCCAATTCCTTAAATAACTCCCTACATGAGAAATTTGATTTCTTGAACATAATTGTCCTTATGACTTTTTTCTGGTGTATTAAGACCTCACCCATTCTTCTCGAGTTTCCCCATGCGACAATGCCATATGTCAGCAGAAAACCAACATTCGCATGATAGTATGAGAGTAGGACACTTCTATTTACATTACTCCTTAATTTCCATAAGGCGAATGAGAAGGTACTCATTTTCTTTAAAACACAATTTATCTGTTCATCCCATGATAACCCCGAGTCCATCCTTATTCCAAGGAACTTAATTGTTTGTGACTGTTTGATCGAGTGGTTTTCTGATTGAACCAGAATTGAGTAATTAGTTGGTCTATAGGAAAAGAGAATGCATTCCGTCTTAGCAGAATTCAGGGGTAGCAGATTTGATTCACTAAATGATTGAATTTTTTTAGTATAGTTGGAAGCTTTGACACTTAACAACTTCTCAGTTTTCTCCGCAACAACAAGAGACACATCATCAGCAAAGAGTGACAGACACTCCCCCTCAGTCAAATTAATATTCTTAATGCTATCAATAAAGATCAGAAAAAGAAGTGGCCCAAGGACTCTACCCTGGGGCACTCCCCTCTCTATCTCCCGCTGGTGAGAGCTTACCTCCCCCTTCTCTGTTCGCAACACTACTTTTTGTTTTCTGTCTTTTAAGTATGACAATAACCACATGAATGGCTGACCCCTCACCCCCAATGCAAGAAGTTTTTCCCCTAAAATATCATGGTCCACTCTTTCAAAAGCTCTTGAGTAATCAAAATACAAACCCATAACTAAATGTCTTTCTTCCAAGCCTTTTAAAATACAATTAACTGAAGCAACAATTGCATCTTGTGTTGATCGACCCTTTGAAACCCATATTGGGCATTAAAAAGTAGGTTATTCTTATTTAGAAACTTAATAAGTCTTGTATGGAAAGCCTTTTCGTAAATCTTTGCAAATGCTGGCAGGAGAGATATGGCCCTATAGTTTTCGATCTTTTCCTTTTCACCTTTTTTGTGGATCGGTTTAACAATTGAAAGTTTTAGGCTTGCAGGAAAGCAACCCTCATTAAATGACTCACTGATCAGGTAAGTAAGGATTGGTGCAATATAATCAGAAATATTCCCAAGCAGGGAACATGGTATTCCATCATGACCAGAAGAATCCTTAACAGATATTTCATTTATCATGAGTCTAATCTCAGAAACAGTCACTGGGGACAGATACATTGAATAGGTAGGAGTTACTGAATAAGAACCATCAACAATAGAACCTGAATAATTTGGTTCTAAAGAATCCAAGAAATAATTATTAAAATTATCAGCCGCATCTTTGTGTTTTATTTCATTGCCTACAGTATCAAAAAATACTCCAGGATATGAGGGTTTTATGTTATGATTAATTTCATTTTTTATTATATGCCAACATGTTTTAGTTTTATTATTACTTTTATTATATAAACCTTCATTATAAGAATATTTACAGTTTATTATGTTTTTTTTATGTTGCTTTAATCTAAGTTTATAATGGTCTATGGTTTTGGTGTCACCACTTTGCTTACTTAATCTAAAAAGTTCACGAAGGTATTTGCCCTCATCTATAATATCTTGAGTAGCCCACTTATTTTTTATTATTTGAGAACAAGATTTCTTTAGTTCTAACGGAAAAGCCTTTGCTACTATGTCAAGGAATAAATTTGAAAAGATGTCAAATTTTTCACTCGCATCTGTACCCCCAAAGACTAGATTCCAGGATTGAGACTGAATTTGCCTTATAAACGTTATTAGACTAGCTTCATTTTTAAAGTTTCTAATATATTTGAAGTCCTTTGAGATTTTACTATTGTTTGTTTCACAAAAAGGAAAACTTATAATTTGCATTAAATGGTCTGAAAATCCAGTCTCTAGATCCCTGGCCTCTGATGTATTTACATCTAAATTGCTAAATATGTTGTCAATAATAGTTCCCTTACCTTTATTGCTAATTCTGCTAAAGCTATTTATACATGATCTTATACCAAATCTTGACAAATTGTTTGTAATTTCTCGTGCATCCTTATTAAAAACATTTACATCAAAGTTTACATTGAAATCGCCACATAAAATTATTGGTCGGGATCTATTATTTAATACATCCAGGATGTGATTAAAATAAATATGAAAATCATATAAATTGGCAGTTGGAGCTCTGTAGAGACAAGTAACTAACACACATTTATCATTAAAAAACAATTCAGTCGACGCGAATTCACATATAAAATCATTCTTTTCCAAGTTTATTTTTACTTCTCTATATTGTATGTCCTTTCTTAAGTAAATGGCAACTCCACCTCCTCTCGAATCCAAGCGACATGAGTAGTTTGCTAGATTATATTGGCCTATATTTAGAATCTTAATCTCTTCTTCTGAACACCATGTTTCCGTAATGCAGACTATTTCAGGTAGATATAATGACTCTAGCAGCACTTGCAAGTCATTTGTTTTATTTCTTATGCTCCTTATATTAAGATTACAGATTTTTAAGACAATATTTTTTGATGCAGATCCGCCTGTTCTTTCTAGTGTGGCGCTATCTTTGGTTTCATAAAAAACCTTGATACTAATGCACCATTTGGCCATATGTCACGCTTCCATGCCTCTTTGAAGTTATTTTGTTTTATAGTTACCTTCATTGATTTATACAAATTTGGTCTCTTTGATTCATGGTTTTCGCAGATTACCTCTGGGAATTTTACAGCAAGTAATTTTCTGAGGTCTTCAGGTTTAGTTTCAGGACTTAATCTTGTTACATGTAGTGAAATAAATTTAGGTACTGTTTGAATGTCCCCCATGTCAGAGTTTCCGCCCACAACAAACCTTCGATTGTGTCTTTGTTTGGGTTTTTTCCAACCTTCATTATCTTTTTCACCATTTGATAGATCTTGAATTTCCTGTATTTTTTGGATGGTTTGTGCTTCCATAATCGCTGAATTTACTTGTGAAGGCGTAAAAGTATTGTTTTGTGTTTGAGTTAATTTAGAATTCTGATTGACGTTTTTGCTGCTGTCAATTTGCGACCCTAGGGACTTTTTTCTCGTACGGTTTGCAGAACTTGTAGCAACCACTTTTGCAAAAGATACGGTGTGATTTGGTGGATCACTGTTGGTAACACTGAAGTTTCTATCACGGACCCCTTGTCCGTGATCGTTTAATTTATCCGTCGTAGCCGGTTTATCCTTATCGATGTTTTGGCCTGGCGGAGCATTATGCACTCCCTTTGATAATTTTTTTTGTTCCAACAAGGAAATTGTTTGATGTAAAAGCACTTCTTTCGCCTTTAGTTCGTAAATGATATTATCTTTGCTCACCAGAAGTGCCTCTTTGGCTGCAATCATATCTTTGTAGACCTCAATTTTAATAAATTTGTCCGATGTAAACATAACCTCACTTGATTTACTTCCACAACATTTTACTAAATTTTCTTTTCCTAGCGCAATAAGACCCGGGATTCTTAACGCACAAGATGTATGAAATACTTCTTTACAAGATTCACACTTGGCAATAGAATTTACTACACTTTTTTTGCAATACTTGCATAAAACTTTATCGTCAGCCGATTGTTGTTTGTCATCGCCCGCCATATTTGAAATAATATTATTATTATTAATAAATTATCTATCTTTGGTAATGCTTGTCAGAAAACAACCTGAGCTCTTTACTCAAAACCGTGACCTCTATGCCCACAACATGGACATTGTAACTAGAGAACGCAATGAACTGAGCGTGCCTGCACATAGCTCCTCATTTTATAGAAATGGCCCATATTACATGGCCGTTAGTGCATATCGATCACTATCAAAACACATAAAAAGCTTAAATAGTGTCAAAATTTTCAGAAGATCTGTGATACAATATGCTAAGTCGAAATGTTTTTATTCCTTCAATTTTTAAAATGTTATTTATTTATTCATTAATTTAATTTTAAAATGTTTTGTCAAAATCATATTTTATTATCTGTTTGTTTGATCATTGAATGTCTATTTAAAATATGTATTATATATTAATGTTGTTATGCAACATATATACTTTCTTGTGTGACGTTGCCTTGTCCTTTGTGATTTAGCTGGCAATAAAGGATGTTTATTATTATTATTATTATTATTATTATTATAAATAAATTAATTATTTAGAAATATACGACTATAACAATCGATCCATTCACTGGCATTCTTCACAAATACACTAAAACACCGGACAATCTTTACAAATACACTAAAAAGTCATTAAATAAAAATTAGTTTAGCATATAATAAAAACCAGTACAAAAAAAAGATATGTATAAAATAAGATCTCAGAATGAGATTCAAATATTAAGCTTATTAAAAACAACATAGAAAAACAGACTATTAAAATGAATCATTAAAATATTCTGTCAGTAAATAGTAAGGTCGACTCAATAAAATACTTTTAACTTCCTTTTTAAATTTTCAAAAAGAGTAAATTTTTCTTATAGCCTTCGGAAGGTGATTAAAAAATTTTTTCCCATTATATTAATATACCGAATTATTAACTGAGGTTATATGGGTATTGCGAGTCATGTAAGCTGGTGTGGTTTGAATTTTCTCTCTAAATTTTTCAAAAATCAGACTGGCTGTCTCGAGAATAAATATACTTGTAAGTGTCAGTAATTTATTTTGAATAAATAATGGTCTACAAGAGACGCTTAGTTTCACTGGTAAAATGAATCGCAATGCTCTTTTCTGCAAAAGAAAAATTATGTTAAATAAATAACCTGGACAAGATCCCCAGAAACATATACCATATCGCAAATGAGATTCTATCAGAGCAAAAGTTTCTAGCTGTTAGTAGATCCATTTCACGAGCTATAACTCTTAATGCGAAGCATCCTCTGGAAAGCTTTGTGGACAGTTGTGAAACATGTTCAAATTTTAATTTTTCGTCAACAAACAAACCCAAGAACTTATTATATTTTACACAGGGTATCTACTCGTCATTCATTACCACATCCTCCAACTGACACTTAAAACTTACAATATTTCTCTTAGATATATTAAGGGTAAGATAATTAGCATCACACCAGTTTTTAAGTTTTACAAGATCGCAAGTAATACTGTAAACAGTAGCATCATCGGCAAACATTGTAAAGGATCCAGATATATCTAAATTTGCTAAATCGTTTATATATATGAGAAACAGTACAGGTCCAAGGACGGAACCTTGAGATACTCCAGAACTTATTGATAACTTTGAGGATCTCTCATCATTAAATGTCACCGATTGATGACGATCTGACAAATAAGACTTTAACCACTTTAACACTGTGCCTCTAAAACCATAAATTTCAAGTTTGTTAAGAAGTATTCTGTGGTCTACACAATCAAAAGCTTTGGTCAGATCGCAGAATACTGCCGCTGCAACCTCCCCATCATTAAGTCGAAGATATAATTCCTGCAATATAGAAAAAATAGCATCCTTAGTATATTTTTCAGCTTGAAATTCAAATTGAGTATTTAATATTATGTTATGGGCACTCAAGAAACTGGTGATACGTTTTTTGACAAGTTTTTCAATAATTTTTGAAAGTGTTGGAAGAAGCGATATTGGTCTGAAATTCGAGGGTGTTTCAGGATCATCGCCCTTAAAAAGCGGAAGAACTGTGGCGACCTTTAAACATGAGGGAAAATGACCTGAAGAGAATGAAAAATTTATTGCATCTACCAAAATTCCCAAAACTATTTCAGGAAGTGCTTGGAAAATTTTCACAGAAATACTGTCACATCCAGCCGATTTTTTGTTTTTTATTTCTGAAAGTACTCTTTTAACCTCAAAAACATCAGTTGGAGAAAAATATAAAGAGTCACTTATCGAAGAGTTATGCAGATAATCCATAAAATTTTTCTCTGGCTTAATTTGCTTAGACAATTTGGATGCTATTGAACAATAAAATGAATTGAATTGACTAGCAGTCACGCTTGTTATCTGTGATACTTTACTTTATTTCTACCACTTATATCATTAACAATACTCCAACTCGCTTTTTGTTTATTACTGGACTGGGCCAAACGTTCACGATAATGTAACTGTTTTGCCACTTTAATAACCTTTCTATAAATACTTCTATATCTACCACAATACCTCATAAAAACATTACTGTGTAGCAGATATTTGCGAAGGCTGGGCAGGGAGCGCATGTTTTTAGATGACTTTTTCACAGGGTTTTCTGTATTTTTTTCTTTTTAAGGTTCTCATAGGAAAAGAAACGTTAAACTTGTCTGATAAAATATTATGGAAACGTGTCAATGGATCAATTACATTCCATTAAGAAAAGTATTATATTAAAGTAGCTGAATGGCTAGTTAATCGAGTAGGTTTATTCACGTGCATTTGTAGATTGAACGAATTTAATAAATTTGAAATTATCATAGTGCTAACATGTGCTTTGTCCAAATAATTTATATTCAAATCACCAGCCAGAATAAGATTAGAACCACCAGGAAGTTGGGCCAAAAGCGTTTCCAGTCTTAAGATAAATAGCGAGACATTTGTATTTGGCGATCTGTATAAACAAATAATAAATAATTTAGTTTAGGGATCTGTACTAAAGAAAATTCAAACTGTCTGTCAACTAGCATATCATTAAATTTAGTGTGTGTAAAGTGTAAAAGTGCTTTATTTCCATAAACGTATTAATCCCATACCTACCTCATAGATGCTGTTCATCTTGAAGTTGTTACTTCTTGCAACGATCTGGGTATTATTTTTGATGAAAATTTAACTTTTCATCTGCAGATTGTTAACATTGCACTTAAGGGTTTTAGATTGCTGCAATTCCTTATAAAACGACATACAAAGCATGTGACTGATACCAGAGCAATTGGGTGTCTTTATAACTCATTGGTTTGGAGCGTTTTGGAATACTGTTCTGCAATATGGAGTTCTTCATATCAGTGTCACATTAATAGAATCGAAAAAGTACAAAATAAATTTGCAAAATACCTCTTATATAAATTTAATTTTCCATATCAAGGTCTTACATATCATACAAGAGCTCTTCTTTGTGGCCTGCAAACCCTAGAGTTTCGAAGAAAGAAGGCACTTCTTATTTTTCTACACAAATTGCTCAATGGAGGGATTGACTGTGAAATATTGCTCTGAGTCGGTCTCATTTTTGGTTCCTATTAGGAGAATGAGACAATCTTAACTGTTTTTAGAAAGATACCACCTACAAATTATGGACTTAGCGCATTTGTTGACAGGCTAGTATGCAACTACAATTGTCACTTCCCAGAGTATGACAATTTTAAACTCAGCATTTTTGCAGCTAAAAATGCAGTTAAGCGGATTGGTTTTGTGATATTTTCTGTCTGTCCTTGTTCAAATAGGTTCTGTGTAATTTTGTGATATTTATGTATTATGTTAATTTTGGACATGAAATCGTTTTATCATTGTGTATCCTTTTTTACCTGCTTTTCCTGCTAGTTCCCTGTACCGTACGTTTCAGAAGGGCCACTTGTTCGATGCGTGCATCTGCTACGTCCTTTTAAACTCTAATAAATCATGGTTCTTGGGATCCGTGTCAAATTGGAATTACTATCCAACGTTTCGCCTTCCATTGTACGAGACATCTTCAGGGATCTTTACTCCATGAGATCTGAACACTGAATGAATTCAAGCGAGATTTTATATCTATTTTATGTTTAAAAATTTCAATAGATTATATAGTTTTTTGTTTATAAAATCCTGGAACTTGGGTTTTTTTACATTTATTTTATAAAATGGCTATTGTTATGCTGCTGTTCACCTTTAGGAAATTGAATAGTTAATTTCTTTTTTATACATCGTTCATGTTCCTTAAGTCTAATGGATATTGAGTGTCCTGTTTTTGCATTTAAGTATCTTAAGTGGTATACCTAATTTATGCTTGTGTAAGTAGGATTTTCGGTGCCACCAGAAAAATTTCAAAAAGACTTTTGTTGTCAAGTTGTCAAAATCATAATAATGTTTTTAATAAAAAAATGCCTGGCCAACTACCAGTAGTTGAAAAAGCCCAGATAATTAACTGCTACTTTCTGTGACCTATCAAAGGCTTTCGACCGTGTCTGTCATGAAATTCTGTTGAGTAAGCTACAATTTTATGGAATCCGGGGAAACGCATATCATTTTATCAAATCCTATTTATCTGGACGTTGCCAACAAGTACAGTACCATGGAGTAAAGTCATCTGTATTTCAAGTTAAAATTGGTTGAGTTTTGGGTCAACTGCTCTTTATATTATATTAAAATGATTTGCCTTATCACCTTAAATTATTGCAAACAATTCAATATACGGATGATACCACCATTTATAGCTCCTATGTAAATGCATCATCTTCTTTACATATAGTGAATGAAGGCTTTTATCTTGCAGAAGATTGGTTTAATACCAATTCACTGATGTTGAACAATGAAAAAACTGTGACCATGTCATTTTTCTTAAGGTCCCCTATCCATCAGAAAGAAACTAAATTCTTAGGACTGTACCTGGACGCGGTGTTTAGTTTTAAAAGACATGTGGAATACCTATCAGCTAAACTTGTTAGTAAAACGTTTCTAATCAGGAAAATGTCAAAATATTAATCAGAGGAAGTGTTGCGAATGGCTTATATGGGATTGTTTCAGAGTCAGTTGCTTTATGGTACTTTGTTTTGGGGAAACTCCACAGATTCCTCTATATTTTTTAAGCAGCAAAAAGCAGTCTTTCGCATTAAATCCAGACTCTCATTTATTTTAAAAAATTGAACATTATGACACTTCCAGCACTTTTCATTTACCAGTGCTTACTATAAACTCAAACTCAAAAAAACTTAATTGTCTAAAAAAAAGCATCATTGACAAAGCTAAATAAAAAGGATAAAAGATATATTAGAACAAACATATACCTAACTAGTAAATATAGATGTATCAGCACAAATATATAAATAGATATGACCATGTTTGCTCCCTTCATTGTATACCTATAATGTAAAATACTAACTTAAAAGTAAAGAATTGTAAATAAAATTTAAGAGAAAAAGAGCTTAAAAACTAATAAGTCTAGTGATAACATGCAATATGTATAGAAAAAGTCACTTAAAAGATAAGACGAACAATACAAGTTCTTCATTTTTGGAGACTTCAACCTACCATTGGTGGAATGGATCTACGAAGACAACACTTTAGTTCCAAAATCTTTGCCATCTATATCTTCAGAAACTCTACATAAGTAACTCTGTGGGATATGCATTTTCAGTTAGGATTTCCGAACGAAATTTCTTATGAATTCAACACACCGTTTCAAGAATCAATAAGCACTTGAGGGTCAAAATAATAAAGGATTTAAACAGAGGCCTACAAGAAATATGGGTCCTGGCTTTAGATAAGTATCAAATTCCTCTTTTCTGTATAATAAAGGTGGAATTAAATACATAGTTAGGGCAGCTTCCCCAGAAACACAAGCTATTGCGCAAATGTGATACAATTTTTGCCACTGATAAATCTAGCTCGCGAGAGACAATTCTTGGTGCATAGCAACCCCTTGCAGTCTTGCAATTCACATTCAAAATATGTTTCTCAAATTGACAAAGACCCAAAAACTTGTTAACATGTAAATTGTCTATTGGTTGGTCATCCATGCTAACATCACTAATTGAATATTTAAATGAAATAATGTTGGTCTTTGTTATGTTCAGTGTAAAAAAAATTGAGTTAACCAGTCTTTTATTATTTCCAAGTCCCTCTTAACAACATGCTCCAACTGTTTGGATCAAGGTGGTGCCATAAAACAGTTGTGTCATTGGCAAACATGGTAAACAATCCTTGTATGTTAATACGTGGCAGATCATTAACATATAACAAAAAAGCAATGGTACCAAAACAGACCCCTGTGGAATACCTGTAGCAATATTTAATTTGCCAGACTAGTCATTTTTAAAAGTTACAATTTGACACCGATCAGCCAAGTAGGAACTAAACCAGGCATAAGTTTTCCCCCTAAATTCATATACTTCAAGCTTGCTGAGCAGTATTCTATGATCGACACAGTCAAATGCCTTAGAAGATAGAACACATAACACCGCAGCAGCAACCTCTCCGTCATTTAGACATTTGTATAAAGTTTGAAGAAAAGAGAATATAGTGTCATCTGTAGACAATGATTCATTTTTAAAAGTTATAATTTGACACCGATCAGCCAAGTAGGAACTAAATCAGGTGTAAGCTTTCCCTCTAAATTCATATACCTCAAGCTTGCTGAGCAGTATTCTATGATCGACACAGTCAAATGCCTTAGATAGAATACAGAAAACCGCGGCACTTTTCGGTTATTTAGACATTTGTATAAGGTTTAAAAAAAAGAGAATATAGCGTCATCTGTGGACAATTGTGATTGAAATTCAAATTGTTGTGTGTTAAGAATACTGTGTTTTATATTACAGAGAAAGTTTCTCTATAACTTTAGATAAGGTGGGGAGCAGGGAAATTGGCCAAAAATTGGAGGGAACATCAATTTCACCACTCTCCGCATATAAGTGAGCAATTAATAGCTTCAGCAAACACAATCAAAGCGTGATAAGGAAGCCTTAGTAGCACCCTAACAGAAATATTATCCCAACCCGAGGCTTTGAGATTTCTAAGATCTTTAAAAACTTCAATCAGGTCTTCTGGATTAGTTGGTAGGATATAGAAGGTGTCATTTATTACAGTACTTTAAAGATATTCATGTGAATCACATTTTTTAGAGATATTTTTGGCTAATTTTTCAGCTATAGTGCAATAAAAGGAGTTGAGTCGGTCTGCATTAATATTGTAATCCAAAGTAGTATTAGTTCTACCGTTAAGTCGTTAACAATTTGTCAAATTCCTTTTGTTTATTGTGAGATTTTACAAATTTTTGTGAAAAATATGTCTTTTTTGCCAAGTTAATTGTTGATTTGTATAAACAATGGTATTTCCGGCAATAATTCATGAATACATTACTATCAAATAAAAATTTTCTTAAAGCACGCAAAGATCGCATATTTTGGGCAGTCACCTTTATGCATTTCGTAAACCAACTTTTCTTTATATGCCAGATTAAATTTACACAGGTTTGATACACATGATTCTGTACACCTTTATGAAACCAGACATAAATCCTTCATCATCTTACCTAATCGCGGACTGAGCTTAACACAGAACACTTTAATAAGTATATCGATAAAATTGTACAATAATCTGCCAGTGGAAATTAAAAATCTACCAGATAATCAGTTCAAATGGTCTATTAAATATAATTTAGTATCTATGTGCCCTTACAGAGTACTTTGATTATAATGGTAGAATTTTAGTATAGAATTAGGTTAGATTATGTTAGGTTAACTATAGATTTTTACAAAATTGAATTTTAAAATAGTGTAGTTTAGGATAAAGGCACAGACTATAGAATTTTATATTCCATATCATAGAAATAAGACTAATCTATCTTAGTGTCTCTTAAATTTTATTATTTTAAATTACACTTAGTTTTAGATTTACTGCTTTGTATGGTACTATAAATGCTAAATCTACATGTACATTTTTTCAATTTATGAGACTTAAAGTACAATTTCTAATAGTTTAAAAATTAGTTTAGAATAGATTTGACTAAATTATTGTGTTAGAACGTGGAATTATCTATTTTTTTCTGATTATTGTAAGGGTTTGTTCTTAACGTAATTACCGACCCGTCTCTATCATTCCTGTTCTCTCAAAACCTATTGAAGCTGCAATAAATAACAGAATTTTAAAGTTCCTAGAGGTTAATAACCTGCTGTCCAAATCTCAGTATGATTTTAGGAAAAATCTATCCACCTCACATGCAATAGCTGAGCTGATGCAATACATAGTGGGGGCGTTCGAGAGGGGGGAAACTGTAACAGCCATATTCTGTGACCTCTTGAAGGCCTTTGACTGTGAGCTGTGGGGCTGTTTGATTCGAAAATTTCTTATGGCCTTCTGGGGGCATTCCACAGATTAGATGAGGGCGTTTGTTATGCAAAAGGCGGCATTAAGAATACTAGGCAAAAAAAAGCCAACAGGCAGCTGTAAGCCTTTGTTTAAACAATTTCATATTTTAACACTCGGCCCTCTATATTCAGCAGTGTCTAGTCTACATGAAATCACAACTGAACACTGCTGCAACTGTTAGTCCACAACATGAATATCTTACAAGGCACAGCAGCGATTTACTTATCCCTCAAGATCGTTTAGCACTTACGCACAAGAGTTATATTACACTATTTGTAAAGTTCTTTAACCATCTCTCACCAACCTTGAGTACATTACCAGTAAATCAATTTAAAAGAAGAATTAAAACACTGTTGGTGGATCTATGCCCCTATAATGTTAAAGATTTATTAAATAGCAATGTGTAATCTAGAGTCTTAAATAACATAATATGTACTTGTATATAATTTGAGTTTAGTGTGGCTTAATTTTATGAAAATCTGAGTGATGTAATCTTGATATAATTTTAATTAGACTGTATGTCTGTATGAATTTTAATTATTAATTTTAAACAATATTTTACCGTCAGACATTTTCTCGGACTGCACTATCCACAATGCTAAATCTTTGTAAAAAATTATATTTGAGCAAATAAAGAATATTGTATTCTATTGTAACAATTTTAGGGTTTTGCAAGGATCCCACCATTGCGAAAAGGCGTTAGACCCGAAGAGTGTTACAATATATTGTTGTGCAGTTTTATTCAGTCGTCTTCTCATGATGCGATAATCTTGTCGAGGCTGCTACTCGAAGCACCAATAATTACCGATGAAGCTCTTGAAGAAATTAAAATTATCTGTAGAGATGAGAAACGGTCAGGTAAGTTCAAAATGATCTTTAAAATATCCTACTGTTTCCCAAGGGGTGCGTCAGACCAGGATCCGATTCCATTTGGGAATGAAATGAGTCTTTTTAAAATATATATATATATTATATATATATATATATATATATATATATATATATATATATATATATATATATATATATATATATTGTCAATATATGTTTATTCATTGGCAAATAAGTACAAAACAATAATTACAAATTTGTTTGCAATTGCAATGCAATACAATATATGGACACTAACACTACTGTCTACATTTAATTTTATTCTTAAAAACAAAAAAGTTGTAACAGTATAAATTAAAGTCATAAAATGTATCATTATAATTCTTCATTAGTCTGTCTGAGAAATGTTGAGATCTATATGTTATTCTATGAAATACAATATGAAATAATTCCCTGGATTTCCTCTGTGGTGTTCGAAATTAAATTTTACTTCACAAATTGTCACAATCGATTTGTCCATGAAGGTTTTTATGTAAAAATAAGACCAATACGTTTTCTCTACGATGTTGAAGTCTCTTAATACCCACTAATTGAATACGAGTGTAGTAGGGTATGTCTAGAAAAATATTAACTTAAAAAAAGTAGAGTTTTTTAAAGGAGATGAACAAATAGGTAGTGGAGAAGTTGCCGAGAATTTTAATAAACATTTTATAATATTAAATTCCCATGGCGATATTCATTATGAATTTTTAAATTCGAATGTCCCTTGTTGCTCATCCTCAGTTTTCCTCTCCTCAGTCTGTGAACCAGAGGTTTTAGCTTTGATAAATAGGTTGAAGAATTCAAGTTCTAGTGGTCCTGATGGGGTTTCTAATAATATTCTTAAAAAATGTAAGTTTTACTTGTGTAGTGTTTTTACATATTTAATTAACTTGTCTTTCGCTGAATGTGTGTTAATTTTAACAGTTTTTGACCAGTACATTCTGGAAGTATGTCTTTATGCATTCAAAAATAAATTGCTACTTCAGTCAAATAGACCATCCCACAATTACAATACAAGTCCTAAAGACCTTCTGTTGCTCGATAGTCATCGTACGTCTTTTTTTCAGTAAGGCACTTTATATGCTGCTTGTAAATTTTATAATGCACTTGATGATGCTATTCGTAAGACCCGCAGTATTCCTATTTTCAAAAATAAAGTCAAGCAATTGCTTTTGGGAAAAAATTGTTATTCTTTTACAAGATTTTTTTGTAATCTGACATGTTTTTGCTTTGTTTTTTTTGTAGCTTTGACTTTTTCTCCAATTATTGTACAATGTATATTTTTTTGTATGTTGCACTTTTTAATTGAAGAAATAAAACATTATTATTATTATACAATTACTGACCTATTTTTACAATACTGGTCTGAGAATTTAAAGCATTGGAAAACCCAAGTGTTTTACGTAAATAAATTCAACAGAGGTGAACCACTTGTCTCTGTTTGGTTATTTACGATATACTGGGTGTTTTTAATTTTATTGATTTCCAAAAGGGTTAATTTTTTGCTTTTGTTTATAGTGTGCAAAATCTTAAATTTATCATTAAATGTATATTTATTTTCTAATAAACGTGAGGCGTATGTGGAATCGGTTTTGTTTTTAATAAAACTTCTTTTATGTTCTTGAATCCTTTGTCTAAAACTTCTACCTGTATAAACTTTTGGGCATGACCCACAGTTTAATATGTATACCCCGGACATATGATCTTTTTGAGTTTTTTCTTTGTTGTTTTTTATGTATTTTCCTAAATTGTTCTTGGTTTTAAATGAAATTTTAATATTGTTTTTACGTAAAGTTGCGGCTACTTTCTCAACTGGTTTACCAATATAAGTTATGGACTATTTCGTTTTTTCTTTAATAAGTCGTGAGAAAATTTCTAAAAGTGATTTTTTTATTAATTTTTTGTTTTAAAATGGATTCAATAACAGTGACTGAATACCCATTGTTCACTGCAATTTGTTTAATTATGTTAAGTTATTTTTCATAATTTTGTTTATTTAGGGGTATACTAATTAGTCTGTGTATCAAACTGTGAAAGGCTGCTAGTTTATGTGCTAATGGATGCATCGATAGATGATGTATAGTCGTGTCAGTGTGTGTAGGTTTGTGGAATATTCAAAAATCATGTTTATTACCTATTTTGAATATTGTCAAATCTAAAAAATTAATGGCGTTGTCATTCTCTATTTCAACAGTCAATTGTATGTTTTTATGTAGTGTATTTAGGTCTCTCAGAAAAATGTCTAGCTGTCTATATGTTCCGGTAAAACAAACTAAGATATCATCCACGTAACGATACCAATAGAGACAATTATTAAATAAGGGGTTAGATTTGATTTTATGTTCTAAATCTGTCATAAATATCTCTGCCAAAAGTGGACTTAAAGGATTTCCCCATTGTGAGACCACCTCTGGCTTTATAGAATTGCTTGTTAAACTGAAAATAATTTTGGTTTAAACATACTTTTAAAGCTGCTATTATATCAGACTGGACTATTGGGTTGCATTCATTTATTGTCAGTAAATTTTGTATAAGTTCTATAGTTGGCGCATTACCTTTCTGGAATGACGTCACGCTGGTTTCAAATAACGTATTTCTTATATTATTTATATTTCAGCGATGATTCCTAACCTAAACGTATGCAGTGATGTAGATAGGAGGGGTGCGTTCAGCACTGGCTAAAGCGAATTTAAAATTGGCATTTTCTGTACAGAAAGCGCTGCAACTTGTCGAAAATGGCTGGCAAAAAATTAACACTCTCATTGCCATAAAAAAACCCTCATTTTGCACACTTAATACAAAAATAACTATTATAACTTCAAAAACTAAAATTATTTTGCAAATAAGACTTTACTAATATAAATTCTTTCATCTTAGTCTTATTCTTTGTTTGCAATGTAATAAATTGACGCCAGTTACCCATTTTCATCAAAATTATTTTAATTCTCAATTACAGACAATACTGAAAAAATATTAAGAAAAGGGGAATAACGAACGATGAATCCTTTACCTCCAGAATGTTTCAAAAACAAAAAGAGGTAAAAACAAAAATCACAGATTACTTAAAGAACAAAATAAGAGATATGATCTATTGCGTGTATGCTAAAAATGAATATGTTACAATGCAGACTTTGCTTTAAAAACTAAAAGAGAGAAATTAGTGTATAACTAACTAACTTTAAAAATAAAAACTACTCCCCTTCACTGTCTTCAGAATCAGAACTAAATTCTTCATCGTCACTGCTGTCTTCGTCGGTACTAATTACAAGTGGCGCAATGTCTGAAGCATCACATATCTGTATTGTCTTCCAAGCTTCTTGGATTACTCTTTCTGTGTGGCTGACATAATTTTTCCAATGCTCTGAAGATACTTCATTTATCGCTTTTTCCCACATGGCCAAAACTTCCGATGGTGTCCCCTTCAGACTAGCAATGTATTGGTCGTATTTCCTCTTACACTCAGACCATACCATTTCAATAGCATTAAATTGACAATGGTATGGAGGAAGTCTTAGTATTTTGTGGCCCAAAGGTTTCACATATTCGTCAAGGTAGAATGTTTTTTCAATGTTACAATTTTTTTCTACAATGCTCCATATTTCATCCTTCATGGCCCTCTCTGGGAAGTCAATGTTCTTTTCTTTTAACCATCCAATCAATCTCTGCTTTGTCCATGATTTTCTTGGAATATCCTCTAAAAGGCCGGAATGATAGCTTGCGTTGTCCATCACTATCAAACTTTTTGGAGGAAGATTTGGTACCAGCTGATTTTTAAACCAATTTTCAAAATTTTGCTTGTTCATATTGTCATGATAATCTCCGCTTTTTAGTCCACTTTTAAATATTAAACTGGCCCCCTTAATAAATCCTTCCTTTGATCCAGTGTGAACTACAATATATCGATGACCTTCACTAGTTTTTTTAGAACTTGTAGACATAGTGTTATCCTGCCAGCTGTTTCTAAACGAACCTTTACTAAAAATCCAAGTCTCATCAATAAATACGGTGGTATAAGCATCTTGTCCTAGATTTTGATTTTTGACATATTCCCTCAAGAAATTGATTCTCTTGTGGACGATGTGGGGCAAATCCATCAGGTATTTTCTATTATTTGATTTCTTCCACTTAAAACCAATACTTTTTACGTATTTTCTTAGCGAGGTGATGGAAAAATTAAAATATTCATTTATCTCTTTTAGTTTTTTAAGCAAAGTCTGCATTGTAACATATTCATTTTTCGCATACATGCAGTAGATCGTATCTCTTATTTTGTTCTTTAAGTAATCTGTAATTTTTGTTTTTACCTCTTTTTGCTTTTGAGACATTCTGGAGGTAAAGGATTTATCGCTCGTTATTCCTCTTTTCTTAATATTTATGATTGTTGTATGGCTAAGTTTTGTTGCATTTGAAGCTCGTTCAATTATATTATCAGTTTGCGGAAGGATTCCATTTTTAGCTTGCTCTTTTTCCGATTGAAAAAAGCCAAGATATTCAAAACTATTAGCTGTGATTGCTGATTATATCTTCGCGGCATCTTGCAAAAGTTTAAAAAGAATCACAACAAATCAATGTCAATTTTGACGAATATATTCTGAAAAACACATAACCAAAACCGGCATTGACTGTTGTAAAGAAACGACAATGAGTTTTTTAAAAATGTTTTTGTCACTGTCAGTTAACATAAATCAAACAAAAATAACCAAAAATGACGTCATTCCAGAAAGGTAATGCGCCAACTTTAGTGTCTCTAATGGAGGTATACTAGGGAATAGGTTTTTTACGTCAAAGGATACAAAAAATGATTTTTCTGGCAAGTTTATATTTTTAACCTTATTTACTAATTCTACCGAATTTTTAATGAAAAAGCTCGATACAAAAATATGTATTTATTATGTCTCGAAATTTATTTAGTTCATTTTTGTTAATATAAGTAGAAGTACCTCTTGTCTGAAGAAGCTACAGTGTTGGCGAAACGATCGTAATAAGTTGTGAATATATGTGAAAATTTAAAACACACTGAGTGTTTTTTTCTAGATGCCAGTTACAGAAAATCATACGACTCTGCGCGTCGCCCGGATGTAAATGTTGCACCATTCTAAATTTAAATGGTTTATAACCTTGTTTCCTTAAAATTTTTTGTACCCGTCTTTTTGGAATCCCAACATTCTAATGGATTTTTCTGCAAGAACTTCTTACATCGATGGACGCCAGAACATTAACTACGTCTTCCTCGTTTTCCTTGTTATAGGTTTTGCTTCGAGGCTTATTGAAAGATCTGAAATCAACTAGATTTCTTTTCATTCTAAGAAATGTAATATCACAGGGTTGTTTTCGTTCTGGATACCTATGTTTAAAACGCCAACAGCTTCATAAAAATATATTTATTATAAATTACGACGAATGCTTAGCATAGGTTAGTAAATATAGTTCCGAAGCCTCGTTAACATCCTCGTTAGATTGTGCAAAGCAGATCAACACGTTTGGTTTCTATCAATTTTTTATTATAAAATTTAAAATAATTGTTGCGGTTATCTAATCTAGCTTCAAAACGAATCAGGGGTTTTCGACAAGTAATTTATTTAACATGACAGCAATTTTCTTTTGTTTTGTTTAGGCAATTCCAGCCTAGACCAAAAACTGAATCTATCTCTAAAAAAAATGCCAATTACTGGGCGATTCGAATAGAAAAGTATATACAGGGTGGTGCAACCAAGATGGGGTGGACGATTGTGGGCAAACGGAAAGGAATTTGAAAAAACATTTTTGGGATATGATTGATAGTCAAGAACGCTGTGTTTTAAAATTATACCCATTATACAGGGTGGTCTGAAAAGTTCGTGGTGAACCAAATTTGTGTTTTTTTAAATGGGACACCCGGTATATTATTATTTTAGTTGATTTTCCTATTCGTTACGATCATTTTGATATGAGGTTTTTTGGGTCTAAAATTTATACCAAGGGAATGGGACGAGGTTAAAGTGGAAAAAAGGGTATTTTTTGAAAACAATTGAAGCAGGTATGGAAAAACCAAATATTCTATAAAATGTATTGTATCTAGGATTACAATAATCGCTTGTAAGTCGTTCAAAATTATTCACTGTTATACAGGGTGGACAAGTTTTGCAAATTTACCTTGGATTGAATATTTTTAAATGGAACACCCCATATATTTTACTGTCATATTAAAGATAACATCGCCAGCTTTCAGAAAATACCCTATTTGATATCTTTCTAACCAACAGTTTTTTAATAAATTAACCGCGAAACCAAAATTTACTCATTCTAACAGAAACGGTATTATTTACGTTGCTTAAATTGACTACCTATAATAAAGGAGGCCATGATATAATCATAAATGAAAAGGAAGATTGACATTCTTGTCAAAACCGCAAAGTGTCAGAGAATTGGCATCAATTACCATTGTTTTTTGACGATAAGCCGAGACATTGTTAAGTAACAATGAGTTTGAGTACTCCAGAGTTGATAAACATGACTTTTATGTTGGGCGAGTGTCAAAAAAACCCTTTACTAGCAAGCAGGGTTTATGCGGTACGATATCCCGATGCCGAAAAAAAACCAAGACCTGAAGCTTTTGCAAGTTTATTACAGAGGTTTCAAGAAACAGGCAATGTTGCTTTTAAGAAACGTAAAGTAATTAATAAACCAGTTACCAATGAAGATAATGCTTTGACAGTGTTATTAACAGTGCAAGAAAATCCACACACAAGTACCAGGGAAATTGAGAGAGCTACTGATATTGAACGCACTAGTATTAAACGGATTCTGAAACAACATAAATATCATGCCTACCACATTGAATTACACCAAGAACTGTATGATCGCGATTACGTCCAACGACAAGAGTTTTCAATTTGATTTTTAAATACAATTTGGGATAATCCAGGTTTTGTAGATAGGGTGCTGTTTTCAGATGAAGCAACTTTTAAAAGCAACGGCTTGGTTAACAAACATAATATGCATTATTATTCAACCGAAAATCCACATTGGATTCGTCAGGTGGACCATCAAAATAAATGGTCAATTAATGTTTGGGGAGGTATAATTGGCTCTCATGTTATAGGACCATATTTCTTTGAAGAGCATTTAACGGGAGAAGTCTATTTAAATTTTTGAGAAATGAGTTGCCCGTATTTCTCGAAGACTTACCTTTAATGTTAAGAAATTCCTTATGGTTCCAACATGATGGAGCACCCCCGCATTACCATAGGCATGTAAGACATTTTCTCAATAATTGGAAAGGAGAGCATTGGATTGGGCGAGGTGGACCAGTTAAGTGGCCTGCGAGGTCACCCGATTTAACGCCACTAGATTTCTTTTTATGGGCACATGTTAAAGAAGAAGTTTATAAAGAGGTTCCAACCACAGTGGAAGATATGAAGTTGAGAATAATAAGCAGTTTTCGCAACATTTCAGACCTGACTTTGAGAAAAGTGAAACTTCAGCAAAACGGTGGTTTAATTGAACATCTTTTATAAGTTTTAGTTACATTGTTTTTGTTGATTTATATTAAATTTATTTTTTTTTTGTAAAAAAAGATCTGTTATTAATACTGTCAAAGCATTTTCTTCATTGGTAACTGGTTTATTAATTACTTTACATTTTTTTGAAAGCAACATTTCCTGTTTCTTGAAATCTCTATGATAAACTTGCAAAAGCTTCTATCTTGTTTTTATTTCGGCATCGCATCATCAAAGAACAATATTTATTTATTTACTGATGGCAATATTCTGACACTTTGCTGTTTTGACAGGACTGTCAATCTTTTGTTCAATTTATGATGATATCATGGCCTCCTAATATTAAATTGTCAATTTTAACAACGTGAATTCAGAGTAATTCGTGTTAAAATGAAGAAATTTTGATTTCACAGCTAATTTACTGAAAAACTGTTGGTCAGAAAGGTATCAAATATATATTTTCTGAAAGCTAGTAATGTTATCTTTAACATGAAAGTAAAATATACAGGGTGTTCCATTTAAAAAAATTCAATCAAGGTAAATTTGCAAAACTTGACCACCCTGTATAACAGTTAATAATTTTGAACGACTTACAAGCGATTATTGTAGTCCTAGATACAATACATTTTATAGAATATTTGGTTTTTCCATACCTGCTTCAATTGTTTTCAAAAAATGGCCGGAGTATAACCCTTTTTTCCACTTTAACCTCGTCCCATTCCCTTGGTATAAATTTTAGACCCAACTAACCTTATATCAAAATGATCGCAACGAATAGGAGAATGAACTAAAATAATAATATACCGGGTATCCCATTTAAAAAAACACAAGTTTGGTTCACCACGAACTTTTCAGACCACCCTGTATAATGGGTATAATTTTAAAACACAGCGTTCTTGACTATCAATCATATCCCAATTTTTTTTTCAAATTCCTCTCCGTTTGCCCACAATCGTCCACCCCATCTTGGTTGCACCACCCATATATATATATATATATATATATATATATATATATATATATACGGTGTTTATATTATATATATATACAAAAAGAGAAAATAGACTGAAAAGTCACTAGAAGCTTATTATGAACTGAATAATATAAAATAAAAATATACGGAGTGTCCCATTTAAAAAATTATAAGTTTGTGACAGCACACATAAAAAATCTGACTACGCCACTGGATATATATATATATATATATATATATATATATATATATATATATATATATATATATATCTACGATCTACTGAAAAACTGTATCAGAGCCAGTTTTTACCTTTTCGGTAAGTCGAACGAAATACCAGGGCGGCCCAAAAATGCAATATTTTCAATTTCACACTGTATCTTAAAAACGAAGGCAGCTAAGAAAATTTTGTTTGGGTCATCTTTCGTTTCACTCTATATCAACAACGAAAACGGGACACCTTGTACAGGATGAGTCAACGATTGGAAAAAGTAAACAGGTAATATCTGGAAACAAACTGTTTATGCTGTGGGATATACGTGTAAGTCGTGCTCATTTTAAAAATATTTTAAATTATACGGGGTGCGTCAAAAAAGTAGGGCAACTAAAATTTATATTTTTTTTAAATGGACACCCTATATTTGACTTGATTTTTAAATTTTACATAAAATTCTAACACTTTTTTGTATAATATGTTATATGGCTAAAATTGATACTTTCTTAAATATATAGCTTTAAACAAAAAAAATTAAATTTGATGCACATCTATGATTAGCAATATAACGGCTAGTTGTGCCACTAAAAATAAAATATTTTGCTTCTGCGCAAAATAGGCATGGAGTAAAGGACTGCTTTCGTAATATTGAAGATATTACATACAGGGTGTCCAAATTTAAATGCCCAACTTTAACATATTTAAGCCAATTTATTTCAGTTTTTTTTTTTAAATGGAACCCCTTGTATATTTTTATTTAGTCTTGTTAAGAATAAAAAAATCTACAACTTTTATTAAACATATTATATACTTATCTTCAATAGTTTTCGAAATATTTTCAAATTTCCGTTTTTTGCGTGATTTAGAAAATCATCAACTCGATCAATCAATGTAGCCATGGAAAAAACAGTCTATAGCAACTGGCGACTAAAGGTATGACATGTCAAAAACGTGTTGTTGTTAGTGCATTGTATTTCGTCTTTCGTATTCTCGTCTAATTTAAAATGAATTTTTCAGAAAATGAAATGATAGATATGTTCTATATATTGGGTGAAGCTCAAATAAATTGCCTTTGGCCAAAAGGCTATATGAAGCAAATATCCGGATCGACGCGCGCCTTCTAAGGTGGCCCTTCAAAATGTCATGGAGAGATTTGATGCTAGTGGAAGAGAACAGTTGTCAATAAAATTGCTACAAATCAAGATAAAGAGTTGGAAATTCTACTTCATATGAAAGAAAATCCCAGTTTAAGTAGTCGACAACTTGCTAGTTTAACTGAGACATCACAAACTAATGTAAGCAGGACCACAAGAAGATATAAATATCATCCATATCATATGGAATTACACCAAGAGTTGCACGATGAAGATTTTGAAAGGCGTGTTAGCTTTTGCAACTTAATCATATAGTGCGAATAGAAGCATATCCGGACCTTTTTGCGAATATCATGTTTTCCGAGGAAGCTACATTTAGAAGCAATGGAGCTGTAAACAGGCATAATATGCATTGTTATGCAATAACAAATCCCCACTGGGTACGAGAGGTACGACATCAAAATCACTGGTCATTAAATGTTTGTTGTGGAATCATTGGAAACCATATTATAGGTCCGTATTTTTTTGATGAACCATTTAATTTTTTCTTATGGGGTTATACTAAAGATCCTGTTTACACCCAACAATGTATGAATGTATGCGCCACACCAGACATGCTAGTAAAACTAGACAAAATATTATTAAAAGGGTTCAACATGTGTATTCGTGAAGGCGGACGCCTATTTTAAAATATAACTATGAAAACATTTGATTAACTTTTAAATGCGATTTTTTTAGTCTGATAAGTGTTTTTTTCTGTATAACTTTAAAAATTAGTACCTATTAAAATAAGTTTCCGACTATCTAAATTGAAATGTATTCCTTCATTGAAGTGTATTTACTTATTTACAAACTAGACGAGTAGACTCCTTTTTCAACACAATTTTTAAATATTTATAATATTATGCCAGTTCACAGATTCTTTGCTTTGAAATGTAAGATTCATTCCAAAAACATAATATTGTCTAAAAAGTTCGGAAATGGCCCTACTCGCCTTATCATTGGGTTACAAAACTTAACACGGATTTTAAAATCTTCAGCGTGTAACTCTTGGTTTAAATGTAATATGAAATGGATGATATTTATAGTTTTTTGTAGTCTTGCTTACTGTAGATTCCGATGTTAAAATCGTAAGGTTATTAGATCATTTTTTTTAGCAATTTTATTAACAAATTATTATTTTATCTAAATTTTCATGGCCACTTTGTAATTTTCTGGTAATTTTCTGAATTACGCAAAAAAGGGAATTTTAAAATATTTCGAAAACCATTGAAGATAGATATATAATATATGTAATAAAAGTTGTAGATTTTTTATGATTAAAAAGAATAAATAAAAATATACAGGGGAACCCCCATTTAAAAAAACTGAAATAATTTGGTTTAAATATGTTAAAGTTGGGCATTTAAATTTGGACACCCTGTATGTAATATCTTCAATATTACGAAAGCATCCATGGCTATTTTGTGCAGAATATTTTATTTTTAGTGGCACAACTAGGCGTTATATTGCTAATCATAGATGTGCATCAAATTTATATTTTTTTTCGTTTAAAGCCAAATATTTAAGAAAGTATCAATTTTAGACATATAACATGTTATACAAAAAAGTGTTATTTTATGTAGAATTTAAAAATCCAGTCAAATATAGGGTGTCCCATTTAAAAAAATACAACTTTTAGTAGCCCTACTTTTTTGACGCACCCCGTATAAACAGTTTGTTTCCATTGTACCTTTTTCAATCGTTGACTCACCCCGTACATATGGCTAGGCTGTTTGATAATATAATGTATTCTCAGGTTGTTGTTTTGATTGTGATTTAAGATTTATCTGGTCTCTAGTCGTAAAGTTTATATTAATATTTTGTTTTTTAGATCCTAAATATCTTTGTAGTGGGATTTCCTGTTAGACAATAAACTATTTTAATTTCAATAAAAAGGGGATGAAAATACAATAATAACTATCATCAGCTGTGAAAGTATGATATTTTACGTAGATTCCTTGACGATTATGTTACTGGAAAAAACTAATGTTATTATCAGAAAGGAAACCAATCACTTAAAATAATTACGAATGTCAAAATTTTGACATCTGTCAAATATGGCAAAACATTTTTGACATTTGTGAATTGTTAATGCGATAAGAAAGCTATCAGGTTCGTTTTTTAGGTTCCCTGGAGCTTTAAAGATGAAGGAGATTATTTAAATGCCTTATCAAAACAAAACTTGAAAGTAGTTCAGGACCTGTCTAAATCCATAGCTTTGTAGTATAAGCATTACTCCTTGCCAACTAACAAAGTCAAATGCTTTTGATCAGTCACAAAACACTGTCGCTACATATATTTTTTTTTATTATTTATTCCTTTAATTATAGGACCTTTTCAGAGACAGAGAAAAAATATGATGTAACCACTTTTCTTATTAGTTATTTCGTTTGAGAAATACCACAATTATGTATCTAACTAATTTCTACATAGTTTTTCATGTTTTGGACAGCAATGATAATGGTGTAATGTTTGAAGAAATCGATAGTTTATAGACAGACAAATGATAACTCAAGGGTTGGACAAAAACTATTTCAAAATGAGTTTTTTTTGTAGGTTGGGCCCTTGGACTTCTCAGAGACTTGACCATCAGAAAACCACCAAAACAATTGACATTCCTGAACGCTCTTTTGTCTTATACCACATACGAATCGAACAAGGTTCGAGACGCTGCCATCGGTCACGTTTTGGATCTCCATAAACATTTTGAGCTGAGATTGATTATTGAAGAGTTCGCTAAAATGAATTTACTGTTTTTGAAGGTAAGTTTCATTAAATATCAGGAATCAGTCCAGGAAAATTGGGAAGTAGGCCATTTTTTTTTAAATTATACCCTTTGGGAGCTCTTTTGAACTAGCCGCAAGTAATTCAATGAAGGAAAAATAAACGTGATAAAATGTTTGTTACATGTTTTTGGGGGCAAGTTTTTTTACCTGAAATGGGTTATTTGGAAAAAAAATATTTGATTGCCTTCTAGAAGCCCTTCTTAACAACGGAAATGAAAAATTTTCCTGCGGAAATGCGTCATTTCCATTGTACCCCTTTTTTTTTTTTTAATTTAGAAGCTTGCGGGATCTTGGAGCGAATAGGGGTGCTGGGTGGGGTAAAAATACTTTAAAGGGAAAAGAAATCTTTTCTAGAAGTGTTTCTTAACAACGGAAATGAAAAAATTTATTGCAGAAACGCGTTATTTTCATTTTCATATACAGTTTAGTATACCTGAAATCAGTTACATGAAAACTTTGCTTCTCATCCCAAATGCTTTCCCAAGCACCAAAATGCCAAAATGTTACTGCGGAAATTTGTCGTTTTAATTTTCCGACAAAATTTTGTATAGTTTAGTTTACCTGAAATCAGTTACATAAAAAAGAAGCTTTGATTTATATTCTAAACTTTTTCCTCAAGATAAAAATGTAAAAATTTGTCTGCGGAAATCTGTCATTTACATTTTTCACGGAAATTTTGAGCGCTTTTCCAGGGCGCGGCACGATTGCGGACGAAACATTAGTATTCAGTTTTTCACAAAATGAAGTGAGGGCACGATTGCGGAATGTAAAAATAACGGCTGAACGCATCGTATTGTCAGCGACATTTTATACCCGTATACGTGACAGCCCGAAATTTTTTTTTAGATAATCTCAATAATTTGTCTGAGTCACGAAGTTTCATATAAGTATCTGTCTGCATATCTTTGAGAACTTCAAGGAATATAAACAAAGAAGGATGATCCTTTCTTGAGTCAGGCAATCGAACAAATATATACGAGCATTCCGCAATAATGCCATCGATTATTTTACCTCCATCCGCAATCATGCCTTCGTTTTCGTTGCTTAAAAAATGTAGAAGAATTTAGAATGTAAATCAAAGTTTTTTTTTTGTGTAACTGATTTTAGATATTCTAAACTATACAAAATTTCCGCAGAAAATGAAAATGACAAATTTCCGCAGACACATTTTAACATTTTCGTGCTTGGGAAAGAGTTTGGGATGAGATGCAATGCAAAGTTTTCATGTAACTGATTTCAGGTATACTAAACTGTGCAGAACGGAAATGACGCATTTCCGCAGCAAAATTCTTATTTTCCGTTATTTAGAAAAGCTCCTAGAATATGTAAAACTAGATACTTTCCTTATAACCAATTTCAGGTAAACGAAACTTGAGCCTGTTTTTGTTCAAGGAAAACTAAACAACACTAAACCTAATACAGTGTGGGCCATTTTGGTGATGTATGTATTGGGATCTCGGAAACTATAAGATATACACAAATGATTAAATGGGCAAAGTTTTAGAGAATTTTATCGGTAATTTAAAAAGGCCAGCGGCGTGCTTTTAAGTTTTAAAAAGTGGCATTTTCTGTAAAGCCCTGTAACTTCTTTTTTTTTACTTTTGAAAGGCTTTATTAATTCCAAGAAGATACAAAAAAAATCTTATGCTAGGAATTAAAGCTACAGAAAAAAAATACACTATATATTATCAGCAAATAAGACCTTAGAAACTAATTTATCTCGTGATTACACCATATTTTGCCTGAGAAAAAAAAACACTATATTCTTTTCCTGAATTGGGAAAAAATATGAAAGTGATTGTAAAAAATACATAATACATTTTCATACAAGCATTGTTGTCAGATTTCATGAGTAGACATAATATAAACATTTAATAAGTAGAACTTGTGTTTTATTCCAGGGTGATTAGTGTCCTTAAAAACTTACATTTTAAGTTTCTTCCTTTAGTTTTTCTTGTTATTTCATATAATATATGCTTATCCTTTTTGTTGAATGTTGATAATTCTATATTTAAAATGATTTATAAAAATTTTTTGTTCAACATATTTAATTTAAAAAAAAAACCCTTTTCTACAAACTTAATTAATTTTTATCCAAAGTACATATTAACCTAAGTCTAAGATATATTTTTTTAATTTAGTTTTAAATAGGGATGTACTATTTGTATTTCTAAGTGTACTTGGAAGTGTATTAAATAATTTCAGACCATTGTGATTTATTGATTTTAAACCTGTATTTGTGAAGATGCAAATGTTCACACTGCCTGGTATAGTGTCTCTGCTCATTTTTTTGAAACTCAATAACAGATCGCTTATTTCCATGAATTATATAATATATATAAAGTATTATTTTAAATTTATATATCCCTAAAATATCCATTAGTCTATTAGGCTTATACAGCAAACGGGTGGAAAAGCGTAAGGGAAGTTTAAAAACATTTTTGACTGCCTTGTTCTGTAAGACCCTTAATGGGTTCAACACCACACAACTAGCTGTTGCCCACACTGATACCAAGTAGTGCAAATGACTATATATATATATATATATATATATATATATATATATATATATATATATATATATATATATATATATATAGACTTAACAGGTAACCAAGGCGATATAACAACCCAACAACTGAAGCTACCTTTGATCTGATACGTCGCACATGCCTCTCCCAAGAGAGCCCCTCATCAATTAACAACCCAAGGTACTTTATAACATTTTTATATTGAAGATCGTAATCTCCAAACTTAATTGATTGGTCATTATAGGAGACACCTCTTCCAACAAACATGTACAATGATTTGTCTATATTTAAAGTTAGTTTGTGGGAAGACAACCAGGTTTCTATTATCTCTAAATCACGTTTTATCAGTATTTTAATGCCATTTTTATTGTTGCCGCTATACATGAGTGTTGTGTCATCTGCATACAATTTAATTTTACCATGTAATTTTAAACTGAATATTGAATTTATATAAATTAGAAACAGTGTTGGTCCTATAATTGAGCCTTGAGGTACACCACAATGAATCAGTTCTTGTTGACTCAGTGCGTTATTCACCGAAACAGACTGTTTCCTATTTTTGAGGTAGTTAACAAACCATACATGTGGGGTGCCAACAACAATATTGAGTGGTCAACCGTATCGAATGCCTTTCGCAGGTCCAGCGACCAAGAGCGTATATGCATCCCTGATCAATTTTTACTTGTAACTCTGAAATGAGATCAATAACAGTGATCTCTGTGTCACTGAACTTACGAAAGCCATATTGGCCAACTCCAAGGAAATTGATCCTTTTTAGGTATGACTGTAACCTAACATTTACACAATGCTCAATAATCTTGTACAGAACAGGAAGAACTGACACCGGCCGATAGTTAGAGACTGACTCACTGTCACCTCCTTTATTTGTATTTTGTTTGAAAATCTATGAACATTTTTTGTGTAGAATAGGGTTATTGCATTAGATTTTAATTACGACGTTTCGGTTATTCCTCACCATCACCAACTTTATTTTTTCTTATGGACGCCATATTGTATTTTTATCTCTTTAAAATAAGCAAGAAAAATCTTATTGATGTATAACAAGTTTACATTTCCTAAAGAAAAACCATCAAGATGTCCATAAATCGATTTTATTCTAGCAGGCTTTGTTAGTAATTTTCTGTTATCATTTATTTTAAATTCTTAAAAATCGCTTTGCTTTATACGAAAGAAGAGAAATTTGATATTCTAGAGTGTTATATTGAAAACGATAGAAGTTATAGCCTTAAATAATTACGCTGATACTTACCCAGAGAGGCAACAACCAAACCAATGGTATTTTTCAAAACTTGTGGTTAATTTAAGAAGGTGTGGAAGTTTCGAACAGTCAAGGCCTAAAAAGTATATTAAAGACAATAACAATCGTGACAATCAAGTTATAAATTACTTTACCGAAAACCCAACTTCATCGACAAGAATAAGCAGTACAGAGCTAGACGTTCCTAGGACAACACTTAAAGGGATTTTAAAGAAAAATAAGTACCACACATATAAGCTGACCATTGTTCAAGGGCTTATTGAAGGAGATTTTATGATTACCTTTTGTAACTGGTACATTAACAAATGCCAGGAAAATGTAAATTTTAGCAGTGCCATTATATGGACTGGCGAAACATATTTTAGTAACTGTGGAATCTTTAACAAACACAATGGTCACCATTGGGCAACAGAGAATCCTAGATTGTTGGCACAACGTAGGTTGCAAACTCGATTTGGCATGAACGTTTCATGTTCCATTTACGGTAAAATTGTTTTTCATATTAGTTGGTTTAACTGCTTTATACATAATCTTGTATTTTTAGCTAATCGACTTATAGGTCCATTTTTTTACCAGCTTACTTTAACCGGTGAAAGATATTTAGATATGCTAGAAAACGAAATTCTACCAGCAATTAGAGATGCAGTACAATTCAAATTTCGTAATGTTTGGTGTCAGCAGGATGACTGCCCAGCCCACAATTCCAGGGCTGCAGATTTATTAAGAAGAAATTTTGGGGGCAAATTAATTTCCAATGGTGGTTCTACATCATGGCCTGCTAGGACGCCAGATATTACACCCTTGGATTTCTTTTTGTGGGGGCACGTTAAAAATGAAGTTTTTGAATTTGAACCTTCCGAGACATTGGCCGTATTTGAAGAGAGGGCTCAGGAAGTGTTTGCTAATATTAACAGAAACACACTTGGACGAGCGACAAATAGTGTTTTAAAAAAAATGTCATGCTTGCGTTGCTAAAAATTGATAGCATTTTCTTTAATATACCAAATATTGTATTCTTTTGTGTACATGTGTATCTTTCTAGTTAAAGCTTATTATTATTTTTTCGTATTTCTTGTGATTACTACATTAAATATTTATTAAATATTACCAAAAAATATTGTTACCGTGACAAAGCCTACTAGAATAAAATTGAGGAAATGTAAACTTATTATACATCAATGAATAAGATTTTTCTTGCTTATTTTAAAGAGACAAAAATCCAATATGTCGTCTATAAGAAAAAATAAAGTTGGTGATGATGAAGGATAACCGATACGTCGTAATTAAAATCTAATGCAATAACCGTTTTGTACACAAAAAATATGTTTTTTAAATATTCTAGCTTTCTAAACCTCCAGACAGCTTATGTGGGGACAACCAGGGACGTATTAAAAGCGAACAGTGGGGGGACGACTTTATCAAAGCTTGTCTGTTGCCGTATGTTTCTCTGTTACCTGTAAACCCGTCTCTGGTTCACGAATTGGCTAAGGTAAGAATTGATTTTTTTATCAGTATATTATACAATTTTATAATTGAATGAAGAATGAATTTTCTGGCCTATTTGCAATTTAGTAGGCCTATTATAATTCGTATTTTTGATTAATAAATTCGTTTCTTAGTAATATGATTTATTTACCAATAAATGCAACATAACTGTATTTTGAAATACAGGGTGCCCCAAAAGGTCCTACCAATAATTTAGGAATATATAAATTCGATTAAAATATCGCGATTGAGCCCTACTTGCCTTAGACCAAAAGTTCATATTAAGAAAAATAAAGGGTGATCAAGTTAAAATTTAATTTTCGATTTTGTAAAATACTATCCCTAGTTATCGAGATATTAAAGTGAAAATGGGTGGTAACGAATTTTTTATAACGATTAATAATATACAATTTTAATGTAGCTTCTAGAGGGCGCTACGAACGCTATTTTTCATAATTAAAAATGTTCTATATAACCTCTTTGTATATAAAACTACGGAACTTTGTATAGAAACAATATGTTCTGTTGTCTTTTCTTTTCAAAAAAGCTATACTTTATATATATATATATATATATATATATATATATATATATATATATATATACCGTATTCAACATTTAGCATATTACAAGTTTTATACATTTTAATAAACCGTTCAGAAATAAAGGTAATATGTTTCTTTGCCACAGTTGCGTTAACTCCAATTGTTTCTTTTTTGATAAAAGCCTACTTTATAAAAATGGCATAACTCGAATATCCTAAATGGTGAGTACACCGGGGCTGTTTCAAGTAATAAAACAGCAAATATCTCGAAAACGGTAGGTAGATTTATATGATTAACCCCCGATTGCACAAAACGTAATTGCTGTTTAAAATATTTAACCGAGCTTTCGAATTTGACAAGCTGATTACAGAAATCTAGGAACCCGCTGTCAAATTTGACATTTCGTTAAACATTTTAAACTCCGCGCCATAAGGTTACGATAGTTGGTAGGATCAACAATGATTTTGATACTGATTTGATTTGGATATGTACAAGTTCTAACGTATTGTATAATTGGTTAGAGAAATGGGTTGGAGTCCCACTCGTACCATAATTTTCACCATTTATATTTCTAAGGTTTGATTATTAGCTAGAATTCGAATCACTTCACAGCAAAACTATACTGCATTTCAACTAACTTTAAATGCAGCAGGGGTGAGAATAATAATTAGACATTACATTTTCTTTACAACATATAATTATGAATTACAATAATACATTGAAAATTATTCTAGGTGTACGTTCAGACCAGCGCCGATATCAAGCGGATCATTCTTCGTTTGATCGAAAATCCAGTGAGAGCTATGGGTATGGACTGTCCCGACCTGATGAAGTTAGTCGAAGACTGTTGCAAGGGTTCGGAGACACTCGTCACGAGAATCATTCATATTTTGACTGACAAAGGAACGCCGAGTGCAGGCCTGGTAGAGAAGGTCAAAGAGCTTTATGACACGAAAGTATCCGACGTTCGTTTCCTTATTCCTGTATTGACTGGCTTGTCTAAGCAAGAGGTACGTAAATATCTAGTGATGTTCAAAATTCCCGGAAACTTTTCTACAACACTATGGAAAGTTTTATGAAATATTTAGGACAATAAATCCCATCGAATTTGATAATTTTTATATATAAAATATGAAATTTACATTCCTTCCATCATTTTAAGAAAAAAAATCAATGGATGAACCATGTTTTCTATTTAAAAAAAAATATTTCAATATTTTAATGTTTTTCAATGCAAAAACTCCTTATTATGACAGTTTTAAGGGATATTAGAAGCTATTAATTCTCAAACCGCAATCCGCGACTGTGGCGCTACTTGCGGAGATAAATTATTGACATCGTTGAATCGGATTATGAACAAAGTTCGTTACATTTTTGATATGAACTGTCCTAGCTACATGATTAGATTTTTTTTATAAGTTGTAAAAATATGTATTTATAATAAAACAATCAGACTATATTCAAGCAAATCGCTTGAAGTGTGATTCCTCCCTCAGATAATCACGGATTACGGTTTAAGAATTAATCACTCGGTGAGATATTTTACACCCATATTGACCTTGCTTTATTCCTTAGACAAGGAAAGAGAGAGGACTCGTAATCTATGCATATGATTTGCTGCCACCAGGCTGGCTCGCCCAGTGGCGTAACGCTCGGGTTTAAGTAAAATGATGCCTGAAATGAACATTTAAATCTTACTAGTGGAAGACTGATCAAAGTGTTTTTATCAATATTAGAGCCAATTGAAAAGTTCAGTAAATAATGGGGTTATATAACAAATTTTAAAAATGAAGGGAATTTGTTTAAAATTTCAAAAATTATGTCAAATTTCCTATTTTATTTAGGATTTCATTTTATTTAAAGTTTGCAAATTTTTTGACTAAAACGATACATTTAGGTAATTTATTAATAATTATAATAAAAGTTAATCACATTTACAGAAAACTGAAATTTCAATAAAGAAATTGTTACATACCTCATTTAATCACTACACTCTTTTAATAGCTCTAATATACCTACATTTTAAGATAACGTAGGAAAGATCTCTAAGACCAACAACCAATTATTGTTGATGAAATAAAATATGCAATCATTATAAATCCATATATTACCATAAAAATACGTTACTAAAAATATATTACATAAAAAAGTACCTAAGCAGGTAAAAATGAAAAGTGATATCCAAGGAAAAAAATAAACTTGAATAAAATGTATGCGAATATTAAGATATTTTGATACAGCAGATTCTGTTAAAAAGTATATATGGTTACAATTAGCATTAGAAATTAAAACATGTTCCAAACTGCTAAAACATTGGGATTCAATGCATTCAAACATTATTCTCCTTTTTAAGACATTAATGCTAAAATTGGCTTTTACCAACTCATTTTCATTTATTCTTATAAAATGCTCGCAGATATTACAAATTTTTATCACATCCTCTGAGGGATACGTCAATCCACCATGACTTTTTTTTTTGTTATCAGCGAATGCAAAAAGTTCTCTCGGTTACCACTTAATGCACTCAAACAGCTTTCACATTTGACAACCTTAATAAGCTGACGGGCAACAAAACCAGCAATATAAACAATAATTTGTTTTGAACAATTGCTCAACATCTCACTATTTATAATTGTTTTTTTAGAATGTCAAATGATTCACTGGTAAAGCCAGGATCTGCATTAATATTTCTAAACCATTTACCTATAGTACTTCTGTGTGGTAAACATGTATCAAACACAGAACGAACATAATCGTAAGCTTTTGGAGAAAAAAAACTTAAAGTTATCGCAAATTCTTGGAGAGTACTTAATTTTCTTTTTTGCAGTTCTTTAGTTATTTCTGGCATATTTTCAAATAAATAAGAACTTTCTGATGAAAATAGATTTTTTTTGTTTTAAAGAAGTAATCAATTGTTTCAAAGAGGTAACCTTTTTTTTCAACCTTCTTACTTTCTCGAAACACAAAATATAATCGTAAGCTTTGCAAAACTTTAATTTTCTTAGCCTTTGCACGACTTTTAGCAAAGTAAAAAATATTTTATGAAGTAATATGTGAATTATGAATGAAGATAAATAGATGGGATGAATTAATATTCTGTCATTTATATTTTACACAAAAATCAATATTGCTGATAAAACTTACTTTGCGATAATGACAACTTGGCTGCATATATTTTGGTACATCAGGGAACACTGTTGGTACTGCTTCATCTAGTAGACATTTTTTTCGCCAACACGATAAAACAGTTTGGGGTTAAAATGTTTCGAGCATAGCCTATCATTTTTTGTAGGTGTCCAGTCTGCAATATGCAGCTGCTTTATCCATAAAGCAGTTTTTTGCACATCTTTTAGAGGAAACCTAAAAAGAAAAATACATTTAATTGAATTATAATAATATTCACCACACATGAAGGTTGAATAACTATTATTTCTTTATATCCATAAAGCATGGCCTACGCCACTGGAATAAATCGACCTTCACGCCTAATTAGATCATAAATTAGATAATTTTATAAGCTATTCTGAATGAAAGAGGACCAAAATGCTGAGTTACTTATTTGTCTACCTGTAAATATAAACTGTGTGCATAGAAATATGGGTATTAGGCCGCCTTTAATAATGAAAACGCGAATTATAGGGACAACTAAAATATACGATTTTCTTTTATTTACCTGTGAAAGGTTATTCCAGCTTCTTTTCTCTCGCTACGACTTTTGCAACCAAAAGCACAACAATTCACCATTTTAGTTCGATAATACTCAACTCAAAAAGCTTTATTGTCGAAGAAAATCTTATTGACAAAGCTGGAAAAAAAATTATCTCAATAAAAAGTGTACAATAAAAATTAATATACTACAAACTTAAAGTAGATTAAAAGTACATATAATTAATTAGACAAACAAAAACATACATATACTACTAAGACCTATTTCAAATGAGGAGGCAGAGAGCACACACCAATACAAACAACAAACAAATAAAAATACTAAAATCTCTCATTGAAAAATTCAGATACCTCATAGTATGCTTTCTCAATTAGCAGTCTTTTAACATCCCTTCTGAATATTCTTTCTGACTCATTGATCTTTATATTTAAAGGAAGATGATTAAATAGTTTTCTGCTGTTAAAGATGGTGGAGTTCCTTACCAAAGTAGTTGATGGTATAGGTAGCGCAACGTTATGTGTTTGTCGAGTCCTGTAATTTCTTTCTTCAAATATAGTATTTTTGTACTTTTTATGAATAAGGCATACTGACTCAAGAATGAATAGGGATGGTAGGGTAAGAATTTTATTTAAAATAAAAAATGGTTTACACGAAACCCGTAACCCTAACTTATACATATACCTAATGGCTCTTTTTTGTAATGAATGAATGAAAACACTATTAAACAGTTGTCTTGAGCACACCCCCCAAAATCACAATGATAATAATCACAATGTCTTTAATTCACTTTTCTATAAAAATCACACTACAAAACCACGCTGCCACCACAATTGTCTGCCACCAGAAAATGGCGTCGATGGATAAATTGGCCTCACTTCTTATTCATTTAAAATTTTCACGTTTATCTCTTGACAGTAATGCACTTGGCTGATGACTCTTGTGTTTACTAAATTTGATAATGTTTGATATATTTTTTACATTACCAATTACGTATCAAACGATGACCTAACTTGGGATAACCAAAAGTGGTAAGATTATTTTACCCTTATCTTCTCTCTTAACATGTTGATAAGTAAATTATATATCTACTTATCAACCTTTTTCTTTTAATCTTAAATTAATTTAAATGTGTTAAGTCATCGCATGATTAGTTTAGAAATCTTGAAATTATGTTTTCAGTAACATTTTTATTAAAAACATCTTATTAAACAAGTAATATGTCAGGTTGTCCCTATGGAATCTGTATTAGTCGTATGCGTGACATTAGGTCCTACACACTTATTTTCAACCCTATTTTACTATTATCATAACCTTGACGGCTATACAAGCAGCTGCAAAAATATTTACGACATTAAAAGTTACACGAAACTGTGAAACCCGTATATCAAAATTTTAAGCAATTCAGAAGTTATGGGGAAAATTTTTTTTTGGCATTCAGTTTTTTTTAATTACCTCAATAAAACATACCTAAAGTATTTAAAAATAAAATTAAGATGAAAAATTTTTTTTGACAGTTGTGAAAAAAAATTCAAGTAAATGACGCCCCTAAAAGTTACATGGAACTGTGAAAACCGTATATAAAAATTTTAAGTGCATAGTACAAGTCAGTGGCCGCTCGCGATGTCTAAAACTGGTGAGGCGAGAAAAGGTTTGTTACTCATAACAGGTAGATGGCGCCGCAGGCGAAAAATTTTTGGGCTGTCACGCCCAAATTGCCTCATTTTTATGATTTGTTTTTGTCTTTTACATACCAATACAAAGATATATGCCCAATTTTTCATTAAGTAATTTTTAAAATAAAAATTATTACATAGATATAAAAATAAAATAATAATCTTTAAGATATTCACTCAATTTTCATGTAGTTCGTTTTATCCTAAAATATATGTACAGCGTGTTCCAGCGAGGACTGAACAGGGACCTATTTTCGACCTTCCTTGTATTTTGGAAAAATTCAAAATAGCCAATCGATGTATTTTTTCTTGTAGAATCCAAAAATATCATCGAAAAAATATTTGAACCAGAAACAAAAGAGTTACGCTATGCATCAGGTGTTTTTTAAATGGAATGTATCGTTTTTTTATACGATTTTTGGAAAGAGTGATTTTTTTTATGTCCGTTCTGATTAAAAGATTTGATTTTGCGATAGCTGTTTATATTACATTTTAATGTTTTACTAAAATTTTAGCTTCACCTGTTTAAAATATACGATAGGTTGGTATAGGTGATCAAGGTAAAATGACGTTTGAATGCTTTGTCAATAAAAATTGACATTATTTTAATTATTGTCGAAGTCTTCACTTAAAAAATATATATTTGACTCTGATCGAAATGAAATACTCTTTGGACGAGAGACTACAGATTGTTATGCTATTTTACAAGTGCCAAGAAAATGCAAGAGAAGCAAGAAGAAGTTTTATTGCAAATTTTCATAGAAATATATCCATCAATACAATTCTAAGGATAAAAAACCTATTTTACATGATAGAAAAAGAAATATACAAAGAAGAAGAAATCGAGATCAGGCCATTATAAATTATTTTCAAGTTAATCCAACCAAATCTATTTCGGATGCAGTTCGGGAATTTCAGTACGGTGGCGGTGTAAGGCGCAGAAGAGTTACCCGAGGGACTGTTCACAGGACTCTGAAAATTCATAAATTTAGGCCTTTTCGTATCCTTCCACTTCAGCACCTAACACCGGCACAAAAAGAACTTCGCTTCCAATTTGTTTCTCAAATGGTAATTCGGCAAGAAAACGAAGACCCTGATTTATTCAAAAATATTGTGTGGACCGACGAAGCTACTTTCACAACATCGGGAGTATTCAACAGACATAATAGTCACCACTGGGCCGTTGAAAATCCAAAAAAGTTCCAGACTATTAAATTTCAAGGGAGGAATTCTATTCATGTTTGGTGTGGGATAAAAAACAATAAAATTTTGGGACCAATATTTTTTAACGGGACTTTAAATGGGCACAGATATTATGAGTTTTTAGAAAACGAAATTGAAAATTTTTTGGAATTGGCAGAATATCAGAATTTAATTTGGCAACATGATGGGGCGCCTTCTTATACCGTGCATGATGTGGTTCAATTTTTAAATCGGCGCCATAACGAATGGATAGGGCGAAATGGAACATATGCTTGGCCGCCCAATAGCCCCGACCTCTCAGTTTTGGATACATTTCTTTGGGGCCATTTGAAGAACGTCGTATACAGACAACGAAACGAAAATATTCAAGAGATCATGGGAAAAATTGTCGATGAAATAAACCGCCTTAACTAGGAAAATCATATTATAACAGCAAGTTTAGAAAGGCTACAAAGGGGTTATCGATGTTGTTTCGAGAAAAACGGCGGTCACATTGAAAACTTATGTTATTAGTAGTTTTATTTTATTATTTAATAATTATTTTTTATTGAATTTCTTTTTCTATCATGTAAAGTTTTATTTTCCTCAAATAGGTTTTTTATCCTTAGAATTGTATTGATGGATATATTTCTATGAAAATTTGCAATAAATCTTCTTCTTGCTTCTCTTGCATTTTCTTGGCACTTGTAAAATAGCATAACAATTTGTAGTCTCTCGTCCAAAGAGTATTTCATTTCAATCAGAGTCAAATATATATTTTTTAGGTGAAGACTTCGACAATAATTAAAATAATGTCAATTTTTATTGACAAAGCATTCAAACGTCGTTTTACCTTGATCACCTATACCAACCTATCGTATATTTTAAACAGGTGAAGCTAAAATTTTAGTTTGTAAAACATTAAAATGTAATATAAACAGCTATCGCAAAATCAAATCTTTTAATCAGATCGGACATAAAAAAAATCACTCTTTCCAAAAAATCGTATAAAAAACGATATATTCCATTTAAAAAACACCTGATGCATAGCGTAACTCTTTTGTTTCTGGTTCAAATATTTTTTCGATGACATTTTTGGATTCTACAAGAAAAAATACATCGATTGGCTATTTTGAATTTTTCCAAAATACAAGGAAGGTCGAAAATAGGTCCCTGTTCAGTCCTCGCTGGAACACCCTGTACATATATACTCTTCTCAAAGATATATAATATACACATTTTTCATCATTGGATAAAAAATATTTAAAATACTTAATCAAAATAGTCAGAATCGAGTGTAAAGTGTAATAAACCTGTAATAATCTAATACGGTGTGGACAGTAATTTTTTTATAAAAAACCAAAACTGTTTAGGCAAATAGGTATGTGGATGGTGCAGTTAAGTCACTTTTTGTAAATTAAATTAATGCGCCTGTCTTTTAAAGAAGCAAATTTCTCAATGATTTTGTCATAAAAGTCACCATTACATTCAGAAAGTTTAACTAATAACTCTTTTTCTATTGCCATGATCGATAGGGCTGAGAGCCTATCTTGAGATATACTATTTCGTAAGTAGGTCGTTATTCGCTTTAAGCACGAAAAATCTCTTTCGGCCTGTACACTTGTTAAGGGGATTGTCAAAATTAATGTCGCAAGTCGATATACTTCACAAAATACTGAAATTAATTCTAAACTATTAATTTGTTTAAGGAGTTCTTGAATATTGACTTTATAAAATTGTTCATCTCGGTAAATTATGCTTAGCTCATTTTTGAGGCGGTCTTGGTCAAACATTTTTGGATACGTTTTTTCTAACGAATTTAATAGACTAATAGGGAATTCTGTGGCAAAGTCTTTGTATTTTGATGTATTAAGAAGTGTCACAAATTCCAATTTGTGTAAATCTTCACACCTGATGTTAATTTGAAAAATTATACAGTCTAAAATTTCATAAAACAGATTTTTATATTTTTTCATTAAATCTGATTCGCTCATGCTACGGGTTTGTCTACTACGTGGCAATCCGGTAAGTGATTTTGCTTTTTCAAAAATGGATTTAAGGAAATTTTCAGCGCGCAGCTCATTTAATCGTTTGACGGCAATATTCAATTGTGAAATGCAGAAATCAATTTCTAGATTACTTAACTGAAAAAAAACAGGATATCAGTAACAAAAAAAATTTCTTTAAATGCAAAAGTTAAAAAAGCAAATTCAAAATCGGAAAGGTCTTTTAAATACCCCTTGGCCATGTGTATAGTATCTGAATCTAATTCTGGATTTTCAATCATGTCCTGAAAAACTAAGGTTAGTCCTTCCCAATTATTTGCAACAAAAATTAGAATTTTTGATCGAGAATACCACCTTGTATCACTTGCTTGCGGAACTCGTTTTTTTATTATTTTGTCCAATATAGATGTGCGTTTGTACGATTTATGAAAAAAAGCAGACAAACTTTTCAAAGTTGCGAAAAAATTCTGCTTTCCTTAATATAATTTGAACCCTGTTGTAAAATTAAATTGAGACGATGAGCAGCACAATGAGTGTACATTGCTTGTGTGGCATCTGATCTTATTCGTGTTTGTAGACCGCTCAATTAATTAAAGGTTCCAAAATTCTTATAATTAAGTTATAGAGTGCATTAGCTCTAGAATCCTCACTTATATCAAAAAAGCCTAAAAAACATTCTTTTATTTCGGCTAATTTATTTACATACCTAACAGTTACACAACATTGGGTTTTTGCAACTATATCCGTCGTATCATCTACAATTAATGAGAAAAATGTAGCCTCCGATATTTCTTGTTTAATAAAGTCTCTCATATGTTCGTCAATACAAAATATTAATTCATTTTGAATAGTTTTCGATTGTCCCGTAAATACACTTTTCTCTTCTAAATACTTTACAAGTTCGTTACATTTAATTAAACAATTAAAAACGTTTAATTAAACAATTATAAACTTGTTTTCCCAGTAATATAGTCGTATCTATAAGGTATGTCAAAAGCAAGCGGTTTTTCCTAACATCTTCATTGTACAATAATTTAGATAAACGACCATTTTCGATGAAAGTGCATCTTTAATTGTAGTCATATTTTGAGACAAACGTACAAAACCTAAGGTATTTTGAATATGGTCTTTAGACCCTTCATGCATTTTAACCGCTATAGAAAAATTTTTTAAAATCAACGTATCCATCAGAAGTCCATACTGTTTTTGTTTTTCCCAGTATTAAGCAAGGCCAACAATATAAACGCTGCTTAAAAACACTTCCACAAATCCAAGTGTGTGTTTGATACCATGACGTTTGAAATGATCGTTTATATTGTCGACGGTCTTTTTTATCACTACTTAAAGTACTTATCTTCGGCATGGGTCTATCTCCGCGAAGAATTTCTTTTTTCTCATCCTCGGGACGCCTGGAAAATGCCATTGTCAATAGTGACATAACGATATCGTAGACTGGATTCATAGTTCACACGTTTCGTTTATTTTAAATTTTAATCACTAAGTCATATAAACTACTCTATCAGTCTATCTACTCAATAATTAAACTAACGCAACGTCAAAAATACTTTAGAAAGAGTAACACTTGACACAGACTAAACGCGCGACTTTCACGAAATAATACTATAAAACAAACACCAAATTATTTCCTAATAATCTCAATATCCGCCCATTTCCCGCTCAATCTCAAACCGTTGCCGGTAACAGTCAAATACGAATACTCCACACGCCCACGCAAATATCAACAAAAACAAAAACGGCTTGCATTTGGCAGCCGGATGCGCGATTGTCGATTATATTCAATCTGTGCTAACATTTAATGGCAACGTCTCAATCATTAAGCGAAGTTTTCATCGCCTCAAATGCAATAAAAAGAGATGGAATGAATCTACATATGCAACACAACCCTTTTCCCTCTTTCTCGGACTTATTAAAAATCCAAATACCATTCAAGTGTCCGGCATCGCCGAGTATAGGTAAAGTCGAATAAAAAAGAAATGATATTGCAGTTATTGGACATTGTACTGTTGGTTAGTAAAGTGAAGTGTTTATTTATGATTTACGCATATTTGATGAAATTTTCATAGTGTTTGAGACAATTTTCAGAGAATAATGTATCAACTTAGAAAGAATTAATTTTGAAAATAAAAATGTATATTTATAGGAAAGCGAGTGAGGCGGCGCCTCAGTTGCCTGATCTGACGAGCCGCCACTGGTACAAGTTAATGAAAAAACAATTTTTTTTGGGAGCTGTCACAATATTTTTTCAAAATATATTACTTCCCTAAAAGTTAGTTTTTTGTGCAAACTTCACTTCGTATTTACAACCCCTGAATATTTTCTAAGACCCTTCCCAAACCGTCTAATTTTTTCTGAGTACTTTCCGGCGTCGTAACCAGTTTTTAGACCAAACGCCTTTTTTTATTAAAAAAAATCAGTTTTTCTCACAAATGTCTTATTTCTTTAACGCCAAACGCACAAACATAAATCGAAACGATAAAAAATATCAAAGAAGTATTTGCTTTAGACATTTCAAATATCTCTGTAAATTTTATTATCATCCTAGGCCAAAGCCACCTATCATTATGCGTCGTATATGGATAGGGTACCTATCGATTTCTGACCGATATGTGCCCTTTTTTTTTTAAATCGAATTTTCACCCACTTGCTGAGTAGTTAGAGGGAAATGTTATTAGAGCTTTTTTGTAGCCAAATAAATGGTCCATCCTCTGGTCTGGAAATAATTTCGATTACTATTTGCAGTAAGCGCAAAATTAGGTTACATTTGAAATTTAAATTATCAACTTTAAAAAATTGCAGTAATTTAACCGTTAAAGTTATAAACTGGAAGTTTTGTCTCGGCCTACCTACCAATATCTTGTTTCGTAAAAAATATCCTACGGGCTTAGATATATTAATTTCCTTGTAATACAGGATAATGTTCAACTTCACCTCGTTAGTGCACCCCCTGTATATAATCCAGGACTCTTCGTAAATAGTCCATTTTGTGTAGCTTTTTTAGCACTTTCCGGTGCTCTAATTAGTTTTCTCACCAGATGCCTACTTTTTTTTATAAAAAAGAAAAAGTTACTAAAGAAATTAATTTTTTATGGTTTTTTCGAAGTTTCAATTTTTCTTAAAAATTTCTATTTTCTCGCCATTTTTCCGGCAGAGATGCATTTAGGTTTTTGTACTCCTAGATATTTCCTATGAAAAACGTCTCTTAGAAAATTTCGATAGAACTCACCCACTTTGAGATATAAGCGCCCCAAAATATCCTTTTTTTGAAGGAAAAAAATCGTAAAATCGTCAAACGAAATCGAAACCCACCCAAAAACAATAGGGTTCTGTAAAACCGGAAGGACCATCGTTCCAGAAAGTTTTGTCAAAAAAAAATTAAAATTGCAACCTCAACCGTGTTGCATCGAGGTTGACCTTTTTGGACAATTGTGGTACCATATCTTTGGTATCAAAGGTGGTACAGAAAAATGTTTCAAAGATCCACGTCCTTTCTAAATGTCCTACCTTTAATAGTTTCCGAGATATGTCCGCCGGAAGGTCGAAAAACACTGTGTTCTGAAACTATTTTATATTTTTTTAAATTCAATTCCCAATATATCAGACAAGGCTTTTTTTCACTTTTCACAAGTACCAAATAAAATTTAGAAGTCCTCGAAATTTATTTTTTTGGTTTAATGCCACAAAATATAGCAAATAAGAAAAAAAATATACTAAATTACTTTAAAATTTTAATTGGTGATTTTGAGTTCTGAGTCCACTGTAAAGGTACTCGGGGAACGACACTGAAAAAATCTGCTTTTAGAGACGTTTCGTTTTCAGCAAGCCAAAAAATAAAAAATCTGTAACAGAATGTCATATAATATTACAGTTTTGTAATTAAGTGTCTCAAGCCACATGAACTTGAATCATTTACCATTTGCTTCTAATAAAACTACAAAAATAAAGCGCAATTTTTTTCTATGTGGATTATTTATATATATTTTTTGTTTCTAATGTAATGAATTAACAGAAATAAAATAAGCAGATATACCAAAAAATAATGCAAAAACACAAAACTAACTACAAAGGGGATTAGAAGTTAAGTTAAGTAGAAGAAGTACAACGTCTGTGGGAATTTTGGAGAATATTTCTAGGAAATTTCCTTGGCAAATTTCAAAATGAAAGTTTTCAAGGTTGAATATTTCTACTGCCAATTACTATAAACATTTTAACAAGATTCCGTGTATCAGTATATTTGTTGAGAAATTATGGTTCTTGGGATTAGACCGTGTCAAATTGGAATTACTATCCGATGTTTCGCCTTCGATTGCACGAGGCATCTTCAGGAATCTTTACTTACTTTTATATCCGACTTGTGCTCACAGAACCGTGACCCTCTGTTAAGATCGGTTTCCACGTATGATGTAGTTTGTATGTGGGCGAGTCTATTGCACTGACGAAGTGATACATTGTCCTTGGGTATCTTCGGAAGACCGTAGAACCTGGGAATCTTGGAGCTGCTTGGTTTTAATGATTTTTTCTCCGCTGGTGGTAGACTGGATGCATTGATCAGATTGGTAATGCGTCTTTCTATTCTACTTGTGGGGTCTGCCTGCATAACCTTATAGATGTTGTTGTCTAAAAGTTGAGTAATCTTTTTCTCATATTCTGTTCTGTCAATGACGACTGTGGCGTTGCCTTTATCTGCTACAGTCGTCATAGACAGAAAGTAAATATCTTTCAATTTTTTTAATCCATTTACAGGAAAAAAAGATTCTTTTATTAAAAACTGTGCACATTTCGTGGAAAAACTTAAGACAATCCAGTTGGATGCAGAAGATATTTTGGTCAGTTTCGATGTAGAAACACAAATGTTCCTGTCAACGACTCAATTTCCATTATATCAGACATACTGGACAATAATAATCTTGATAAGAACTTAATAGACCTAGTGGAAGCTTGTCTTACATCTACTTATTTCATTTTTCGAGGAACTTTTTATGAACAAACTTCAGGGGCAGCTATGGGATCTCCTCTACACCTGTGGTAACGAATATCTTTATGGAAGCCCTTGAGGATATTGCTCTAACATCCGCTCCACTAAAACCAAAACACTGGTTCAGATATATAGATGATACTTTTTTTTGTTTGGCCTCAGGGACAGGATAATTTCCTTATATTTCTGGACCACCTTAATCAGCAACATCTTAGTATCAAGTTCACGAGAGAAATTGAATCTAATATAATAGAATAGAATAGAATAATATATTACCAAAAATATACAAATTTGTACATTGGGTCGTCAATAATTTTACAATAAACAGATAAAAAAAATCAAGAATTATATAAAATATAAAAGAATTATATAAAATATAAAAATTGTATACTGTATGCATAAACAAACGTTACTGTATTCGTCAAAATTTTAATACAATGTCGAAATAAAAACAACATAAAACAAAATAAAATTACATAAAATAAAATAACAGTAAAACAAACAAAGTACTAATATTTAACATAACAAACAGGTAAACACAAAAAACAGTGCAGCTAGAAATAAAATAAATATTGAAGAAGCCAATCTAAAAAACAAAGTAACCAGGCAGCAGGCGAAAAAACGCAATAATCGTATTTATGCTAATGTCCAATAAACTCCTTGATAGAATAGCAACACTTAGTCAGTAAAAGGGATTTCACCCCAGCAGTAAATTTTTTGCCACGCAACATGCGTATCTCCAATGGTAAGCCGTTGTACAAATTAATACAATTGTACAAAGGAGATCTCTTAAAGAACGATGTTCTATGAGGGGGGATCATAAGAAAGTTCCCTCCTAGCGTGTTGTAGGTGCTCCCCGATCCCAGTTCACCAAACATGGATCTGTTATTATTTACAAACACGAGACACCTGAGAATGTACATACTAGGAAACGTGAGAATTCTCCTTTGCCTTGTATGTGTTCAAAGGAAAGAAAATGGTACATTAGGACATTCTGTGTATAGGAAACCGACGCATACAAATAGATACTTAATTACAGCACAATATACTTAGTTACAATATCCAGCACAAAAGAAATCGATTATTAATTCACTAGTATTCAGAGCTATTTCGATTTCTGATCAAGATTCTTTAACATCGGAAACATCAAAACCGACCGAAGCTCTCAGAGTGAATTGCTATTGCACTGAAGATACTACGCGTTCAATTAAAAGATATAGTAATCCAACTCCGCTAAAGGAGAATGATAAAGAGTTACCATTAGCTAGTGTTGTTCTTCCCTACATACATGGTACTACAGAAAAAGTAGGGCCATTACTTCGGCGTACAATCTTCAATATACATAAGAAAATTGGACAAAGCTTGCGATTCCCGAAAGATATTGTACCTTTCCAAACAGAAGGAGTATATAAAATTCCTTGCTCCTGTGGAGAAGTGTATGTGGAGGAAACAGGACGCTCAATATCGACTAGACTTAAGGAACATGAAGGATGTATTAAAAAGAAACAAATTGTTCAATCTGCTGTAGCTGAACACCAGCATAACACTGGCCATTTCATAAATGTAAAGGAAACCAAGGTTCTAGCATCGGTTCCAGGTTTTTATAAACGAAAAGTTAGAGAATCTATTGAAATATTTAAACATACAAAAAATTCCAATAGAGATACGGGTTACGGTCAACATCACACGTGGAAACCGATCTTAACACAGGGTCACGGTTCGACGAGCACAAGTCGGGTATAAAAGCCCGCCTGAATCTTTCTCAACTCATTCATTGTTCAGATCTCGTGGAGTAAAGATCCCTGAAGATGTCTCGTGCAATCGAAGGCGAAATGTCGGATAGTAATTCCAATTTGATACGGTCTAATCTTACGAACCATGATTTCTTAATTTATTATAAATTATTTATAATATTATTATTTATCCACAATTTCTATATGGTTCTACATTTTTGTATTTGGCAAGGTGTTGTTTATAAGTCAATTTTTCACAAAGGGTCGATTCAGTATAATAAACTAACATTTATTATAAAGTGTCAGAGATCTTATAAAAAAATGAAAATTAACTTAAGATATTATTTATTTAAGAATCAATTTTGAAAGCTGATAAGGAACACAAAAGTATGCTTTTTGAATTTAGTTTAGAGTAGTCTATAATATTTAAAATTTTATGCTTGAAAAATGTAAATTGTAGCATTTATATAATAAAGAAATTAACTAACTAACCAAAGTCGTGAAAGCTTCCATTTTAAGTATATTTGTGGATATGACTAAAGCACTTGATACAGTACACTTTTGTTATAAAAACTAAAAACAAAATTGATTTTGTGTTGTGATATTTAAGTTAGTTCAAAGTTATTTAAAAGAAAGATCTTAACACATCACAAAATATAATTCTAAATATTCACAGCTTTGCAGAAATTGAATTAACTAAATATATTTTCACCAAGCCAATCTATTGCAGGTCATCGCCGCCCTTCCAAAATTGATAAAGTTGAATCCGGTGGTGGTTCGAGAAGTATTCAACAGACTTTTAGGATTGCACGGCGACACTCCTATTTCTCCTACAGAATTATTGGTGGCTCTGCATTTGATCGATACGAGTCAAGCGGATTTGAAAACCATTATCAAAGCCGTGTCTCTTTGCATGCAGGAAAAACAGGTAATTAAACTTATTTTGAATATTAACTTTGCTTATTATAATTTGCAAAATTATTTGTAAAGGCACTCTTTAAAAAAATCCTAAAAGAGAGTTTTTTTGTTAATAGCTTAACATTTTTGAATGCAATATGATCAGTTAATTTAGTTCATAAACCAAAACAAAATCTGTGTGACATCAACGTGTTTTTAGTGCCGTTACTGACCCTTGGCTCTGTAATCACATAAATCTCTTTGATGTTACACCTGGGTCTCTTACAAGCAAACATTTGGTCAACTTGTGTAGCTTCTTTTTCCTCTAATAATTTGTATCGCATATAATTTGTAATTTCTTCATATTTTCGCTAATAAAAAAAAACTACATTTTTCACAATTTTGCGTCTCATTGGTCTTACGCGTTAACTGTAACAATAAATTAAAAATAATAAAGACTTACTAAATAACACATGAATTGTTTACTTAAAATGTAAATAAAACTAATATGGAAACAGTGGCGCAAAGACGGGGCTGCAGCCAAGATACTAAAACCTTATATATTCATGAATGATATATTTTGTTTCACATCTATTCGTATATGAAACTGATGAACTTTTTTCTTTTTTTTTATCAACAAAAATTATGAACCTGATTGCACCACTGTATAAATATATAAAATAAAAAGACCAAAAAAAAACTAGACACATTACAAATAATTTGCAAGGAGGAAAACAAACAAGAACTAACTGCCTTTGCTCATAGCGCGTTACTCTGTCATTCGAATAATTAGTTGGCAGCAAATAAAAATACTTAAGAGCTCTTTTTTATGGTGACTGCCTAAATACAAAATAGAGAATTTTCCAACAGTTGTCCTAGATTATATCAGTTTAATGTTTTTAGGTCTATACCCAAGAAGCCTTAGCTGTGGTGTTACAACAATTGATGGACCAAACGCCTCTGCCTACTTTGCTCATGAGAACCGTTATCCAAGCATTAGGAAGTTATCCACGGTTGTCCGGATTTGTAATGAATATTTTGCAGAGACTGATTTTAAAACAGGTAAGTTCAATAAGTTTCCCTTAAGAGGGCGTCACTTTATGACAGATTTTGAGGTGATTTAAAAGCTCTTCGCCCATAAAATCAACAACCCATTTATATTCATTGGTGGGTCAGTGTCACAGTTGAAATACCTATATATATATATATATATATATATATATATATATATATATGTATATATATATATATATATATATATATATATATATATATATATATATATATATATATATATATATATATATATATATATATATATATATATATATATATATATATATATATATATATATATATATATATATATATATATATATATATATATATATATATATATATATATATATATATATATATATATATATATATATATATATATATATATATATATATATATATATATATATATATATATATATATATATATATATATATATATATATATATATATATATATATATATATATATATATATATATATATATATATATATATATATATATATATATATATATATATATATATATATATATATATATATATATATATATATATATATATATATATATATATATATATATATATATATATATATATATATATATATATATATATATATATATATATATATATATATATATATATATATATATATATATATATATATATATATATATATATATATATATATATATATATATATATATATATATATATATATGTATGTATATATATATATGTATGTATATATATATATATATATATATATATATATATATATATATATATATGTATGTATATATATATGTATGTATATATATATATATATATATATATATATATATATATATATATATATATATATATATATATATGTATATATATATATATATATATATATATATATATATATATATATATATATATATATATATATATATATATATATACACAGGGTGTCCCAATAGTGCGTTCTCGTCCTATGTCTAAATCTGATAGTTTTTCTAATATCCGACATTTTGTAAAAAATTATGAATTGCAGTGCCTTTTTTCAAACGACGTGGGCCGTTGGCTTTTTGATGTAGGATTATGATTTTTGGCAGGAACATTAACAAAAGTATGGGTTGACTTTCAACGTGAACAAAATTTGTCGGCGTTGTACAGGGGGTCCTAGATAAGTAGGAGAAATTAAAAAAATTAAAAACATATCTTCATTTTTTAAATGGAATGTATAGTATTTTAATATTTTAGACTATTCGTGACCAAAAACCCTATCTTTCGTTTTAAATATGTCCTAGTTTCCGAGATTTTGGCATTTTTGTATTTATTATTTGGTTTTCAATGGCAATCGCCTTAGAATTTGCTTTATTATCGAATTATAGAATTTTCCGAGGAATCCAAAAATGTAATAATATACAGGGTGTTCCATTTAAAATAACAAAGTTGATATCCGAGGGACACTTTTGTATTTCAACTTTTTCTCTGTTATTAAAAATAAAGGAATTAAGGGGGTGGCAAATCTCGTACATTAATACACAGTAAAAAATGCAAAATTAAAAATTCAGTCTACTATTTTTCTTTTTTCTTTATGTAAAAAGGCAAATAAATATTTTAATTAAAGAGACACAACAGAAAAAGAAGTCCTACAATCACTTGAATAAATGTTCAATATGACCACGATTTGTTTCAACACACACTTGTAGCCGATTCACAAAGGAATTGTTAACTCTATTCAGCATCGCGGCATTGATATTTGTACATGCATTTCTAATTCTCATTTTCATATTCTCTATGGTAGTGGGTGGCGTTTGGTAAACTTGCTCTTTAACAAAACCCCACAAGAAAAAATCTAGTTTTGTGAGGTCCGGAGACCTTGCCGACCATGATACTGGACCTCCCCTACCAATCCATTTATTTTCCTGCTAAAATGTGCCGGAGCGCCATCTAGTTGGAACCACATCCGCCTCACTAGATTCAGAAGTAATTCGTCAATCCACTCCTGCAAACTGTTTTGCAGTAAATTTAGGAAAGTGTCTCCATTAACTTTATTTTCGAAAAAATAAGGTCCAATGATACGGTTACCGATTATACCAGATCATACATTAAGAGACCATCTATGCTGGTATCCATTTTTATGAAATGTCGCTTCGTCAGTAAATAAAATGTTATTGAAAAAATCATGTTCTTCTCTATTTTTTGCTAATGCCCAAGTACAAAATTCAAGTCTTCGATTGAAATCGTCTTGATCCAGCTCTTGTACCAGTTGAATATGGTATGGGTGAAATTTATGTTTTCTAATTATTCTATTTGCCGTAGATTTAGCAACACCTCTCTCCTTTTCTAACTGCCTACATGAAATATGAGGATTTTCAATAAAAGTTTGCATAACAAGATATTCAGTTTCTTCATTTGCGGCTCTTTTCTGCCTTTCCAATTCAAATCGTTCTTTGAGTCTGACAAATGATACCTCATGAGGATGACGTTGAAACAATTTTGATCACTTGCGCCCAAAACATAAATCACGTTAATCAATTCTTCTCTAGAAAAATTCATTTTGAATCAATTTGAACACCGTTACTACACAAATACAAGAGCTTGACATTTCGCCATGACAACATTTTCCCCGTTTTCATTTGTTTTTACTTTAGGATTGTCTAAGGCATCTTCGTTCATTAAGTTCTAACTAAATATTGACACTATCTACGCTTTTATAATAGTCAAAATAGTAAATATTTAAGAATAGTTGGTGAAATATCTGTTCTAAGTCTTTAGGTCGCGATTCTTAGCACAATTTTATGAGCCGAATTTTTAATTTTGCCTCACTTGTAGTGTGTTATAATTAGAAAATTCGATAATAAAGCAAATTCTAAGGCGATTGCCATTGAAAACGAAATAGTAAATACAAAAATGTCAAAATCTCGGAAACTATGACAAATAGGTATAGGACATATTTATAACGAAAGATAGGGTTTTGGGTCACGAATAGTCTAAAATATTAAAATACTATACATTCCATTTAAAAAAATGAAGATATAATGTTTTTAATTTTTTTAATTTCTCCTACTTATCCAGGACCCCTTGTACAACGCCGAAAAATTTTGTTCACGTTGAAAGTCAACCCATACGTTTGTTAATGTTCCTGCCAAAAATTGTAATGCTATATCAAAAAGCCAACGGCCCACGATGTTTGAAAAAAGGCACTGCAATTCATAATTTTTTACAAAATGGCGGATATTAGAAAAACTATCAGATTTAGACATAGGATATGTTATACGAAAAATGTGTAGAATCACGAGCAGAATCTAAATATGCAAAAATATACAGGGTGTCCCATAAGAAAAAACAGAACTTTGCTTCGCTACAGATTTTTGAGACACCCTGTATAAATGAAAATAATTTTAGGTTATGTAGCCCGTATTGTTCTACGACTTTTGTATTTAAACTTTTTTATATCGCTATCCGTTATCAAGATCTCAACCGAGAACGCACTATTGGGACATCCTGTATATAAAATACACTTGAAATTTCATGGAGAACTGAAATATCCGAAAATATATAAGGCTTTCCATTTAGAAAAAAATATGTAAGTTAGGTTAATATCTTGAAAAAACGTCAGTGTTTTGTTTAATTTTTAAAACAGAAAAAACTTGCTAGATAACTATGCAAATTGATTTTTGTTTTATTTTGATACCTTTAAAAACAAAAAGGTTACAACTTATCACAATGATACCAAAGATAAAAAAACACCCTGTACATATAGAGAAGTACTTTGTTTTCCAACATACATTTTTTAGGTTTGGAAACACAAAGTCGTCTGGGAAGGTTTCATAAAGTGTTGTCAGCGAACCAAACCCCAGAGCTTCGCCGTCCTAATGCAGCTGCCCGCACCGCAGCTGACCGAGGTGCTGATCACTTGCCCCGACCTCAAACAGCCTCTTCAGGAACATCTGAACACCTTCACCGAGGCGCAGCGCATGCATGTTCCTGCCGCGGTTCAGGAGATTATAATGGGAAACTTCGCGATACCGCCTCCGACACCTGAAGTTCAACTGGCTCCGATGATGGCATCCGGATCCGAACCCAATCTTATGGTAAGTTATTTATAAAATACACAGTGAAAAGAAAATGACCACATATTTTTAACACGTGAAAATAAGAGGTAGGGTCAACCAACCAGTAAATGAACAATTAAGTCCATTATCAACTTTAAATTGAGGTAGAAGTTTTAATTTTGCATAAAATATCGAGAAACAATTTTTTATGCAACTATTTATAATAATAAAATAAAAAACTTAGGCTCTTATAGAACAAATATATTAACAAATTGCATAAAATTGCTATTTGGAACAAATAACTAAAATATCTAGTAAACGAACAGTAATAGTTAGTGAATAAACATATAATGACCAGTAAATGAACACTAATGGACTTTATTGTCTACTAAGAAATAAACAGGTACAAGTATTAATAACAATATGAAAAATAGGAAAAATATAAGTTATATATTAACAATAAATGTTCCTTCAACACTATGTGGTATTGGTGCATCAATTTTCTTTAAAACTTTATCTGAATAATACCAAATTTGATCAGGCGGAGATGGCCATTTCCACGTATTATTTATTGTAGTATGAAGAACACTAACTTTATATTCGTCCTTTTTGATAGCTTTTATTACACCGGGATACCGCATTTCCTCATAATTAACCAAAACATATTCGCCTTTAACAAACGGTGTTTTTATGTGAACATTGGAAGTAGTTTTATCTGTCAGATCTTCGTCAGGTTTTTTATTCTTAGTTTTCTGTTTGCATAATTCCTCCATTTTATAATCTGTAGTACGCTTTCTCTTTTTTATTTTCATTTCTTGTTTTTCCGTTATTTTTCTTTTTGGCTGTAGTTTTAGGTCCATAAGTGGAATATTTTCATCCATACTTGAAGAATCACTGTCGGATTCTTTTAATTGCTGATTAGTTTTAATTTTTCGTTGTTGCTGTTCTTTCCTTTCTCTTTCTTCTTCTAGCTTTGGTTTTTGAGTATTTTTTTCTTTTTGACGCATAAATGGAATGTTTTCATCCGAAGATTCACTTTCAGATTCCTTTAATTCATACTTTCGCTTAGTTTTATTTTTTCGTTCTTGCTGTTCTTTCCTTTTTCTTTCTCTTTCTAGCTTTCTTTTTTGAATATCTTCTTCTTTTTGACGCTTTTTTCTATCTTGCTCTTGTTGAAATTCGACCCATTTCTTGGATGTTATAGCAAAAGGCATTATTTGTTTTTGTTTTTTCTTCTTATTCGAGTTGGGTTCCAACTTTGGCCAATGTAAATGATCTTTCCAAACACTTTCATTAATTTGATTTTTTCCAGGTTTCAGCTTAATATCCGATAAAATTATAATTTTTTCTGTTTTTTTATTTTCAATTTTGTCTTTTATTATTTTATTTGAGCAGTCCATATTATCAACAATCTGAAATACGTTTTCAAGAATTTCTTCTAAAATATCTGCACATTTTAATACAATATCTTGTTTATCAATATGCGTTGTTGGGATACTTATGTGAACATTTTCTTCATAGACTTCATTAACATCGTCATTGACTATTTCCTCAAAAATTTCAGATTGAATTCCATTATTGCTTCCATAATTATTTATATTTTTATCTAATATTGTCAATTCATGGTCTAAAATTTGAGAACCTTTGATATCTTGAGGTTGGTATAATATTCCATCAATTTCAATAGGTATATTATCCAAAAAAGAATCAGTAATTGGCTCGTTAAAAGGCTCATCTTCGTTACGATCAGTATCGGGATTAGGAACTTCGCTCGACGCATTGGACTTACAAAATTTATAAAAAGAATAAAGATCCTTGGGGTCATTTGATATAAAGTTTTCACTAAACAGTTTGTGAAAGTCTTCAATTTTATTTTTACCAAAAAAACAGTTCATTACTTCTAGAGTTATTTTAAAATTTTCCTGTGTTAAAATGTTTTCGGTTGGAGATTCCTTTGGAAAAAGTTCATTGCGTCTTGTTGAAATGCATTTATTGTAATCAACAGCATTAGGGTCTAATGGATAAATCCCACATGTTTTAAAGCCATTGATAATTGTGTCAGCTTTATTTGCTTTATCAAAAGCTTCCTTAAATATTGGACAGAAATTGTATCTGGTTATAGCACTACTAGTTTTCTGCTTATAGAGTCTACAAGCTTCTTTCCACTGTACTTTTAGGGGTCGAAATATAGAAACATCACAGGGCTGGAGTATGTGCGTCGCATTTGGGTATAAGCAATATAAAATTATACGTTTTTGTGTACAAAATTCATACAATTCTAAATTATAGTGTGATTTGTGGCCATCAATAAATAATATAACCGGTAAAGTAATATTTTCTGAAACAAGCCATGGATAAAACACATTAACAATGTATTCATAAAAGGTAGAAGCCGTCATCCAACCTGAATCCGATCTACCGATTGCCCATCCCTCAGGGACAGTGAGTGCTAAATCTTTTGGAATCCTTTTGTAAGGAAATAAGACCATTGGAGGCGCTGCTATTCCTGATGCGCTATAATTACATAATACGGTTATGGATTCTTTCTCGGCTCCTGAGGCTACTTCATACAAATTTTTATAATGTTTAGGTGCTAACACCATCCCTGATTTGGTACATGTTCTAACACCAGTTTCGTCGGCATTAAAAATTCGACAGGGTTCATTCATCATATCGTGTAACAAATTTTCATTTTGAAGAAAAATTGTAAGTTCGGCAAACCATTCCCTTATAGCCTCTTCGGTGACCGATGCTCGTGATTTGGAAATTATTTCCGTGTTTCTTTTTGAGATAGTTGGATTTCGTTTTAGAAATAATTGTAGCCATTTATCGCCTGGTCGGTCCTCTACAAAAGGATTTGGTCTTTCAAGACTCTGTAGTATTTTTTGCACCGCGTCCTTTACCTCATTCGCATGCATTGGAAATCCTAATTTGGCTTTTGCTATGATCCAATGTTCAATGCGGGTTTCCTCATCTTTTCTTAGCACCGGTGAAGGTCCCATTTTTCTAATATTAGGTACTTTCCCGACAATTTTATTGTGGAGAGTCGATTTGGGAATGTTATACTGCCTAGCAGCATCACTCAGGTGCATGCTACCTGACTCTACTGCTCTAATAGCCATTGATAGTTGCTCTTCGGAATACTTGAATCTAGTGTATTTTCGCTCCATCTAGGAAAAACAAAAAAAAAGACTATTAATATCTATGAAAAGTGTAACTATAAAATTAAAATATTAATAATAACTATATCTTAATGAATTTTAAATAGAAAAAAGAGCTTAGATGGCTTACGCCAATAAATGAACAGGAGCAATACCCAGTGAATAAACACTATAAAACCATGTTCATTTACTGGCCAGCACTGATTTTAATAAAATCCAAGCTTGTTTGCGAAACCTGCGCAAGTTAATACACCTTAAGTGTCATTTTTATACAAATTTAAAGAAACGGTCAAAATACTAGTGAATGAACAGCCGTTCATTCACTGGTTTTAAGGATTTTTTTCGGCCAGTTATTGAACACATAAAATAAACACATTCCTAACCTAAAATATTTACTTATCTTACTAGAATAATATCGTTGATTATTTAAATATACATATTGGTAAATTCTACCTTTCTATTACTTTTTAAATCAAACTAAACTCCCTTTTAATAAAGCATATGCAGCTACTTACCTTAAAAGAAAATGGCGGCTAAAACACCAACTATGGAACAGCACAATTTTAACGTCGATTTTCCACGTGTCGTTTATTTACTGGTGGTATTTTACCGACTAGAGCGGGAAGGGCGCAATATAACCTATATTTAAAAAATATAGCAAAGAGGCTAATGGTAACTTATAGCTTATTAAAGCAGGAAAACTAATTTTTGTTCATTTATTGGTCAGGTTCATTCACTGGTCGGTTGACCCTATTTTTAGCCAAGAAATCTTTTACTGGGAGTCTCTAAATGGTTTACAAAATTCTACCTCGTATTCTTGACTGATTTAACGTAATTTACCTTTAGTTTTTTAAAAAAAATGTTTTTGATCAAAATACAAAAGTTCTAACCACACTACACCACAACTGATGATATAAACTAAAGTAACTTATCCTATCCGAGACTATTTATAGGTAAATGTGGTCACACTTGCACCCGACTGCAACGTTGTCAAGTAAGCAATAGAGGGAACTATAGGAAATAGGCCTATTTCTATGCTCTCAAATGCATCCAATAATCTATTATTAGATACATTTTTAATTAACTTAAGATTATTTATTCCTATTTGGTGATTGTTTTCCAAAGCATGATGGGCAACGCTTGACATTTCTGTTCTTCCAAAATAAAATTTCATATTTTTGAAGGAGGTCTCACTGCTAATCGCTACCTTGAAATATTGCAAAATATATTGCCAGAAATTATAGAAGATGTCCCTTTAGCATATGTGAATCAAATATATTTCCAACAAGACGGAGCTCCAGCACATAACTCCCAAATTGTCTGGCGGTATTTAGAAGAGAACTTCCCCGAACGCTGGATTGGAACGCACGGACCTGTCCGATGGCCTCCTAGGTCGCCTAACCCTGTCCATATTGGACTTCTTTTTATGGGGTCACCTAAAAAATTTAATTTTTCGTACCCGACATAACACAGTTCAAGACCTGCGTAACACCACTGAGCAGGCATTTTTGCAAATACAAGCACGCAATGTAGTCATTTCAAATGCACTGGGTAATTTTGCAAGAGTGTGTGAGAGATGTCTAAGAGAAAATGGAACTCAGTTTGAGCAGTTCTTTTGAACATGGCTAATTACAAAAAATAGATACACTTAATATATTCTTAAAAACTTAAACTGTAACCTTATTTTTTAAAATAAGTATAGATAACCATATATTTTTGAAAAGCTCATAATAAGACGAATAGGACTGCGTAAAAATATACAGGGTGTCCCATTTAGAAAAAGCGTAACTGTGGGTCATGTATCAAAAACGACGGCCCCGAGTAAAAATCTGTCTACGCCACTGGATTCTACGTAAAAAACTCTATAAGAGCCAGTTTTTACCTTTTCGATACGTTAAAAGATAACCGAGATACGAGAGGTGTCCCAAAATGCAATTTTTTCAATTAGGCCCTGTATCTCCCAAAACGAGGAGGGCTATGGAAAATCTGATTACGGCAGTTTGATTTAGACAAAAAAGTGGCACGGTGTCGCGAAAACCTCAACCCTAAATATTTGCAAATAACGGAGATACCTTGCATTTACAACCAAAATTGGACACCCTGTACATAGTGCCATCTATGTTTAGGAGGATGAACTACACATACTCAACCTAAAACCTAAAGCCAAACGTTATCTGGCTTGTTCCATGAAATCTATCGCGCAAAAATACAGATGACGCTATCTGAACATTCTGGAAAAAACTCGAGAAATCACCTTGTAAAGGCCGCGGAAATTGTAAGTCCCGGGAGCGTGAAGGCATTCCACAATATATCCTTATCCCGAAATACTGGCGCAATATAAGTGACCAGATAAAAACCAAATCAGACTCTTTCATTGCATTTTCTATTGCCTGTGACGAAAGTACGGATGTTTATGTGGCGCAACTCACTGTTTTTCTTCGTGCGGTTACTGGAATTAGTACCATTGCATGATACAACAACTAGGAAGGATATTTTCAATGCTGTTTATGGACTTCTGCAAAAGTACAATTTAGATTGGTCAAAACTGTGTTCCGTTGCAACAGACCGAGCTCCTTCAAAGACTGGAGTAAAATATGGCTTCGTTAAAATATTACAGACAAAGATCAGAGAAACGGGCAGTGACAAACCAGATTTTCATCATATTCACTGTATAATCCACCAAGAAGTTTTATGCTCAAAAGTGATCAAGTTGGAAAGTGTTTTAAAGTCAGTGAAAAAAATTATAAACTTCGTAAAGTCACGAGGCCTTAATCAGCGACAGTTTTCTGCATTTTTACGTGATTTAGAAAGTGAGTACACTGGTTTACCATATTATGCAGAGTGCGATGGCTTAAAGAAGAAATAAGCGTTTTCATGGAAATAAAAGGAGATGTCAGCTTATTATGCGATATACCTTTTTTACAAGATCTTTCATTTATGGTAGATATCACAAAAGACTGGTCGGACTTTAATACGAAATTGCAAGGACCACGTCAAGTTATTACAGATATGCATGATCATGTGAAAGCTTTCAAGTGTAAGATGATGTGAGAAAAACAGTTTGCAGAGGATAATCTGCCATATTTTCTGACTTGTAATATCATTCCAAATATATTCAGAGAAAATGAGGAGCCTTTTGGCAGAATTTGATAAGCGTTTTCAGGATTTTAAGACTCAAGAAAACAATTTTTCTCTATTTACTGGTCTTTTCACTATTGATGTTGATAAAGTTCCCCCTCACTTGCAAATGGAAGTAATTGAGATTCAGTGTCAGACCCATTTAAAACAAAAATTTGATAGTGTTGGTACATTCGAATTTTATAAGTACTTGCCTGTTCAATACCAAAAAATGAGAAAATTTGCCTGTAAAATCCTGTCAATGTTTGGAAGTACCCATAAGTGTGAACAACTATTTTCTTTGATGAAAGGAAACAAATCTCCCGCAAGATCGCGATTGACAGACGCACACTTGGACGATAAATTCGCGCTATAAATAGACAACTTAATTAAAGACAGAATATGTCAAATATCTGGCAAAAGAATTTAATATTTGTAGTTTTTTGTAATGTCCTTTTTATTGGAAATTTAATAAACAGACTTGTCCTATAATAGTACTTTTTCTTAAGATTTTCAGTAGTTTGTCTTCTTTAAGATAAGGTTTTGCGGCCCACCTAGTCGATGGTCTTCATGCTTTTGGCCCACCAGTAACTTTGAGTTTGACATGGCTGGCTTAGAGTACAGGGTGTCCGGATTTGGTTGCAAAAGCAGGGTATCTCGCTTATTTTCAAAGATAGAACCTTGCGGTTTTCACGAACCTGAGCTAATTTTTTGTGAAACTCATGAAGCCGTAAACAAAATTTTCATAGCCTTCATCGTTTATGACATCCAGGGCGAAATAGAAAATTTTGCTTTTTGGGACCCCCCTCGTATCTCGGTTATCCTTTAACTTAACGCAAAGGGAAAAATTGCTGCTTATGCAGTTTTTTACGCTGGATCTGGTGGCGTAGTCATATTTTTCATTTGAGTTGTTATTTTTTAGATATGACCCAAAGTTGTGTTTTTTTAAATGGGACACCCTGTATATTTGTCCAGAAATTAATTTGTCCCTTCAAAAGCTTATCAAAAATATATAATAGTATGGGTCTATTTTAATAAACAACAACAAAAATCCTAATTTTATAATTATCATCACAAATTTTGCAGTAGGCCATGCAAAACAATGCTGCCTTTTATTTAAAGTCGTTAACAATATATACATCCTAACAATAAATCAAAATAAATATGTAATTAAATCTATTTATCAAAATATGTATTGATAATTTCGCACCAAAAAAGTACCACCTACCTAGATTTATGTAACTCAAGAACAAAACAGTAATAAATTATTATGTAACAAGCCTTTCAGCAAAAATCAACTGTCGTATAAGAACTACAGTAACCAAGGAAATCAAAAGAACTGTTCAAACTGATTTCCATTTTGTTCTATGCATGCTTCGCACAATTTTCGTATTCGTTTTAGGGAATTAAGCAAAATAACGGGATGATTTTGTAAATAGCGAAAATTTTCTCTTATTGCATTTCCTAAATCTTGGACATTATCATAATGGTCTTTGTAAATTCTATTTTCCAGATATCCCCATAGAAAGAAATCTAAAATCGACAAATCTGGGGACCTAGGGGGCCATCTTATAGGTCCATTTGTTCCGATCCATTGATTGGTAAAATTATTGTCCAGAAATAATCTCGTCATTCCAGAATTGTGTGCAGGAGCACCGTCCTGTTGAAAATAAATTTCGTTAATTTGCGCTAGAGAAACATCGTCAAGTAATTCAGGTATAGCTGCCTCTAAAATTTCTATATAGCGAGTGGCTGTTAGATTTCCCTCAAATATATAAAATTTTATTTGTGTTAGTAATATGAAGCAGGACACATTTAGACCAAACCTGGCCTGCTGTCTTCTGGGAAATATTTGGTGTTGATTTTCCTGGGACCAGAATCTACTATTGTGCCTATTGAATATACCAGAATTACTGAAATGTGCTTCGTCTGACCATATAACCTTCCTTTCAAAATCTCTAACCATATCGCATCTTTCTCGAAACCAATTGCAGAAGACTACCCGACGCTCTGCATCCCCTGGCTGTAAGTGCTGCACGAGCCTAAATTTGTATGGGTGGTATTTGTGCTCTTTTAGAATTTCTTGAACTCTAGTTTTTGGAATCCCTATGCTCTTTTCACTGGCCCTACAAGAGTTTGTAGGGTAAGCTTCTGCATTAGCCAAAACCGTAATTTCCTCAGCCTCCCGATTTTCTTTATTATATGTTTTCGTACGAGGTTTGATAAATGATCCGTGATTAAGTAAATTCTTTTTTATCCGATAAAAAGTGGATATATTAGGTTGCCTCCTTTCTGGATATCTAAATAAAAATTGAGCAATAGTATTTCAACATACCTAAAAATTAACTATTTACCTGTTAAAATACATCTCAGAAGCCGCTTCACCATTTTCGTTACTTAATATGAAACAAGCTAACATATCGTACTTTTCATAATGTTCAAAACTTTGGTTTTCTTCCATAATAACACAAATATATTTTTACACAATAAATAAATACAAAAAACTAGCGCTATATTTTATATACGCGTACAAAATTGGGAAATGTCATTTGCTTCCAAGAAAACAAAAGAAAACGGCATCGTTTTGCATGGCCTACTGCAAAATTTGGGATGATAATTATAAAAATTAGGATTTTTGTTGTTGTTTATTAAAATAGACCCATACTATTATATATTTTTGAGAAGCTTTTAAAAGGACAAATCAATTTCTGGACAAATATACAGGGTGTCCCATTTAAAAAAACACAACTTTGAGTCATATCTAAAAAAGTGTTAACTCAAATGAAAAATATGACTACGCCACTGGATCCAGCGTAAAAAACTGCATAAGCAGCAATTTTTCCCTTTGCGTTAAGTTAAAGGATAACCGAGATACGAGGGGGGTCCCAAAATGCAAAATTTTCTATTTCGCCCTGTATCTCATAAACGAAGAAGGCTATGAAAATTTTGTTTACGGCTTCATGAGTTTCCTCTTCAAGGTTCTATCTTTAAAAATAAACGAGATACCCTGCTTTTGCAACCAAATCCGGACACCCTGTATAGTATGTGTCAAATTTGAACGATTTCTTTCCAGAAATATTTTTTACACACTGTATTTCAGAAACGAAAACCTTGTCGCACACATGTTTAATAAACTTTTAGTTTTAAAATAAGGCAAAAAATACGTCCTTCATCTTTAGCCATCACTTAAAAAACACCCTGTATATCACATATTTTTTTGTTTCATTAATTTTTTTCTTCGGAAATAAATTTGCATTCTTCATAAAATCGCAGTTAATTTTGTATTTAACATTTTTTTCTGTCTTGTAACAACGGAAATATAAAACATGTAAACTCTTCTTTAGATCACTCTTTTACGTAAGCTGTTCGATAATCTATCATAAAATTATGCTTTTTTGCGTTTTCATAGGTACTTTTAAACAACTAAGTATAATAAATAATATAACAAACCTTACGAGAATATTGCTTTAGCAAGTTTTTTGCTAGAGAGGCGTACTTTATTTTCATCACACGTGTTTACGAATCTTTCTCGTGCATAGCATAACTACCTGAAAATTACCAATCTAATATTTAATAGTAATATTACCTAAGTTTGTCGTATTATTACCGTAATCTGGATATAGATTGTTTCTAATTGGATTTACTTTCTGCATCTCACCCTCGAATACACAATTCACCTTTACTCCATAAGATTAAAAATTTCACTGAAGGTGGCTCGCACAAACGAAGGCGAAACGTCGGAACGTAATTTTTATTTGATCTTTTGATTGTCTTAAAATTGTAAAGAATTGTCTATCTAAAACCATCGTTTAATTTTTTTTCTGTAGATTGCAGAAGATATTTCCAATCCGCCTCCAATGATGGGGATGGGCATGGGAATGCCCGCAGAACCGTTACCACCGGGGATGGAATGAACAGTTCGTTGACAAGAGTAACTATGTCGCAACAAACCGTGTTTTACTTTTAGTAACAGTAATAATTAAACCGATATAGTGTATTTAAATTAATACAATTTTAAAAAATTCCACAATAAAGAATAATTTGGTATAAGAGTGTACATTTGATTATTAGTTAAGAGATATGTTGAACTTTTTGACCATGATTGCATGGAGTCATCTTCATCTTGAGATTTCTATTGGAACAACTCGAACAGGTGCGGATCCAGAAAGAGTACATTGGGTGGGTGATACTGATAAATACAACTTATTTACATACTGCTCAACAAAAAGATTGACTATCAATAATCTCGTCAAATTAATTTAAAAGCTCGTTTTTTTTAACTCTATGCGGTTTAGATCAGACGACCTTGGTGGACAAAGAATATCAATCCAGTTACACAGTAGCTATATGTAAACAAGCTATATTGTCTACAAAAACTACATTATAGCCGATTGCTCTTGGAATGATCAGTATTACATTTTGAACTACATGTTGCTGATAATCTTGTCCAGTCATGTTACATTCATGAACATGCACATCGATTCATCCATTCAAACATTCCTTCCAGATCGTTATGGTTCGTCTTCTAGAAGGGTGGACCCATCTTCCTAAATACGCCCATGATTTCAGGACCATGTCAGATCGGTCTATAATTCCTTTACCTACACTGTACCAAACAATACAGTAGAAGAGTTGTGGGTGGGTGTAATTATCAACGATGTTTCTTACACGTTTTGCTCTGTGTACATAATTGATAAAACTCGTTGTGTTTGTTTTGACCATAACATAACCCCAAATTCCACCAAGAACGACGATGATACAATTTCTCTCTTGAAACAGATTATAGCAACTCTGCGGGAGAAAAACACCCTCTTAGAAGAAAACAAGAGTCTTCTTGAAGAAAAGGTAAGGCAACTAGACAAAAATAATGCCCAAATAACTGAAGAAAAATTCGAAAAAAAATGCCAAACAAAAATTCCAAGAATGCAATCCAGCCATACCATTCGTGGAAAATGATGTCCCGAAGCGTCTAAAGTCAACATCAACCGTTTTGGTAACAGAAATATCTGATTCTGAAAAGGAGAAAGCAGACAAAATTGAATAGGCTCTGATATCTAAAAGCCTTCCATCGGTCGATGAGCCAGTAATTCTCCCCAATAAGAAGACTGAGCAATCGGCAATGCCGCAAGTTGTATGTGTCACTGAACTTCAGCAGAAGAGTGAAAATGAGTCAGGAAATTTGCAAGACCTAACGCCAAATCGATCAAATTCGAAACAAAAACAAATCGAAGACAACGACGAAATTGGCGAGAAACATTTTAAAGATGACGAAGAAAATGGATGGAATACCGTTAAATATAAAAGAACACGAAAGACCGAAAAAATAAACCCCTCTATTCGACCAGAACCAGTCAAGGGAACGAAAGAAAGCAAAAACTGTCCCTTAAAAACAGCGGCGAAAATGGCCTTTCTTTTCCTGTCTGGTCTGGCACCAGAAGTCAGCAGTAACAATGTGCAGGATAATTGTAAGTGCGAAAAACTAAAAACGAAGAGGGAAAAATACCGTAGTTCTTTTAAAATCACTGTACTGCTAGAACAGAGATCAAAGTATTTATGTCCTGATCTCTGGCCACAAGGTGTGACAATAAACCATTTTCTGAATATCCAGAGCTGCGGGAAAGTGTTAGAAATGTCCCGAAGATCAATACGCATCAGTGCTCAGAGCTCTCGATAAAAATCTTGCATATTAATGTACGATTTGTTCGTAACAAAATTGGTGAACTAGAATCTTTTATTGCTGACAAGGATGTTGATGTTTTATGTATAACTGAACACTGGATGCTGGAAGAAGAAATTAGGACTACACACATTCAAGGATACAAATTGGCCAATTCCTTTTCAAGGGTGCAGTTTTCTGGAGGGGGAACAGCTATATTTGTTAAGTGTAATCTAGAGACAGACATTAAATCTTTTATTATAGGCTATAATGCTGAGAAAACGACAGAATGTTCATGTATTTTTGTAAAATATTTTAATGTATATATATTGGTAGTGTATAGATCGCCAACAGGTCCGTTTGACACTTTTTTGAGAACCATTGAGCATTTACTTACTGCACTGGGCAACAACAAAACAGTGGTCATGGCTGGAGACTTTAATGTACATTTTGGCACTGAGGAGGCCAATGCATTGCAGCTGTGCGACACACTTATGGGTTTTGGTTTGCAAAGGACCATACATGAAGCCACTAGAGAGAAGGCATGTCTGGACAACATCTTTGTAAGTGTGAGCGTGGACATTTTGTCAGCCCAGGTTGTTGACCCAAATATTTCTGATCACTTGGGTCAGATGGTTGAACTATCTTGTCCATCTCGGAATGATTTTCGTCAGTCTGAAAGGATATGTAGACCAATCACACAACAAGGCTTGTTTGTCTTTCATGGTATTGTGGCAAACACTTCATGGAGATTCGTGGAACAAACCAACATTGATATCAATAGTAAGTTACATTTTTTTATGAGCATTCTGGAATGTGCCTACAAACAGTCCTTTCCTGAGAAGAAATACATTGTACGTGCTGATCAATCGAACAATTTAGGTTGGTTTAGCAATGAGTTGAGAATGATGAGGGAACAGTTGAAATTTCTTGGAGAACTAAGCAGACAATACAATCAGATTTATTTTAGAGAGCAATACACGGAGTACAAAAAATTTTATAGGGATGCTATTAAAAAAACTAAAATAGCCGCAAATGACAACTTAATTCGATCTTCCGCAAACCCATCAAGAGCAATGTGGCAAATAATAAATAACCATAGGGCCTGTCATAAAAATAGCCTGGAAAATACTAATTTGACCCCTGAATTGTTTAATGATTACTTCATTAATGTGGCTCATGATCTTGTAAATAATATTCCGAAATCAAATACTGATCCTTTAATTTATCTTAAAAGTTTTTTGCCAATACCTCATGGATTTTCATTTGCACAGGTAGGTTTTAATGAGGTCCGTGAAGTTTTGGACAATTTAAAAAATAAAAATAGTCATGATGCATTTGGCTTGACAGTGAAAATTATTAAATCTGTAAAGAACGAAATTGTATTGCCTCTTACTAAACTCATAAATCTATGCTTTAAAGAAAATACATTTCCATCTATATTAAAAAATGCCTTAGTTATTCCTCTTTATAAAAAAGGAGATGTAGGTGTGCTTGAGAGTTACCGCCCAATATCATTACTTCCAATTATATCAAAAATAATAGAAAAATGTATGTCTAGGCAGATTGTTGATTTTTTTGAGAGAAACGGCCTGTTTAGCTCTTGTCAATTTGGGTTCAGGAGGGATAGGAGTACGGTGTTGGGTATTTTGGACCTGGTTTCAGAAATTCTTGAATCTTTTCATTGTTCTCAGTATAGCGGGTTCTCCTCTGTGATCTCAGCAAGGCATTCGATTGCGTTGACCACCACATTCTTTTGAGTAAGCTTAAGGCTTATGGTTTCAGCCGAGAGAGTATCGCCCTTATAGAATCTTATACAAGCACTGAAAGGCTATATCAAAGCATCCGAATTTATTGATGGTTTCACCTATGGTCTTTTCAATGTGTAGAAACAAGACAATGTGGACCTTTCTACTTCGAAAGCGTACAATGGAAAAGTTCCAATCAACTCTAAGAAGGTAGAAGATGTTTCCAAAATAGTGCATTACATACCCGAAGATTCATTTATGTCCTTTTTTGTTTTTTTTTTACCTATATTTTTGCATATTGCGTGGAAAAAGGATTCGATATTTGTACTTTCAAACACCAATATCTAGTTACTAAATGCGTATAAAACTTTTAAACTTTGGTATAACATGTACTTTGTCAAAGTGTTCAATTGACTAATAGTAATAGTTTTTGAAAAATTAACGGTTTAGGCGCAAAACAGTTTTTTTTTATTTCCCAAAAACAAGCTTCACTGGAATGTTATCCTTCTTCCAATCACTCATTCAATTAATGGAGAGAAAAAATTAGTTGCTCCAAGTTATGATGGAGCTGCAGTGATGGCAAAACAATTAAGGGGTCTGCGAGCCAAAGTTCGAGAAACTTTCCCAAGTGCTGTGTTTGTCCATTGTTTTGCTCATAAATTAAATTTAGTTTTATCCCAGTCCATCAATCACTTTAAAGAGTGTAAAGTATTTTTCGTTACTTTAAGTGGCATGGCTGCTTTTTTTCCAACTCAACAAAACGTTCTCAAGCTTTGAACTCCATTGTCCACAAACGATTGCCCAAAGTACCTCCTACTAGGTGGAACTATAATGGAAGACTTGTGTTAACAGTATCTGAAAATCGTGAATCACGGATTGCGAGTTCGAGGGGGTTTTTGGACTGTTTGAAACGAGATTTTAACTTTAATTATTTGTTGAACATATTTTCAAACAAATGATATTGCTTTTTGCTTAAAAAAAGTGGATGATTTTAAGTCCATGTTAAGCCAAAAAAGACATGACTTTGACCTACTTTGGGAGAAAACGATGACGTTAAATGTAGAGCCACAAGCCAAGCGTCTTCGAACAGACAAGGTGGGAGATGTTCAAACATCATACAGACGCCTCTTTTATGAAATAATCGATCAAATTCAACAACAAATAAACTATAGATTTAACGCTTTAAATGATTTTAAATTCATCGAGCTCTGCAATTTTGATTCATTTAAAGGAAAAACTTTTCCAGAAGATGCGTTTAAATCTCTTCTTCTTCATTATGGCCAGTTCTTCGACCGAGTGTTACTTCGATCTGAATTAAAAGTGATTTAAGAAACTGATATTAGCGCAAAAAATAACGCTAAGGAACTAATACAATTTTTAAAAGACAAGGAGATATCTACACCGAAGTGTCGAAATTGTGTGAATTAGCATTGACAATACCTGCCACAAGTGCATCAGTAGAGCATCGACGTTTTTATGATGACGTCATTGACGAATTTGCAAAAAATGATCGAAGAATCGAATTACATTACAAATAGGTAAGTTTCTAAAAATTACTTCCCTTTCTTAAAATTTCACCGCACGCCTTTGATTTGCGGCTATCCCCGATGTAAGAAGAAATTATTTAGCTTATTTTTGATTACCTAATTTAAAAAAGTGACAATTACTTTTTGTCTTGTTTCAAAAATGTACAGGGTGAGTCATTATATTTTGACACCGACGTACAGGGTTTATTAACGAAGATAGAGAAAAAGTATAAACATAACAGCTTTAGGGTTTTTTTTAAACCGCCATAATCTGTTATGAAAAAACAAATGACTATCGCATGCCTATCTATATGCCCTAAAAAAATATAACGAAATACATTTTTTTGTAGACCCTGTATTTTTATAATTGTTATGAATGTTATCTATTGCGGAAGCTAAAATGGATATTTGGCAATAATAAATAAAACTTGTCATTGGCAAAAAACTAATTTTCTGGAAGAGGGGGAGGGAGTTCTTACTCATTTCGTGTCCTATGAGTTCTAAATTCGGTCCTGAGTATATTTAAATTAGGACAATTGTAAAAAAATTAAAAACAATGAAGTATAATTAGGTAAAAAAGTATACATTTTTATTCATTAAGAGTTAAAAGATAAGTCGATCTTTTTAACCATGACCGGGGTCATCTGCATCACGAGACTCCTAGCGGAACCACTCGAGTCTGAACTGCTTCGCACAGAACTAACAGAACCTGCACTGGAATTGTTGAACTGCGCTTTCAAGTTGATGCTGTATTCCAGGGCGTATTTGTTGATATTTGGCGCCATGTCGACGTATTCAGTTAACATGTTATAGAGTCTCTTCGACACTGTGTTGTTGGCATCTCTCAGCTGTCTAATTTCCAGGTCTTGCTAAAAGAAATTTAGAATATTAATATTATCACAAGCAAAATACAAGTACTTTATTTTTTTGAACGTAAGTTCTGAGATTCTTGGAGATCAGTAAGTATTAGCAACATAGGGTTGCCATATCCTTGTGTGCCTCGTATCGGAGATACTTGACCTCAAAGGAAAATACAGGGATTTACCTTTATAGTTTAATGAAATTTTTAAATTGTATGTAGGTCATAAAAACTCATAAAACCGCACTACAGTAGTGTTTATATCTTCAGGGAAATCAAGAACGGACTTGCCACCACACTCGTTGGGTCAACATCTTGACAGCAGTCAAATATACAGGGTGTCCCAGATTCGCTTTCCTATATAGGGATCTCAACTCATATTATACTATTATATTACATACTAATATTAGCAAATGTTAAATGAGAAAAGTTTCAGAGGAAACTTTCGATATCCGGCTTCAGATTTGCGATCGGTCAGTGGCGGCTCGTGTGAATTATATTAAGAGGTCAATAACAAATTTAAAAATAGGCATACTTAAAATAGAAATAATGTCTTATCTTTAAATTGAGCTTTAAATTCTCTGAAGTTCAGGTCTACTCTTCGTTCTTTAGAATTGGAAAAATGCTGAATGACACGCGTTCGTTAATATTGCACGCTCATTCCTTTTATAAACGATTTCTCGATACTTAACATTGCTAAAGCGGATAGTCTATCTTGGCCGAACTTCTCAACAAAATTTATAAGCCCTCGAAAAACCCCTGGATTTTCAGGCAAAGCCGTTTCATCATGGCCACGTAGTGCCAGCTCGAATGCCCCACAAAATTTTACAGAATCTATAATCTTGTTTAAAAAATAACGATTTTTGGATACATTTTCATTAAAAACTCTAAGGGATTTTCTATAAGCTGTGTCTGGCTAAGTGCGAATATCAACACTTCCATAGTTCACCCAACATTTCATGTAATTTGCAGAAAACGCATGTTTTTTATTCTTTCTTTTAAGTGATTTAGGTCTTTAACATCGGTTTTGCATCATAATGAGTCCGACGAGTCCTTAGAAAACAACAAACAAACATAACAGTAAAATGAGTTAGAGACTTCTCAATCACATGTCCAGTTAACTAAATTGTACAGGGTTTTCCCGTATATTTTTCCACCCACCTAGAGAGTTTATTTGAATAGATACGGAAATGTCGTAAATACAAAGGTTGTTGGGTTTACTTACTTACTTACTTAACGGCTTTTATTTAAATAATTTTTACAATGGTGTGGTATAGTACAAGATAGATGTAAATGGCGAAGTTTTAGCCTAAAGCTGCGTCCACATCTGTATCATTTGGACGCCACTAATTTCTCTGTGTCCGTATCAGTATCATCCTTTGAAAACACCGCCGAGCATCGTACCGACCTCCGTATCGCTGGCGTTGTCGCGCCATTTCTGTACGAAGTTTCGAGCAATCATGTCGTCGTCAGCGGAAGTTTATGAGTTGGTGGCTATTTCATGTGCCTGTTTCATCGTAATTCAAAACATTTTATCTAAAAAAAAACTGAATCGACGACGGTGGTGGACGACACAACTGTTCAGAAAGAGAATGACACACGGTGGAAATGCGCTGATGAGAGATCTAAAATTTCAAGAGACAAGTGGAAAATACAAAAATTTCACTCGTATGTCCCCTAGTGATTTCGAATACCTGATAAATTTAATCGGCCCAAAAATAAAAAAGGCTGACACCAAGTTCAGAACATCAATTTCAGTGCAAGAACGATTAAGTATTACTCTGAGGTTTTTGGCAACAGGTGATTCATATTCCAGTTTGCAATACCTATTTAGAGTGTCTAAACAAGCAATAAGTTATATAATTCCCGAAACATGTCAAGCTATCCTTGATGGATTAAAAGGACTAATAAAGGTAAGGTATTTCTTTAGTAATACATAATCATTATATAATATACAAATAATAATAATATAAAATCAGTAATTTGGGTAATTCAACAAATCTCGTAAGGAATCTTCAGTTTCTTCTGGTAGTGAATTTGGAGACTGAACTTCCGCCTGTGGAGATTGAATTCCCGCATGTGGAGGTATGTCCGCCTGTGGAGATAGAATTCCCGCCTATGGAGATGGAGCTCCCGCCTGTGTAGATGGAGTTCCACTCACGATAGTCCCCGTCATCTGGTGTGGAGGATATATGTGCGTTTGGGAAGAATAACCCCGTGTAGGTGGATTATGTTCGAACTCTCCATTGTCAGCGTAATACAATAGATTATTAATCTGATGTTGCAGTGCGTTTCTAGTTTGTTGAGAGTAGGATCTAAACTTGCTGGCCAGATAGTTCGCGTATATCTGACTCTCGTCCATAACAGCGGAAACAGGAGGTGTGGAAGAGGCTGTTGCTGCAACTTGGGCTGCTGCAGCTGATGACTTCAAAAGATCGAATGCTGACTTTAGCACCATACTGTCGTTTGTTTGTTTCACATTTTGCCTTTTCTTTTTCCGTATTACTATAGGTGTAAAAGTCGACGTTGAGGGCTCTGATTTGTTACGTACGGTGTTGCTCACGGATTCTACATCCTCAGTGGATATTTGTTGTGTTTGTTCAGTTTCTGATCATTCTTCATTGTGCAAATCTAAATTTTCTTGACTTTCAGCACTGGCTACGTCTTCCTGTAAAACAGAAATAACTGGTTAAAAACGCTAAAATGCTGACAGACAGACGAACGGACATTCCGAAACTATAAGAATTTTCTTTATTACTATGAAAACGAAACCGTATATAATTTGTTTTATTTTCAGATACCGACCTCATCTCAAGAATGGCTTAAAATTAGTTCCGAATTTGAAAATGTTTGGAATTTTCCACATGTCTTAGGAGCTATGGACGGAAAGCATATTGTGTTGCAGGCACCGTTCAACAGTGGGACCGAATTCTATAATTATAAGATTTTTTTTAGTATTGTTATGTTTGCTGTCGTGGATGCCAAGTACAACTTCATCTTCATCGATGTAGGTTGCCAAGGAAGAATTTCGGATGGCGGAGTATTTAATGATTCAATTCTAAAAGAAAAAATTGAAAGTGAAACTTTAAACCTTCCGCCACCAAATCCGTTGGAAGGCAGGGAAAAAAGTATACCATATTACTTTATATCCGATTCTGCTTTTCCACTAGGTAAACATATTGTGAAGCCGTATCCAGGTCTCCATCCCAAAGGTTCACAAAAAAGGATATTTAACTATCGATTATCGCGAGCTCGACGAGTTGTCGAAAATGCCTTTGGCATTTCGGCTCAGGTATTTAGAGTTCTAAGACGGCCGATGTTGCTCCAACCCGAAAAAGCTCAGTTGATTGTGTTGACAATAGCTCACCTTCATAACTTTTTAAGAAACAGCGACAAATCTGTAAACATGTACTCTCCACCTGGTACTTTTGATAATGAAGAAAATGGACAATTTATATCAGGAAGATGGAGAAACGATGCAGAAATGACTTCTTTATTACCATTAATAAATGTTCCTCGACGGGCATCCTTATCCGCGCAGGCTGTTAGAGACGAAATTGCAGAATATTGTTGTACCACGGGAAAATTGCCATGGCAAGATCATATGCCTTAATTACAAGTCGCCTTAAAACATAAATGAAATCGTATGTTCTTAGAACCTACCGTATTAATTCTTTTCCGAGGTTTGTTTCTGTCAAGAAGAAAATCTAGATGATTGTATGCAAACCAGGATGACACGTAAACATCTTCGGTACCTGAAAAATAATAAATTAGATTAGTACCTATATCAATATTTATTATTAAGTATTTTTCTGTTTATTGTGATTTGTAATATTCAGTGATTTCATTAAAATTCTAAAGTATGGGAATCTCTGTTGTTATTAGAGTTAAGACATATCGTTAAATTAGGAAAGTTGTACCAGTTATACGGAATGTCATGCTGATTAAAAGTATTTTTTCAGAATTTATCAGAAACAATTTGTTTTTAGGTTATTTAAGAAAAACTGAAATTTTGCAAAATTAATTTAATTTTTTCCAGAATTTATTTGAAAAATAAAAATATGTTAAAAGAAAGTATTTTCATTGTCACTTTTTCACCAAAAGATGGCGATATTAGATAATATGACGTCCAACGTTTCGTTTTTTGCTTTTTTTTATCAACTTCACATTTTTAAATACGGGCCTGCATTTTTTAAAACTTTTTAATAGGCCTTTTTTATTAACTTTTTCAAGAGGACCTCACAAAATTATTAATGTGCCATACTGATACATTTACTAGTAATGATATATTACATAAGAAAATTTTAAATTAACTATCTTAATCTAGCACATAAGTTCTCATGGGAATATCTTAAATTAAATATTGGATGGATAAGTGCAGTATGTCATTGGTATTGGGATGCCAAATGCTTCTGAAAAAAAAAATGAAAAACCCGGGTCCGCATTTAAAAATCGGAAGTTGATGATGGGCCCGCAAAGACGAAACGTTGGACGTAAAATTTAAGTCGCTATTTCATGCTGCTAGCTTATAACCTAAAACAAAGTACCTACCTACTTCTGATAAGTTATAAAAATATATTTTTAATTGGCATGAAATTTTATATAACTTTCCTAATTTAACAGTATTTCTAACTGTAATAATAACCGAGATACCCCCTGGTGAGCATCAAATTTGGGACACAGTGTATACATGAAACCCAGCAACTTTTATTTCACTACATTTTGTTTGGAATTTTTTTAACTTTCGCATATCTATGGCGATAGTGAAAAATAACATGTATGTAGAACAAAAGTTGCTCCCACCCGGTATTCGTACAATATTAATTTGTTTAGTGTTAATAAATTTAATAAGTAAATACCTTTTCCAGTTGTAGTTGATTTTTTCATTTTCATCTTTTCCCGACGCAATGCAGCCAACAAATAATCTATCTTCTTTTTTACTTCTGCGATATCGCCCCCCATTTCATTGGATATTTCTTGCCAGGCTTCATGTTTCAAGTTTTTATTGAAATAATTTACATTCCTCGGATCCCATAATACTTCCCTTGTCCGATAGGCCTCGATTAATTTAAAAACTTTTTCATTATCCCACTGCATTTTAACAAAATTCAAGAACAAAATACACTGCAGAAACAAAATGCAACGAAAGCAAGAAACGCGCGCACGACGGTACTCGTCCAGACTGGCCTGCACTGTATCCGTATCACCTTTGAAACGGAAGCCAAAACCGACAAATGCCGGGACGGGTCGTATCACGTTGCGTATCCAGACGGCGTTGCATGTGATCGCGTCGCCAGTACGTACACACCAGCGTTGCATGCAACGCGATCTCGATACGCAACGGAGATACGCAACGGACAAATGATACAGATGTGGACGCAGCTTTAGGCTACTCTTACACTTAACCATGTTACTAGTAAAAATTATTAATAGTAAACTTACCTAAAATAACAAAATTATCTATAATAATAATAAATAACAATATAAATAATGTAAAATAAATTATATATATATATATATATATATATATATATATATATACATAGAATTTCAAATAGTAATGTTCGTTTAATGAATAATTAATATCAAATAAACAAACAAATAACCGGGTCGCATGATGGACAATAAGATAACTGGAGAAAGGAAAAAAATCAGAACAGAGTAATGAGTTGATTATGATGAAGGCCGATTTTGATATTTCGCCGAAAGTGATTTATTGTGGGTGCTTAGGGAATTATACAATTTTACAGCGTTGAATGTAAAAGAGTTTTGAAAGAGGGCGGTGGAGTGAATCGGCATTGTGAGGGTGATAGACGAGCGTATATTTAGATCATGTATTGCGCTTCTAGCTATAAGTTTTTCACGGATATACATTGGTTCAGAATTTATAAACAACCTATGGAGAAAAGCAAAGTAATGAAGGTGTAAGATTTTGTTAAATTTTAACCAATTTAGTTTGACAAATTTAGGGGAAATAGCATGTGTTTTGAATTCTTTGAACTCTTTTTTTTGTTATGACATCAAGGCAAGGATAGTAAACAATGTTGCAATAATTAAGGACTGACATAACTAAACTTTACGACAATTTTTTGCGCACTTTAAAATTTAAAATTAACTTGTTAGTATAAAGGACTTTGAGCTTACAATATGCAATTCTAACTAAATTTGATATACGATCATAAAACTTTAACCTCTCATCTATTGTGAAACCCAACATTTTTACCTTCTGCGCATATTGCAAGACAACGTTGTCTATTCTTATAATAAGATTATCCTGTATATGCTTTCTCCTACGTTCCGAAGAAAAAACTATTATGTTTGTTTTGTTAGCATTTAGTTCTTGAGCACTCAAGTATAGTTTCTCTTCGCGCTTCGCGTATGAACGGAGACAACAATTTAAGTCTTGTTCGAAAAGATGCGCCGTATAATTAGAAGGGGCCTTAAAATTGAACCCTGAGGGACACCCGAGATTACCTCTCGATACTCTGACCGTTCACCACTAAGTACTACACACTGTGAGCGCCCCGAGAGATAGCTTCCGAAAAAATTAACTGCGGCTGTATCAAAACCATAATAAAGCAATTTTCCACATAGAAGGTCGTGATCTATAGTGTCGAAAGCTTTTGGAAAGTCTAATGCCGCAGCCATACCTTTGTCAAGGCTTCGAAAAATGTTGTCAGTCAAGTCTAAAAGGGCAGAGGTGGTGCTAAACATTTTTCTAAAACCACTTTGATACGTCGGAAGGATATTATTTTTAACCAAATAAGTTGTCATCTGCAAAGAGACTATCTTTCCAGAATTTTGGATAGTGTCGGGATTAGACTAACCGGACGAAGATCTGCGACAGACTGAGGATTGGATATCTTCGGCAAAGGACAAACAAGTGAGCGCTTCCAAGATGACGGGAAGTATCCCAACTCCAGGCAGCAGTTGATTATGTGAGTTATATGATATAGGATTTTATGTTTGCAGAGTTTAATCATAGTTAGGGAAATGTTGTCGTTTCCACTACCATTTGACTTAATGGAGTCAACTGCTGCATTTACTGTTTGAAAATCGGTAAGTTGAAAATTAAAATTCAAACCTTCTCGAATTTTATTATTCTGATAAAAATGTATTTTTTTCTGTGGAATTGTTAGATTTGCAAAAAACACTGGTAAAGAAATTGTTTATGTTGTTCGGATTCATGAGATGTTGGGGTAATGAAGTATTTTTTATGGTTTGAATATTTAAATTCTTAAGTGCAGAGCACAGTGATTTATCATTTTTCTGACGTTCCAAATAACACAGATAGGCAGTCTTTTCTTGCCGAATACATGAAAGTGAAAAATTTCTTATCCTCCTATACTCAAGCCAATTAGTTTCGGTTTTCTGTGATTTAAATTTAGACAAGGCTTTATCTTTATGTTTTAGAATAGCTTTACGATTTGATGTTAGCCAGGGACAAGGAGGCTTGCTGACCCTCACTGTTATATACGGCGCATATAGTGTTCAAAAAGATTCAAAATATGGTGGGTTAAGAATTCAATTTTTACGTCAATATTATTTATATGGTAAATGAAATCCCAATTGATTTGCTAGAAGTCATGTTCAAAAGCCACCTGGTCAAAATTTTTAAAGTCGCGGTAAGTAACAAACTTTTGTTTGAATTTAGTAACCTTTAATTTAAGGTTACAATAGACTAATTGGTGGCCCGAAAGACAACTGGTATCCAAAGTACCCGAGGCCGAAACTAGGTCAGAGATATTCGTGCAGATTATACCAATAAGCGTCCGAGTTGTATGTGTTATGCGAGTTAATAACCTGCACAAGCCCATATGATTCAATACATCGTGACAAAATATTTGGTCCATTTCCGAGAAAATTAACATTAACGTCCCCTAAAAGAATTATTTTAGTATCCATTGGCGTAATTGTTGATAAGTTTTCATCAAGTGCTTCAACGATACTATTTAAGTTGTGTCAGGAGGGCGATAGATTACACCTACAATGATATTTTCCCGATTTTTTAGATGTATCTGGACCCAAAGAGATTCCAGGCCGCAGGCACTATTAATAAAGAAATTTTTAATTTTACATTTAAAATAATCTTTAACATACAATCCGACTCCACCGCCGCGGCGCAGTCGTCCAGCGTCTAGCTTTCTATCACATCTGTAAAAAAAGTAACCCGGTATCGCAACTGTGTTCGAGGAAATTCCGTCACATCTCAGTCACAGCGAATATCTCATAATCAACCACAAGCGCGCGACTTTCTGCAAAGCCACTGATCAGAGATCTAGTATTTAAATGAGCAATATGCAGCTCGGACATTATTTATTTATATAAAAAAATAGAAAACAAAAAGTACGAAAATATGTTACGTATAAAAGACAACAAAAAATGTTTTTTAAAATTATACCTAGTTATAAATTATAGACACAAATGTATATTATAGAAGAAACGTGAAATAATTTATTAAACTGTCTATTTCTTGCTACCCCTAAACTGAAGATTCAAATCTTTTCAAATTTTTACTAAATTCCAATAATTGTTTCTTGCTATTGTAGTCTTCCTTTGTGTAATCATTCGTCTCAAAAATTCCAGAATTTTTAAATAGTGTTGCATTTTTAAGTATTTCTGTCTTTCTGAAATGATTTAGAAATTCAACTATATGGGCCTATATTTGTCAGGTTGACTATTAAGTATGCGGTATGCATCCCTGATCTCAGAGTCGCTAAGAGACATCTAAAGATGTTTATTTGTAATTTCTTTGATAATCAAATTAGGCGGCTTCTTCTCATTTAGTTGTTCCACAATACCATAAAATACGAGGTTATATTTCTTCAGCTTTCGTTCTGATTGCAGAACTCTGGTTTTTAAACTTTGATTTTCTTGCTCTAGTGCTGCCATCTTTTCGGGCAGATTAGAAATATCGTGGCCTACGCTCACTTGCAATGCACCGAGTTCTGTTTTTATTTCAGCATTCTGTAGTTTCACTTCTTCTATCGAGCGGTAGAGGTCTTCTAACGTTACTTTAACCATTGTAGGTAGGATGGCAGCACCAACAGCAGAGATTTAGTTGGTTCATCATAACATGTCTTTCTATTTCTTAGCAGAAGTGTAATCGGTCTATTTTATTTTGATCGGTTAATTCTTGAGTAGGTAAAAACTTATATGGCTTATACTTATAATGTTTTAGAACTGAGTAGATTTTATGCCATGATGTGTTAAAAAAAGTGGCTGCATCGGGAATTGAGCGCTCAGGATTTTTTAAAACAAGAATAAATAAGATAAATAAATTATTTTAATACAAAAGTTCCAAAATTACCTTCAAAATATAATAAAATATTTAAATCTTCTTCAGCTTTTCTTTCCACTATACTAACTTTTCGCTTAAGTGTTTTTCTTTCGTTCAATTGTTTAGCCATGTTTAATATTATGCTACGAGTCGGTGTTGGTCTATCTGGAAGCCGTCTATGATATTCGTTACGAGCTATCGATGCATTTTTACCGTGTAAATAAAATAATTTTATCATGTCGAGTTTCCCTTCTTCCGAATAACCCATCGTCCAATTATTAAAAATGCTCGTAAATAATTACTTCTGACCGGTAAACGTCAAAAAGGCGTCGTTCATTGCAATTGTCTTGACCATGGCTCACTATGTTTTAGCGCAAATTATCTTACCATTTCTGTAATGTTTAAACGCTTATATATCCAAAACTAATTGACAAATTTCAAATTCAAATTCAAATTTTTTATTTGATTTCGAGCACTATAAACATAGAAAGAAACACGTCAAATAGAAATGTAAATAGACTTATGACAAGTACCTAATATAAACTAACAACAGATATATCTAAATATAGATCACAAAACATAGTATATAATTTTTTCCTCGAGTTAAAATCCATTCTTCAGTGCGGTGTCCAACAAAACAAGCAAAAAAAAAGTTTTCAGTTTGCATATTATGATGGGTTATTCCTCAAAAAAGTGAAAAATTCATCTGTGGTGTAAAAAGTCTGTGATAGAAGTAAGCTTTTAATTTTATTTTTGAATTTATTTTGACAATTTATTGCTCTAATGTTATAAGGTAACATAGTATAAATTTTACTCCCAACGTAGATTGGTGATTTTTTATAAATATTTAAGTTATCCTTGTCTAAGCGGAAGTTATTTTTATTTCTTGTATCATACGCATAAAAATTACTGTTAATTTGAATTAGATTTTTATTTCGATGGATATATGATAATCATTTTAAGAGATAAATTGAAGCAACTGTCAAAAGTTTATATGACCCGAATGTTTCTCTGCAAGATGTTTTAAAAGGTATACTAAAAATGATTCTAACAATTCTTTTTTGTATTATAAATACTCTCTCTATATCTGAGGCCTGACCCCACACTACTATGTTATAAGCTATTGCAGAGTATATGAAAGCATAATATATGTTAGCACAAATTAGATTTTTCTTAAATAAAACACACAAATATTCCTGCTAGAACACTTTACTTCTTAACTACACAAAGAATCTTACGAGATTGAATACATCACCCGATACATATCGTCATCCTATCTCGAACGCTTATGTAACAAAGAAAACGACTACATTCCTTAGTATATTTTATGCTGATATTATAATTATTTTTGAACCTTATCTACTTTCGTGCGAGCAAAGCTCACACGGCCAATCCTGACAATAAATTCGTTCTCGAATTTTTTTTTTTTCTAATTTTTTTTTTTTTTTTAAAATGTTTGTTACATATGATAGCAAAGAGCACGTCATTTCAGCATCTGGATACCCTTGATCCGACGCAAAGAGCACGCCTTTCAACTTTCAATAAAGTACTAGCCATTATTGCAAAGAGCATATCATTTCACAAAATAAACAATAAACAACCATTGCAAAGAGCACGTCATTTCAACATCTGGATACTCATGATCCGACGCAAAGAGCAAGTCTTTTCAGCAGTAAATAATAAACAAACGTTGCAAAGAGCACGTCATTTCAACATCAAGTCTTATAATGACCTTGATGCAAAGAGCAAGTCTTTCAATATTTTTTTTTTTTTTTTTTTTGTATTACTATTTTACTCTGTTATTTTCCAAACAACTAAAAGTTGACTTTCTCAATCTATATAACCAAAGCTCACACGGGCATTTTTCTTTTCGACAAATACTTATGGTATCATTATAATATAAGCATACCTAGCTCTAAGTACTACTCACAAACACTATAAACAATTTATGAAAACAAACATTTGTAACACAATACCTAAGTACAACAATAACAAGAAACAATAAAAACAAATACTTAAAAAGAAAGTTTTTAAAAGTCTGCCTCAAATTCCCCTGGCCATATCCGCATCATCTCTGTAGCAACAACTCTTTTGCGATTAGTAGCTAAATTTTTAATTTCTACTCGCTCATTAGGCAACAACTGTATGATTTCAAATGGACCTTCATATCTTGGATCTAATTTAGAAAGATGGGAATTACCAGATGGATGGAAAACTAAATCTCCTACCTTAAAAGTTTTATTCTTTATTCTGTTTTTATCAAATCTGTCTTTTGACTCTAACCCACAACGAATTGACCGCTCGAAAGCTGTCTTGCGATCGTTAAGTAAATTTCGGTCAGTAGTTGTCACTGATTTTATACTTTCCGTTAAACCTTGAATATCTCCCGTATCTATATTTTGTCCTGTTAACAAATAAAGTGGGGAGGAACCTGTTGTTTTTTGGATAGTCGAATTAAGGGCTAATTGTACCTTCGGCAGAACGCTCGCCCATTCTGACTTGTTGTCATTTACATTTACTCTTAGTAAATCTAAAACTGTAGAGACGTATCTCTCCACTTGTCCGTTTCCACGCGGGGCACTTTTGGCAATAAGGTGTTGAGTAATGTTTAATTTTGAAAGTAATTGTTTCACTTGTTGATCGGTAAAATTAGTCCCCCTATCACATATTAACCTTTTAGTATTTCCAAATATATTCAAATAAATTTCTAGTTTTTCACATGTTTCCGGACCAGACAGAGTTTTCAAAGGAATTAAAAATAAATATTTTGTGAATGCATCTATTAAAAGCAATACATTTTTATAACCTTCTATTGTTAAGGGGAATGGTCCTACACAGTCGCAATGTACTGTATGGAAGGGAATTGGAATTTTTTCAATGGGATGTAACAGTCCCTGTTTAGGGCCAATATATTTCTTATTTGCAATACACTTCAGACAGTGATCACAGTATTTTTTTACGAACCGTGCCATTCGCGGAAACCAAAAATAATGGTTTATCTTTGCAAAAGTTTTATCCGGCCCAACATGAGACTGTTCATCATGGAAAATTTTTAGTAAACCGAGTCTACTGCCTTTTGGAACGAAGGCCCTGTAAATTGGCGGATTTTGTCCCGGGTTAATTTTCCTAAATAAAACTTCATTTTGGCAAAAATAGTCATGAGTCAACTGACCCTCAAGTAACTTTGACTTGATACTACAAGTTTCAGGATCGCGCTTTTGATTAATCTTAAGCCAGTTATCAGTTGTAAGAACATTCACGGGGGTCATGTGATCGAATTCTTTAGAAGGTTGCGGTGGATTTCTACTTAAAAAATCTACGTGTGGAATGTATTTTCCTTTTCGATATTCGATATCAAAGTCGAAGGATTGCAAGTACAGCCACCATCTTGCAACTCTGGGCAATAAATCTTTCTTTTTTTGAGTTAATTTTAATGAATTACAGTCAGTGATTAGTTTGAATTTTATTCCTAATAGATAAATGCGAAAATGTTTTACCGCGTAATAAACTGCTAGAGTCTCTAGCTCGTAAGAATGATAGTTACTCTCTTCTTTAGTAGCCCGTTTTGAAAAATAAGAAATAACCTTTAACTTATTATCGCTTTTCTGAAAGAGTATGGCTCCATAACCAAGAGAACTGGCATCTGTGTGAAGCTCCGTATCTAAAGTGGGGTCAAAAATTGCCAGAAGGGGTCTTTGACTTAGAAAGGCGCAAACATAATTTTTGGCAATATCTTGTTCGGTTCCCCAAATAAAATCGACTCCCTTTTTTGTAAGTTTTGTAATACATGCTGTGCGCGTGGAGAATTCTGGGATATATTTCCGAAAATACCCGGCTAAACCCATAAATTGCCGTACTTGTTTTATATTTTTTGGATCGGGTGCATTAAACAAAGCCTCTAATTTTCCTTTGTCAGGTCTTACGCCGTCTTGAGAGATATCATGACCAAGATAAAGAATTTGCTTTTCAAAAAATGTACATTTCTTCACGTTCAAGGTAAAACCAGCCGAAGAGAGCGAGGCTAACACCCGATCGAGCTTATCCAAACCTGCCTGGACAGTTTTCGACGAAATGATTACGTCATCCATATACACCAGCGCATCAGTATCTTTTAACTTACCCAAAGCTTTACAAATCGCTCTCTGAAATCCCGCAGGGGAGTTAGATAGACCAAAGGGTGACCGCAAATACTCGAAATGGCCGTCGGGAGTCACAAATGCTGTTTTTTCAATCGAGTTTTCAGCTATTGGGATTTGGTGAAATCCGGCAGCCATGTCGAGAGTCGTGAAATATTTAGCTCCTCCCAGCTGATCAATTTGGTCGTCAATACTAGGTAATGGGAATCGATCTTTAATTGTTATCTCATTAAGGGCACGATAGTCTACGCACAAACGTTGACTACCGTCCTTTTTATGTACTAAAATGACTGGGCTAGCAAAAGGCGACGTACTCTCGCGTATAATATTATTTCGCAGTAGATCGTCAATAATATTTTTGACTTTTTCTCGCTCGGACAATGACATTCGGTAAGGGTTATAATGAATTATTTTATCGCTCTTCAATTTGATTTCCATCTCACCGGTTGTTATTGCCCTCACGGAGTTGCCAATCGTAAAAGATTCACTGTATTTTGACAATAGTTTTAACAAGATATCAAAATCATTTCCCTGCAAAGAAGTTTTAATCTGTTCACGAGAAATAACTATGCTTTGAACCATTTTAGATTCTATTTTGTCTAAGTCCTCAAGATAAATTTTAGAGCCACACGAATCTGTGTAAATTTTAATTCCCTTATGATTAAATAAGTCCCTACCCAAAATTGCGTCCATCTTCATAATTGAAATTTCGACAACATAAAAATTTATTTCAAACGCCGTGCCGTCCCTTTCGAGCAATAAATTGGCCCTTTGGCAACTCGGTATTGAGTTACCACCTATACCTGTTAGCATGATAAAAGTTGGTTCGAAACGACAATGCAACTTCGAACGAACTTCCTACATTTTTATTTTTAAAGAAACATTTTTCTGAACTGTGTCCAAATTTTTTACATATTTCGCATATTTTGTTTTTGTAAATTCGGATAGATTGGAGCTACCCGCATTATTATTGTTATTGTTATTATTATTCAATAGTTTAGGCAATTTCCAACAATTTCTGCGGATATGACCAGGGTTTTTGCAGGCATAGCACACTTTATCTTCCTCATTATTCTTAAAAGGATTTGGGCGTTTTGGCGCCCTTACTTGGAACTGATGAGAGTTCTGTTTATTAATTTGGTAATTACTAAGCAAATCAAGTAAGGCTGAAATTGAATTAACTCTACTATTAAATGCCGCAGTTTTGACATGGGTGTCTGTTATATCACCAATAACTAACTCAACTATTTGACTATCACTCAAATTAAAATTTAAAGAATTTAGCATTGAAATTTTTTTTTCTAGCGTACTCACAATATCCTGCGGCTTGGTCACTTCTGTATAGGCTTGCCTTTCGCAAACGCTCACTGAGGTTCCTCTTCACGGGGTAAAGCTGACAAATTTCGGCTCGAAAACTGGCCCAATTTTTATTTGCTGGGTGCCAGTTATCGTACCACTCCTTCGCATCACCTAGCAGCGCACCAGCGGCTCTGCAAAGCTGTTCAAAATCGGTCCACTTGAAAGTGGCCGCCAAAGTTTCCACATCATCACACCATCCGACCGCCCCTGTATCGTTTTTTGAGGGGTCGAAAGCAGGAATGTCTATTTGCACCGAAGTCGAAGGCGTATGAATCACAGGCGCAGCTTCTTGTTGGGGACACTGCTGCATTTCCCTAAGAACAGCGGTTAAAACACTTGTTAATTCTTCCATTTCAATACCGATACACTTAACTTATCAGTTATCACAGCGAAAATAACGATTAACACACTCACTGGCACACAGATTTCGATTTATTGGGTCCAAAATGCGCGCACACACACACGCGCGCGCCCAAAACGGCCGACCGACTAGGTGGTCCTTTTAGTGAGTCTATCCCACTTCCGATGTTAGCACAAATTAGATTTTTCTTAAATAAAACACACAAATATTCCTGCTAGAACACTTTACTTCTTAACTACACAAAGAATCTTACGAGAATGAATACATCACCCGATACATATCGTCATCCTATCTCAAACGCTTATGTAACAAAGAAAACGACTACATTCCTTAGTATATTTTATGCTGATATTATAATTATTTTTGAACCTTATCTACTTTCGTGCGAGCAAAGCTCACATATACATTAATAATTGTTGTACGGTCAACATAATTACGGAGACCAGAAATTACGTAAGCTCCCCTATTAAGCTTCTTACAAACATTGTCGATCTGAATGTTCCAATTAAGGTGGCAATCCATAGACAAACCCAAGAAACCAACACATGAGGAAAGCTCAAGATCATGATCATCGAAGGAAATGCTGATATCACAAGGTTCTCTACGAATAGTTCTTAAGTTCATAGCTACAGTTTTGGTATGGTTAATCATTAGCTTATTAGCAAAGCCCCATTTAGAAAACTCATTTAGTACAGTGTGGATTTTATTTTTTAAGTGACTTTCTGACATCGGATACTACGATAGTAGTATCATCTGCATATAGAAAAACCTGGCCCTGACTTATATAGTCAGGAAGATCATTAATGAAGAGTAGGAAAATCAGGGGACCTAAGATACTTCCCTGAGGTGTGCCAATATTCTGATTAAAATCCGACGACATTACATTTTTAATTTTTACAGAAAATTTTCTGTCAGTCAAAAATGAAACTATAAATGCGTTTATATTACCACGTAGCCCTAGGGCGTCTAGTTTAGCAGAGAGAAACTGTTTATCAACAGTGTCGAATGCACGTGTCAAGTCAAAAGACAACGTAATTACAAATTCACCTTTGTCCATCTTATTAGAAATATACTGTACAAGATCAATGCTCCCAGTTCACGTAGACATGCCTCTCCGAAAACCATGTTGCCTGTCGTTTAAGATATTATATTTGCAAATAAAATCATAAATACGATTGTAAACAATTTTTTCAAAAATCTTAGAAAAGGAACTCAATAAGGAAATAGGCCTGTAGTTTTCCATGCTAAGAGAATTCCCCCTCTTAAATATAGGTACAACTATGGATTTCTTTAGACTGTCCGGAAATACACCAGCACACACCGAAACATTAATCAGGTCACACAATGTGGTTGAAATATTAAATATAACATGTTTAATAAACTTAATGGATATAGAGTCGAAACCACAAGAGCCTTTGTTGGGTAAACTCATGACAACTCTCTCCACCTCGGTACTTGTAACAAACCGGTAATAAAACGAATTCAAGGCAAGTCTTTGACCAATAGTGCACATGTCGGAGAATCGCCTACCGAAATAAGTACCCAGCTTGGTTGGGATAACCAATTCCAGGTATTCCCCAAAGACTGACGCAACCTCAAGTGGCTCAGAAATTATTTTATTATCCCGAGATAGAACTATATTTTTAGTGGTATTAATATTTTTGCACTGCATTTTGTCAACTATTGTCCAGCTTGTTTTAACTTTATTGGTTGAACGAGAAATTAAAGGGTTGTAGTAAGCGAGTTTTTCATTTTTAATTTTCATAGTTACTTCTTTTTTAAATATTAAATAGCGATGTTTGATTGCATCGTCCCTACTATTATTTTTTAGCCAGTTTAGTTTTTTTAGATTATTAATTTGAATTAAAAGGTCCTCTGAAAATCTTATTTTAAAATTATTTTTAATTTTTTTGGTCTTTATGGGAAAAGTGGTTTGAAAACTCCAACAAAAGGAGTCAAAAAATGTATCAAAGTCAAGGTTTGGGTCGGAACCTAAAAAACCCTCAAACGCTCTACCAAACCTATAAATGAATTCATTAATACCTATTTCATTAATGGATCTGTAATCCATAGTACTTATTGTTTTTTTTTTGGCAAATCGCATGTATCAATAATTTTAAATTTAAATATTTGAGCTGTATGATCTGAGAAACCCAAATCACAGTTACGTACCTGAAGCAAAGAAGGTTTATTAGAAATAACATAGTCTAAAATGGCATTCAGTCAGGTTGGATTTTTTAAAAGAGAGACCATACCGAAGCTCTCTAATAAATCCGAGAGTATTCTATGTGATTTATCATTACATCCAGCATTTACATTCAAATCACCACACACAATGACCAACTCAAAACTGGATGCTGCTGTGAATAAAATTTGATTCAGTACATCAATAAAAAGCTGTAAGTGTCCCAATGGTGGTCGGTAGATATCAATCAAGCAAAGATGTTTTAGTTTCAGACAGCAACACCCAATAACTGACTCAACTGAGAGACTGTCAATAATCTCCACAGGGGAGGCCTCCGATATGAGAGAGTCATGAATAAATATGGCAGTTCCGCCATGCTTACTTTTAGTTCTGCAAAAACTATTTAAGAGGGTAAAAATATTGATATAAATATTGTTAATTTGTTCAATGGTTAGCCAGTGTTCGTCAAAACAAAGAATTTTAGGACAATATTTCTGACACACTACCTCAATTAAGTCTGTCTTGTTGGACAGGCACTGAACATTAATGTGCAACACAGTGACATCCAATGATTGATTAACTCCTAAGCATTCTGATTCATTATGGGTGAGGCAGGCTGACGAAAATTTTTCTTAGGGAAAGTTCTAACCTTCTAACTGCAGATCCCTCCGGCCATATTTGGGCATCGTAGACTTTGTTTAGCTGGTAAAGTGGGAAAGTAATTTTAAACGAAGCTGAGGAAGGGTCTTTTTTCACAAGTTTTTCACACATGAAGGTAATATCTGGAGCCGTCATCTTCAAGTAATTTAATAACATGTCACTGGTGGTATCCTCCGAAAGAAGATATCCATTTTTGGGTACAGTTTTTAGGTTGTTGGTAGTCGATTTATTGCTTCTGATCACTGTCTTTCCTTTGTTTATTTGTTTACGTGAGCGCGTGGTATTTTGGTATTTGGTCTGCTCCGCCACAGTTTTCGATACATTGCGATCTTGCCGACTGAAAGGTATATGTTTAAACAGGATATATTAAAATTATATATATTTGAAATTAGAAAACAGGGTGTTTCGTTTAAAAAAACTGACAACCTGTCAAATTTTGACATTTTCAATAATATTTTTGCACTTATGATATAATATTCTAAATCTTCATAAAAAAACCCAACAACTTTTGTATTTAGGATATGTCCGTATCTATTCAAATAAACTCTCTAGGTGGGTGGAAAAATATACGGGAAAACCCTGTACACTGTGTCCCAGATTGCTTGTAATCACAGGGTTTCTCGGAAACCAGCAGAGATATAACTTTGAACCCTGTGTCACTTTTTCGAGAAACTTTGAATGCCGCAAACAGAATTGTGCCACATCGTTTCGTTCCCGAGATACAGGGTGAAATAGAGATTTTGCGCTTTTGGGGGTGGTATCATATTTCGGACACCCTATCAGATAGAGAAAAGGTAAAAACTGCTATGGATAGATATTTTTACGTAGAATCCAGTGTTGTAGTCGCACACATTTTTAGACAATCCGTTTTTGAGATATAGCCCAAACTTAGTATTTTTTTAAATGGGACAGCCTGTATTTTTTTATTCCAAAAAATTCGCCTTTTTTTTCTCTTTAAAATGATGTAATCAACAACTTTTGACGTAAACTAAACCTTATAAACGCTATATTAAAAGAAAAACGTAGGTTGGCCATGGAAATATGGGTAGATATTAAAAGTGTCCAGAAGCAAAATTAACCAACATAAAAAATTAATAACCATTTTTTTACTATGAAATAAATAAACTTAATAATCTTGATAAACTTAATCACAATACTAAACAAATTCTACATAACTAGAAAAACTGTTCAAAATGGCCGCCCCCCCCGAACACATAATTCGCACACAGTGCGAATTCTTCTTAGAGCATTCATCATTATTATAGGTCTATCTTCCAATGATCTAAATGCCTGAATAGTTGCATTTTGCAGCTGCTCCATCGTATTGACTGGATTCAGGTAAATTTTGTTTTTTAAGTAAGACCAAACGAAAAAATCTAATATTGAGAGGTCTGGCGACCTAGCAGGTTACCTTACTGGTCCATTTGTACCAATCCAGCGATCGTGAAAATTTTCAAATAGAAATGGTCTTATAATTTGCGCATTGTGGGCAGGAGCACCGTCCTACTGAAAGTAAATATTGTGCAGATTTGCTAGCGGCAAGTTATCCAATAAATCCGGTAGTATTTGATTTAAAATTGCTAGATATCTATCTGCTGTTAAATTATTATTGTAAATATGGAATGTAATCTTTGTTCCCAATATAAAGCAAGCGACGCTAAACCCAAACCTTCCTTGCTGCTGACGTTCTCTTGTTAAAAATTGGTTTTCCGTATACCAGTGCCTATTATTATGCCTGTTAAAAATACCACTTCAACTCATATAGGCTTCGTCGGACCATATAACCTTGCTACCGAAGTCAGGGTCACTTTGGGTTTTTTGAAGATACCAGTTACAAAAATTTAGACGCCTTTCTGCATCTCCAGGATGCAATTGTTGTACTACATTTACTTTATAAGGCTTATATTTATGTTTTCTTAATATCCTTTGCGTTTGGGATTTTGACACCCCCACTGTTTCCCGAATATGCCTACATGAATTCGCGTGATTGGCCTGAATACTTGCTAATACAACAATCTCATTGTTCTCGTGATTTCGTTTATTATATGTTTTAGCCCTGTGCTTTGAAAATGATCCATCATTAATTAAATTTAATTTAATTCGGCGAAAAATTGCCTTGTGTGGCTGAGGCCTTTCTGGATATCTACGATATAAAAAAAGCTTTTGGAAATAGTCCATAACTCAAAGTGGAATTGAAAAAAAAATTTTGGAAGGAGGTTCATAATAATTTAAGCGCTTGGTGCTTACCTGTTAAAATATAAATCAGATGCTTGATCACTGTTTTCATGACATTCAATAAAACAAACCATCATATCATACTTATGACTATTTTCAAAATTATTCATTTCTTCTTAATATCTATTAATTTACCTGTTAGAATTATGGGTAACTCGTATGATAAGAGGATAAACACGGCAATATTTGATATATTTAAGAAAGAAATAGTTTTTATTTTTGTTTCCATGACATATTTCCATGGCCAACTTACGTTTTTCTTTTAATATTGCGTTTATAAGGCTTAGTTTACGTCAAAAGTGCATAGTGTGAAACATCATTTTAAAGAGAAAAAAAAGGCAAATTTTTTGGACTAAAAAATACAGGGTGTCCCATTTAAATACTAAGTTTGGGCTATATCTCAAAAACGGTTTGTCTAAAAAAATTTCGACTACAGCACTGGACTCTACGTAAAAATATCTATCCATAACAGTTTTTACCTTTTCTTCATCTGACAGGGTGTCCGAAATATGATACCACCCCCAAAAGCGCAAAATTTCTATTTCACTCTGTATCTCGGGAACGAAACAATCTGGCACAATTCTGTTTGCAGCATTCAAAGTTTCTCGAAAAATTGACACAGAGTCGCGAAAACTGCAAAGTTTTATCTCTGCTGGTTACCGAGAAACCCTGTGATTACAAGCAATATGGGACACAGTGTACATACTTTTGCGAAAGTTTCGATCAACCTGTTTATATTTGTCTTTGCTAGTTTGTCGAATACTAAGTTCTGGCAAATTGCGACCACTTACCTTGAATTTGGTTAATTTCTCAAAATTAAGTTCGTTAGCGCTCTTTAGTTGTTTAATTTTTTGCACTACCGACATTTTATTTCATCTACATTCACAACTCAAACATAGACCACCTTGAAACTGATTTTTTTGCAAAAGTTCGTAAGCACTTTTTAGTCGTTTATTTTTTTGCACTAGTCACTACCAACATTTTATTTCCTGTATATTTCCAACTCACACATGGATCATAAAAATAAAATATATATTACAAAAAACAGTATATAAATCAATTTCGAGTTAGAATATCGACCGCGGGAACTCTGAACAATTGAACTTCTGCATGCCGACATCATGCCGCGACCAATCGATCGAATTAAAAGAAAAGAGAAAGAGAAAAGATCGGCTGATTACCCAAATCGCAATTTGTCATCACGTTCGGCTGCCGCTCGGTAGCTGTGAAATCTTCGGGTGCTTTCTTCAAGCTTTAAGGTAATCAGGGCAATTTGGACTGCCCAGCCCAGCTTATTATAGCGTATTTTAATATGCCTAAGAAACGTAAAAAGACCAATCGAACCGCCGCCCGCGCGCGTAGCAACGTATTTAACTTTTCCCAAGGTGCGCGATTTATTACAACTATTAGGAGGGACGGTCAAACGAATAATTTATTTTCTGAAATATTTTTGGGTGTCATTGACCAAATGACCCTATGGAAGAGCCGCCGCTGAATTAAAAATGAGTTTTTTACGTTAATATTTAAAATAAGTATTACAGATTATATATATTCGTAATCAGGAAGACCAGGTCTATCAGCTGAGTTTAGAAAATACAAGGTGTTCCATAAGAAAAAAAAATTTTTCGCATATTTTTTCTGCATCATCCTGTATACATGATTACTTGCATAACAGCTACTTATAGTACACTACAACTTTGTATAAATCATTTGACTCTATAGCAACTGATAAAAAGTTATCAAAGTTAATAATGAACATACACATATTTTTTGTATAATTTTTTTGAACATTGGTAATAAATAAATAGCGAAAACAGGGCAGTCGCGGCCCGTCTTAGATCAAGCTCTTCGTCTAATAAAAGTGCATTATGACAGTGAGTCGTACTTACGTCATATATAGTAATTTCGGGATTGTTAAGTTTCTTTAAAGTTTTCCTCAACTGTGTCTCTGCTCTCTTAACTTTTTCTTCCTTGTCTCTCTCTTGTTTTTCAATAAATATGTTTTCCTCCTCTAGCTGTTTCACCAATTCTTTTTGCTCAGTTCTCACCGTATTAAGGTCACCGTTCAAAGTCTGCATTAATTCTATTACAAAAATGTTTAAGTATAATTAAAACACACCTTGACAAAAAAAAAGTACTGTTAAGTCCTAACACTGGAGCCTGTGGTGGAAGATAGATCAAAATACAAGAGTTCTAAGCAAGTTAGCATCATCAGCAGATGATATAAACTAAAGTAATTTATCCTAACCGAGACTATTTATAGGTAAATGTGGTCACACTTGGTTGCAGCCGACTGCACCGTTGTCAAGTAAGCAATAGAGGGGCTATAGGGAATAGGCCCTCTGTCTTTATTTAGTGCTTTCTTACCACATTTAACTATTTCTATACTCTCAAATGTATCCAATAATCTATTATTAGATACATTTTTAATCAACTTAAGATTATTTATTCCTATTCGGTGATTGTTTTCCAAAGCATGTTGGGCAACGCTTGACTTTTCTGTTCTTCTGTATCTTAAATGTGCCATGTGTTCTTCAAAACGAATTTTTATGGAGCGTTTAGTTCGCCCAACATATTTTAGATCGCAATCATTACAGCTAATTTCATAGATGCCACTCCTCCAACCTTTGATCGCCTTTTTGAATAAAGGTTTGAATTTTGCAGAGCCTCTATTAAAAAATAGTTTACCAACTATTATAGCGAATATCGAAAGTTCCATTCAATACGTGCCAGAGTCAACTAAGGGATTCATTAGAGAGGCTTGCAGAAATCAAATCTCAAAAAACGTTGTTAACAACAAGTCAAAATATGTTTCTTGTAAAAATACTGAAGTTATCCAAGGGCTGAAGAAAAAAGAATGTTTTTATTTAAAAGCTGACAAAGGAAATAAGGTTGTTATACTAGACAAAACAGATTATTTTGAAAGAGTAGACAATTTGATTCAAACTGGTCCTTACGATTTAACTGAGAAAAACCCGTTATCAAAAATGATAACAGAAGTAAAAAGTACCTTAAAATAGTATAAAAACCTTGTGTCCGATAAACTAAAATTGAAACTAACACATAGCAACCCACAGTTATCTAAATTGTATTGCATTTGCAAAATCCATAAACCTGGGAAGTCCATGAGACCTAGTGTTTCACCTGTTGGATCACCAACGTACAATATTTCAAAATGGTTAGTAGAAGAATTCAGCAAATTAAATATCTCGTAAGAGAACTTTAAGGTTACTAACTCGTTAGAATTCTTAGCTAAAATTAAGAATGTTCATTTAAAAGAAAGTGAAATTTTAATATCTTTTGATATAAGCTCATTGTTTTCTAGTGTAACCATACCACTAGCTTTAGAGTACCTAAAGGAACTACTTAAATTCAATAATTTGAAGAAAGAAATTATTGATAAATATTTGCTTCTCACAAAATTATGTATAAATCAAAATTTTTTTCAGTAACAATAAATATTACAAACAACTTGAGGCAACTGCGATGGGCAATTGCTTATCTCCGTTCCTTGCAAATATGTTTATGGGTAGATTAGAAACCCAATGCAAAAAAGAACTCAAGTATTTCCCAAGAGTGTGGTATAGATACGTAGACGATATATTTGCTATTTTTGATACTAAATCAGAGAATTTGGACACTTTCTTAGAAACCTTAAACAATAAATATCCTTCCATTAATTTTACGTACGAAAAGGAGAACAATGAGAAATTATCATTTCTCGACACGTTAGTTATTATTGATATTTATAGGAAATTTACTAATACTGATAGGTATATAACATCCGACTCATTTCATTGCCGTCAACACAAAATGGCAGCATTTCATTTCTTCACTCACAGGTTAGTCAATTTTCCATTAAGTAAAGAACGTTTTAATAATCAAATGTGTCGAATTAAAAATATAGCTAAAAGTAATGGATATAATGATAATTTTGTACATAAATTAGTAAATAGACATAAGGATAAGAAAATGTTAAAAGATGCCACTACTCTTCAAGCACCTGAGGCTCACAATAAGTTCATAGTAATCCCATATTATCTCAGATATACGAGAGGTTAAGAAAAAGTATTTAGAAACGTAGGTTTTAGAGTAGCCTACAAAACGGAGAACAGTTTGAAAAATCTCCTTGGAAACCCTAAAGACAAAGTCGACTTTAAGGAGAGGAGTGGCATCTATGAAATTAGCTGTAATGATTGCGATCTAAAATATGTTGAGCAAACTAAACGCTCCGTAAATATTCGTTTTAAAGAACACATGGCACATTTAAGACATGGAAGAACAGAAAAGTCAAGCGTTGTCCAACATGCTTTGGAAAACAATCACCAAATAGGAATAAATAATCTTAAGTTAATTAAAAATGTATCTAATAATAGATTATTGGATGCATTTGAGAGTATAGAAATAGTTAAATGTGGTAAGAAAGCACGAAATAAAGACAGAGGGCCTATTCCCTATAGTCCCCTCTATTGCATACTTGACAACGGTGCAACCAAGTATGACCACATTTAACTATAGTCTCAGTTAAGATAAGTTACTTTAGTTTATATCAATTGCTGATGATGTTAACTTATTTAGCGAAACGCGCGTCCTGAACGTAAAAAGTTGTGGTGTAGTGTGGTTAGAACTCTTGTATTTTGATAAAAAAAAGTACCTTCTCTAAAAAATAAGTGGACATGATGGAGCTCCATAATAAGCTACATGAGATTAAACCTCAATTCTTTACTAATTTTGACATCTTTAGCAGACGCGACTCCACGGTTCTTACTAGAACCATGATTGGACATACAAAGCTCACTCATGAATACCGTTTGAAATCCGAAACCCCTCCCACTTGTAATCATTGTAATGTCCGTCTAACTGTCAAACACCTGTTTCTCGAATGCATCTTGTTAAATCCATTTAGAACTGCCTGCAACTTAAACCTCAACAGTCTTAAAAATATCTTTGATCCTACTCCTGCAAACTTAATGAACGTGATAGAGTTCTTAAAAGAGTCATCACTATACCATAAGATATAATAAGTAAACAACACTACGACAGGCGCTAAATGACCTATAGATGTCGACGCGCCTTTATACTAAATTCTCTCTCTCTCTCTCTCTAAAAAATAAGTAGTAAAGAGTGCTATAAACACACATATAGTTCCCTCAACTTCCAACAACAAAAACTTGAACCAGTTAAAATAAAAATTTGAGATTTTGATACACTTCAGTAGCGGACTACATATTCCTTGTCTCTAAATATTTCAGCTAAACAAGTATACTTAAATTATTTTTATATAAGTACCCGGTATCTTCTATAAAGTATAAATAATAAATTTGTCTGTGAATCCCTCGTTAACGGAAAAAGGCACCTCCTCACAACGTTCGACACGAATAACATATTAGAACTTTACAAAATTTTGGCAATTTATTTAACTTTTGACCTATATACATTTTTACTGCCCCTAAAAGCATTCGAGGAAATCTTTGCAAATTTTAGGTAAACAAAATCCAACATAAAAGAAATTAAGAAATCATGGTTCATGGGATTTGGCCGGGTAGAATTGGAATTACTCTCCGACGTTTCGCCTACGATTGCACGAGACATCTTCAAGGATCTTTACTCGACGAGATCTGAACACTGAATGAGCTCGAAGAGATTCAGGTGGGCTTTTATACCCGACTTGTGCTCGCCGAACCGTGGCCTGTGTTAAGATCGGTTTCCACATGTGATGTAGATCGAAACCCGTATTTCTATTGAAGTTTTTCATATGTTTAAAAATGTCAATAGATTTTCTAATTTTTCGTTTATAAAACCCTGGAACTGACGCTAGAACCTTGGTTTCTTTTTCGTCTATAATATGGCCAGTGGTATGCTGGTGTTCATCTACAGCAGACTGAACAATTTGTTTCTTTTTAATACATCGTTCATGTTTCCATGTTCTTTAAGTCTAGAGGATATTGAGCGTCCTGTTTCTCCCACAGGAGCAAGGAGTTTTATATACTCCTTTCTGTTTGAAAAGGTACAACATCTTTCGGGAATCGAAAGCATGGTTTTCGAAAAGATAGGAATTATGAAGAACTGAGTTTTCATAGCGGCGGTGGCGTGTTGATTGCGGTTTCTTGTTTTTTTCAGGTATCTATAATTGCTACTCCTACTCGCGTTGAATTTGATGATGTTTGGATTCTCGTGAGAGCGGGTGGTACCAGTTTGGTTCTTGGATGTGTATATTTTCCACCTAATTCTAACCAGGAGTGTTATCAGACTCTGTAATACCTATGAGTCACTGAGAAATAGATTTAACTGCCAAACATTTTTTGTTTTCGGTGATTTTAACCTTTTATCGGTGGATTGGATTTATGAGAATGATACCCTGGTTCAAGAATCTTTACCATCCTTTCGAAACTCTTTTTCTGTCTATGAGTTTTCTTTAATTGTAACAATGGAACTCATTACTTAATCACATGGGCAGAATTTTAGATCTGATATTTGCTGATGACTTCGCTACCGTTTTAATTCACCTTCTGATTTTTCCCTCGTAAATATTGACCCATATCATCCATCAAGCTCATTGGGCAAAAGAATCGAATATACAAAAAATATAAAGGAACTGAACAACATGTCGATTATTTAGCATATTCTGACATACGACGTGAGGTTAAACTTCGAACCGATATGTGTTATCTTACATATATCACACAAACTGAATTACTTATCCCACAAAACATAAAATATTTTTGAACATTTGTACGTAACTTAAGAATGGACTCTAGTTTGCCCAATGTCATGAGTTATGACGGTGACAAAATTATTGGTTCAATTAACATCGCAAATGCTTTTGCCACTCACTTTCAGTCCCATAAGTTGTTCGGGAAAACTCCTATCATTGTATTGTTTTACAGAGGCAAAAATCTGTAATAAAATAAAGGCCCTTGATCTCTCCAAGAAGGCTGGTCCAGATGAAATCCACACTATTCTGTTGGTAAGATGCTGTCAATCATTGCCTCAGCGTTTGTGTATACTCTTTCAGAGGTCCTTCAATCTAGGTTCCTTTCCTGAAATTTAGAAGTTTTCCAATCTCTTGCCAATCTTTAAATATGGTGGTAAAGGCGATATAAAGAATTATAGAGGTATTTCTTTACTTTCACACATACCAAAGCTATTTGAGGCAATTATTACCGATGATATCTTTGAATCATTAAAACACTACATTACGAGTATGCAACATGGTTTCTATCGGGGTCGCTCAACGACTACAAATCTTGCAATATTTCAGAATTACTTAATAACATCGGTTTTATTACGGGTATTTACACTGACATATCCAAGGCTTTTGACAGTGTTTGTCATCAGCTTCTATTATGGAAATTGCAACAAATTGGTTTTTGTGGAAACTATTTGGAGTGGATCATCAGATTTGTTTAATCGTCAACTTGTCTGGTTCAGCTTCCACGGAGGTTGTTGTAACGTCTGGTGTTCCGCAGGGTTCTCATATTGGACCAATTTTATTTTGTACTTCCATTCCATTCCCTCTCAGTCAGCTTCGATGATTCCGATGTTAAAGAATCTTGATCAGAAATCCAAATGACTCGAAATACTAGTGAGTTAATAACCGATTTCTTTTGTGCTGAGAATTTGCGTCTAAGTATCTATTTGTATGCGTCGGTTTTCTATACACAGAAGGTCTTAATGTATCATTTTCCTTTCTTTGAACAAATACATCTAGAAAGGGCATTGTTCCATTAGATTCAATTACCATTGTGAATTTAATATTATGATGTTGTTGATTAAGGTGTTCCAGGAGATTATCCTGTCTATGAGGCCAAACAACAAAAGTATCAAACACATATCTGACGCAGTGCTTTGGTCTTAATGGAGCGGATGTTAAAGCAATATCCTCAAAGGCCTCCATAAATTTTATCGTTTATTCGTTATCACAGCTGATAGAGGAGATCCCATAGGTGCTTTTGAATTTTCTCTATAAAAAGTTCCTTGAAAAATGAAATAAGTAGATGCAAGACAAGTTTCCACTAGGTCAATTAAGTTATTAAGATTATTATGGTCTAATATATCATATAATGCAAATTGAGTCGTCCTTGAAGATGCCTCGTGCAGTTGAAGGTGAAACGTCATAAGAGCTTCCATTCTATAAAAAATATGTTAGAACTTCACTGAATTTTTGAGGGATTTGACTGAAATTATTTTTCCATAAGATATGTGCGTGGTCTTTTGTGTAAACTTAATTTAATTTTCCTGGTTATTTGGGTAATCGACTACAAGTAATTTAATTTATTACCGTCAACGACAGCTTGAATTCCATCCAATTCTTGCTTGGCTTGTCTGGATTTTCTTGTCCATTCCTTTAAAAGATTTTCTAAAATTTTCATCTCTTGAAGTTCTATATCTACAACAACAACACCGTTTTGCTACAATATTAAATAGGGTAGTGGATAACGTATGGAATAATATCAAATTGGAATAATACGGTATGGGTCAGATAGTAAATATGAAGATGCACATGATTTTTTTAAATGAAACCCCCTGTATAATGGTACATTTTTAGATTCTACAAAAAAGTTTCTCTGAGGGAGCATGACATATGACGTTGTTTTTGGAATATTGACAATTCGTTGTTTCAATGTCTCACTCAAGTTTGACATATTTCACCATTTTTTAAATGTTTTTTTACGTTTTCGTGCTGCCTCATCCTTTTTTGGGCAACCCTGTATACTGGAGAAAAATTATTTTCTTTTTGTACTATGTTTAAAATAGTAAAATAAGTTTGACTGTTATAGGTTTGTTTAAAATATTAATGTTTTACATTTTCATACTACTTAAAAATAACGAAGATCTACGCCCATGACATCAAAAAAGTATTCCCTGCGGGACACTGCCCTGAACTATTTCTGGTGCAAACGTGAAACCAATCGGTTTGACCCTTCTTATTATTATATGTTATCGTTCGACCAAATTTTGTTTATATACTCACATCATATTTTTTTGTAAAATTATGTTTTTCATATTCTAGGGACCTAAATGGTCGTTAAAACTCAGCTTATAATTTTTTATCTATACAGAGTGTCCCAAAAGATCCTACCAATAATTAAGGAATATGTAGATTCGATTAAAATATCGCGATTTAGCCATACTTGCCTTAATATAATATATATATATATATATATATATATATATATATATATATATATATATATAATATATATATATATATATATATATATATATATATATAATATATATATATATATATATATATATATATATATATATATATATATATAATATATATATATATATATATATATATATAATATATATATATATGTTCAGTTTACAGTGTTGCACTATCTATATCTCAAAACCGGTGACTGCAGCCAATTGGAAAAAAAAATTTTAAAAAATGAAATGCCCTAAATATTTTTAATTTTTGCAAATTGGCCGTATTTCTGAGCAACTGTCAAAAGGAAAATACAAATTTAAAATTTGAGGAATTAATTACTAAATTAAGATATAGTTTTATAACGTCATTCGAAATAAGTCAATTTTCTATGAATTCGCTTTAAAACAATTTTCATTGGATTAATAATAAGGGTGCGGGAAACAAATGTGTATTGTCATATTTAAATCGCATATATCTTGTACACTTCTTAACCAATTTTAATGCATGTAGGTGTCATATGAAAGATAATTTTTACATTTCTTAAATGGACTTCTGCAGTGATATAAATTAGTTTTAAAAAAAAAGTGGCTTTCTAATAATGTATACTTTGCCTATCCAATAACTCTTCGTGGTAAGTTTTTGATTTATAAGCATTTCTTTATGAAATTTTTTTAAAAATTTCAAATGGATCGGTATGCTTTACCTTATAAATTATAAAAGTGAATTATAAAATCTACATTTTGGCGAAAACCGCATATCGAAATCTTTATTCGTTTCGGAGTTGTTGCTAAATAACTGGTGATAAAAGAAGCAAAAACAAAAAAATCGAGTTTTATGAAGTTAGTATCTGACAAATAAATGATATTATGGAATTAATTAAAGCATGTTAAAGGTTTACTTAATAACCAGATTAAAAAATCTTAATTGAACTAATTGTAAGCAATGTCATACCATGAGGTATTGCGTTCTTATTTCTTATTTGCCTCCTTGTACTGTCACAGTAAGCCGTGAAAAACAACAGACACATTGCGCCTCGTTGTCATGGCAATAAAAGCAGTAACTGTCATGTTGGTTTGTTTATTGTCTTGTGAAAGAAAGTTTACTTCTTGTTTCCGTTACTAAAGTAAAAATGCCGTTTACAAATGAAGAGGCATTTGATATGTTAGGTGTGTATTTTGAGTGCTTTCGAAATGCAGCCAGAGCTTCAAGGGAGTATGCTTTGCAGTACCCTAATCGGACGCATCATTCCAGGCACGTGTTTACTCGTTTGGCAAGACGACTCAGAGAAACTGGCAGAGTTCAACCAACTTCGACTCAAATAAGGCATCGCAGAGTCAGAAATGAGACGAATATCATAAACGTTTTAGCTTATATCAATGTTGATCCACATGCTAGTATTCGCGAAATTTCTAGGGACTTGGGACTTTCAGTTGGCTCCATTCATAAAATTTTGATGGATTTTAACATGCATCCATATCATATTGTTTTGCACCAGGCTTTACTAGACTTGGATTTCAACAATCGCTTAAATTATTGTCATTGGCTTCTCACTACTATGGACAGATGAAGCCTCATTTACCAGCAATGGTAGAGTAAACTTGCACAACATGCATTACTGGTGTGATAATAATCCTCATTGGATGCGTGAAGTCGACCATCAACATCGTTGGACAGTGAATGTATGGTGCGGAATTGTTGAAGGAAAGATTATCGGGCCTTTTATCTTTGATAGGACTCTAAATGGTGAATTATACCTTCAATTTTTAATTAATGAGCTGCCACAGTTATTAGAAAACGTGACCCTCGCGACAAGAAGAAATTTGTGGTTTCAACACGATGGATGTCCTGCCCATTTTTCAAACCAAGTGCGTCACTACCTTGACCAGCAGTTCCCTTTCCGGTGGATTGGAAGAGGAAGTTTATTTCTTTGGCCAGCCAGGTCACCGGACTTAACTTGTCTCGATTTTTATTTATGGGGAAGAATAAAAGATCTCGTTTACAAAACTCGACCAACAACGCGAGAAAATATGATCGAGAGAATTAGAACGGCTATAAACAGCATATCCGTGGCGGAAATTAAAACTGCTGTCTCGTCAACACAACAAAGGCTGTACCGCTGTATTCAGAATGATGGAAAACATTTTGAACATATCCCATAAATGCCTAATTTTTCTGAAAATTTTGTTCTTGTTCTTGTTACTCGTTACCTGTTTCTTCGTATTTTTGCCACGAAGGTTTTTCATACGTTACTCGTTATGTTATTCTGCTTTGTTATGGCCCGTTGGCCTTTAAACACGCTCCAAATTTTAATAGTCTGCTAAAGTTTGGACCAGTCCAAAGCCTGGATAAAGTGTGATGGAAGGCAAATAAAAATATTACTACTTACAATTAGTTCAATTAAGATTTTTTAATCTGGTTATTAAGTAAACCTTTAACATGCTTTAATTAATTCCATAATATCATTTATTTGTCAGATACTAACTTCATAAAACTCGATTTTTTTGTTTTTGCTTCTTTTATCACCAGTTATTTAGCAACAACTCCGAAACGAATAAAGATTTCGATATGCGGTTTTCGCCAAAATGTAGATTTTATAATTCACTTTTATAATTTATAAGGTAAAGCATGCGATCCATTTGAAATTTTAGAAAAATTTCAAAAAACTCTAACCACATTGGATAGCGCCATCTGACTTCTTTTTTTAAAACTAATTTATATCACTGCAGAAGTCCATTAAGAGATGTAAAAATTATCTTTCATATGACACCTTGTTCATTAAAATTGTTTAAGAAGTGTACAAGGTATAGCGATTTAAATATGACAACACACATTTGTTTCCCCCACCCTTATTATTAACCCAATGAAAATTTGGCTTAAAGCGAATTCATAGAAAATTGACTCAGCTTTCCAATGACGTTATAAAACTTATATCTTAATTTAGTAATTTTGCTCAAATTTTAAATTTGTATTTTCATTTTGACAGTTGCGCCCCCTTACGGCCAATTTGCAAAGTTAAAAATATTTTTGGACGATTCCTCGTTGCCATTTTAGTCATGAATTTTTTTTTTCCAATTGGCTGCAGTCAAGGGTTCTGTATATATATATATATATATATATATATATATATATGTATATATATATATATATAATATATATATATATATATATATATATATATATATATATATATATATATATATATATATATATATATATATATATATATATATATATATATATATATATATATTTTTTTTTTTGGTGATGCATGTATTGGGATCAAGTAAACTATAAGAGATACAAAAATGATTAAATGATCACAGCTTTACAGAATTTTATTGGTAATTTCAAAAAACGTCAATACCAAATATTGTATTCTTTTGTGTACAGGGTGATCATTTATAATGTCCCCCCCTCTAACTTTTTTATTTGACGTTTGGTAGAAAAACGTCAAATATAAAAGTTTCACAAAAAACAATAAGTTATTTTCAGCACACATTTTTATATATACAGGGTGTTGCCGAAATCACCCACAGATAAAAGTTATATTTTTTTAAATGGAACACCCTGTATATTATACGCTAAATTAAATCCTATGAAAATTCTGCATATTTTTTGTATAACATGTCCTATACCCAAATACAATAGTTTTCGAAATATCTGCGATTTTATCATTCAGAAATAAAAACATTATTCTAAAGCTTATAATTTAGCTTAGGTGGCTGTGAAGTAGATCGATACCAACAAACAAAATATTTGTTTATAAGTGACAGTGACAGTTACACATTTAGCAACATTATACGTTCTTTTTATTGTAAAATGCCTTATTCGCAAAGAGAAAAACAATTAATTTTGGAAATTTTTATTACAACAAACATCCAGACTAGCGAGAAAAAAGAAAACATTGGAAATTGATGAAGGCAGTGATTTAAACATTTTACTAAAAGTGGAAGAAAAGCCCAATATTTCCATAAGAAAAATATCGGGAAGCCTGAAAGCTTCAAAAACAAAAACAAACTTCTAAAACTTAATAATTTAGATAATAATATAATACATTTATTCTTACAAATGGAATTGTTCAACTGGTCCCCCGTTTTCTTCAATACATTTGATGTATGTTCTTCGTAATCGATCCAAAGCGGCAGTGATAGACTGGGAATATTCTTGATTTAGAATTTGAATTTCCGTTCTAATCAAGACTTTTAGGTGTTCTCTATTTTCGATGTTATTTGCGTTCACACGATCTTTTAGAGTTCCCCATAAAAATGCATCCATCGGCGTCAAGTCAGGACTGTTAGGTGGCCAGTTTATCGTACCATTTTTTCCAATCCATTCCGTGAACTGTTGGTTTAAATAGTCTTTAACCAATACGACACAATGAGGAGGAGCACCATCTTGTTGGAAGACGAGGTTTCTCAGTTGCTCCAATGGGAGCTCATCCATGTAGTTTTCTAATTCGTTCCGGAGAAAATTCATATAACCATTACCGTTTAAAGTATCTTCGAAAAAATGAGGGCCTATTATTTTATTGTTTAAAATAGCACACCACACATTAACAGTTTGACATCCTTGAAATTGAAATTCCCTGTAGCAATGGGGATTTACTGTGGCCCACTGTCTGCTATTTTTTCGATTTATCATTCCACTAGTAGAAAACGATGACTCGTCGGTCCAAAAAACATTTTTTAAATAATCTTCATTTTCATTAACTTTTTCCAACACTGCATGGCAAAATTCAACCCTTTTTTCTCGATGCCTGGGCGTTAATTTTGTGGTAGGCCTAATTTTGAATGCCTTGTATCCTGCATTTTTGAGAGTGGTTTGAATCCTCCCATAAGATGTATTTTTTGGATCAATAAGCTCTTCTCTCAGGCTTCCCGATATTTTTCTTATGGAAATATTGGGATTTTCTTCCACTTTTAGTAAAATGTTTAAATCACTACCTTCATCAATTGCCATTGTTCTCTTCTTTCTCGTTAGGCTGGATGTTTGTTGAAATTTTTCATAAATTCGATGAAAGGTTTTTTTGTCCGGAATGTGCATCCGGGGGTTAATTACACGTACTTCTCTTTGAGCCAATTTAGCACTCTTATTTGCTTTGATAAAAGTTTCCAAAATTAATCGTTTTTCTCTTTCCGAATAGGGCATTTTACAATAAAAAGAACGTATAATGTTGCTAAATGTGTAACTGTCACTGTCAGTTATAAACAAACATTTTGTTTGTTGGTATCGATCTACTTCACAGCCACCTAAGCTAAATTATAAGCTTTAGAATAAATCGCAGATATTTCGAAAACTATTGTATTTGGGTATAGGACATGTTATACAAAAAATATGCAGAATTTTCATAGGATTTAATTTAGCCTATAATATACAGGGTGTTCCATTTAAAAAAATATAACTTTAATCTGTGGGTGATTTCGGCAACACCCTGTATATATAAAAATGTATGCTGCAAATAGCTTATTGTTTTTTGTGAAACTTTTATATTTGACGTTTTTCTACCAAACGTCAAATAAAAAAGTTAGAGGGGGGGACATTATAAATGATCACCGCGTACATGTATGTGCATGTTTCTAGTTAAAGCTTATTATTTTTTTTTCTTGTTTCTTGTCATTACTACATCAAATATTTATTAAACATTACAAAAAAAATATTATTACCGTGGCGATCCAAAGCGTACTAGAATAAAATCGATTTTTGAATATTTTGATGGTTTTTTTTTAGGAAATGTAAACTTGTTATACATCAATAAATAGGATGTTTCTTGCTTATTTTAAAGAGATAAAAATCCAATATGGCGTCCATAAGAAAAAATAAAGTTGGTGATGGTGAAGGATAACCGAAACGCCGTAATTAAAATCTAATAGAATATATATATATATATATATATATATATATATATATATATATATATATATATGTATATATATATATATATATATATATATATATATATATATATATATATATATATATATATATATATATATATATATATATATATATATATATATATATATATATATATATATATATATATATATATATATATATATATATATATATATATATATATTACAAATTTGAAAATTCTAAAGAAAAACCGAAATATTGCGATTTCGTTTTAATTTTCTTTTGAAGCTATTTGAAAAGATATGAAAAAACGGAAAACACTTTTTCATTCTCACTTTTTAAGCTGTACAAGGTGACGTTAACAAATTTTCATTACCATCAACTTTGATTTTTCTTATGGGACGGAAGAAAAGTACACCCAGTATTAGATTGCGCTTTTCATTGCGAATTCAACAATGTACTACACAATATGATTACTTATGTTTTTATCCAGAAAAATGGCTTTTTAATACATTTCTAGCATTTTATTATAGTAGGCCATGAAATCCTAACGATAAAAGAAAAAAAAACAGTTGAGAAGTTAGAATGAATGTATTTATTTATTTAACAAATATTCAAACAAGTAAATGTTTGTTTTGTTATTGCTGTTGTCGTTTTTTAATTTATTTTGTTCTACAATGGATGGAGGTAATTTTACAAACGAAGAAAAATGTGATATACTGTCTCGCTACATTTTATGCAGAAGAAATTGTATAGAAGCCGAGCGCAACCTGACAAGTGTATTTTTCGGCGTTTGCTATTTATGCTAATATGGATCATTTAAAAAGCCTGTATTATCCCGACAAAAACCTTCCAATGAAGAAAACCAATACAACGTTCTACAATCTGTTATTGAAAATCCACAAACTTCCACCACAGAAATTGAAGACCAGACGGGGGTAGCTAAATCTACAGCTCCATTTATTTTAAGGAAAAACCAATTTAAGTCTAAAGTCTAAAAAAAGTGCTATTATTGCTTCATTCATTGCCAAATTGAAAAATTATTAACAAACACTTTTTCGAGGTTGACCTGAGTAGTTATTATAGATTTTCTGAACTGAGCTAACTTACATAATAGTATAATGTTTTCCTGTAACAAAGGATAGTAACACACTGAAAAAGGGACATAAGCTAAACAAACGAGTAGTACGTAAATAGCTCATACAATATATTTACCATCGTCTTTCAACTGGGAGAGGTTATTTTTAAATGCCATATTAGTCAGATTTACCATCTTCAGTGTATTTTCCATAGCGACTATTTCCTTTTCGGCGATTTTTATTTTCTGGTCTAATTCGTCGCCCTCCTGTTGCAGCAAGAACTTGTCTTGGGCGTACTTTATCTTAAAATGGGTTATTGACAACGGTTGGCCGTCTTCGTCTTTACCTGCAATCGAAACGTCGTAAATCACTATATATAATATGATGTAAAATGTAAAAAAGAAACACTATTTTTTACAAACACTTCCACTATATTTAATTTAACAACGTGACATGTTTCACTACACAGTAGCTTCTTCGGACGTTACATCTCGAAAGCACAAGCTTACAAGTTAAGATGATATTTATATAACTAAGTATAATACAACCATTTGGAAATTTTAATGCCTTAAAAAAGGTCTGGAAATTTTTACGTACTAGCAATAAAATAAAAAGAAATTACCTAAAATTATTAGAACATATTTAACAAGGGTGAATTATTGAGATCTAACTGATCGTTTAGCAAGCAATTTGAATGTTTGAGTTTATTTATTTCTAGAGACTCGAGTATATTCAATTTATGACCCTTATTTTCTAGGTGTAAAATTTTAAAATTTTTATTAAAAGTATGACCGCTCTCAATTAAATGGTTTGAATAATTAGATTCGGTTTTCCCTTTAATAAAACATTTATAATGCTCCTCTATTCTTTTACCGAAATGTCTGCCTATTTGACCTATATACGTTTTGTCACAATCTCCACATTTTAATTGGTATACACCTGATTGTTCTAGTTTATCAAACTTAGTTTTATTATTTTTGACATATCTACTTAAAGAATTATTTGTTTTATACGCTATTCTAATATCTAAACTATTTAAAAATGCACCTATTTTAGAACTAGAATTACCTATATAGGATATAACTTTGTACGGAGTAGTTTTTTCATTAATATTAGGATATATCATAGATATAGCTTTTTTATATAATTTTTTTTGTAATATTTTATCAATAATGTTTAATGAATATCCATTGTTAACTGCTATCTGCTTAATGATGTTTAACTCGGTCTGATAATTAGTTTTATTTAAAGGTAATGAGATAAGTCTGTGAATCACACTCTGGAAAGCCGCTAATTTATGTTGAATTGGGTGACATGAGGAATTGTGTATAGTAGTATCTGTATGTGTTGGTTTATGATATACAGAAAAATCAAGTTTACTGTTTATTTTTTTAATAGTTAAATCTAGAAAGTTTATGCTGTTATTTGCTTCTAGTTCAATTGTGAATTTTATATTAGGATGAAGGCTATTGATATAATCAAGAAAAATATATAATTGACGTTCAGTTCCCGTAAAACATGTTAAAACATCAACAACATATCTATGCCAGTATATAAAATATTTGAAAAGGGGGTGCTTGTTAATCAAGCAAGGGGCTTAATGGGTTTCCCATAATTAAACCTTCTTTGCTGGTATAAAGTTTATTATTAAATTCGAAATAGTTTTGTTGTAAACATTCGGTAAGTAGGTGCAATATATCTTGTTTTTTAACAACATTAACTGAATTTTTGTTTAAAAGACCTTCAACAAGTTTAATGGTATTTTAGCAAGAACACTAGGGAATAGATTAGTGACGTCAAACGAAATTAGTTTAGCATCATTTGGTAACTGTATATCTTTCATTTTATTAACTAAATCTAGAGAGTTTTTAATTTGATATTTTGCTGAGAACTTCGTATATGTTTGAATGATGTCTATAAGTTTCTTAGATAGTTTGTAAGATGGGGCTGAAAAGAAAGAAACTACTGGTCTAATAGGGAATTCCGGTTTATGTAGTTTAATTAAATAATATAATTTTGGTGGTTTAGGGTTCATAATGGTATATTTACTGATGTCTCTGTCATTAAACAAACTCTTACAGTTTTTGATACGATTTTTGATTCTTTGTTGAAAAATATCTGTAAAATTGTTTTAAAATATGATATTTATCTGGGATAAGAAAATCTAATGTTTTGTTAATATATTCTAACTTATTAATAGCAACTACAGTATTGCCTTTATCAGCTTTCGTAAAGATAACATTATTAGATTTATTTTTAATTTGTTCTATGCATTGAATTTCTGAATTTGATTTAGAATCTTTAAGAAATTCTTTTTTAAGGAGTTTTGAACTTTCAAATTTTAAAGGCATATTTGCAGGGATGCACTATATATAAAATATTTGTTCATCTAGCTGAAGCATTTGGTACAGTAAATCACACTTATTTCAGAAGAACTGAGGAAAAAACATTAATCAAAACTGAGATTGGTTTTTTCGGTTTACTTAATAGTTATTTACCTACCTAGTGCGGAAAGTGATACTTACGCATCGTTCGGTAAACTGTGTTCGCGTGCGGAAAACTCACTTTCCGCACGACTTAGGTACAGGGTTATTTTTTATAATTTGCCACCCCCCAGAGAGGCATATTTTTTTCAAGATACAAAGAAATAGTTCGTACGAAAGTTATAGGGAATTTCCTAAAGATTTACATGATATAACTTGTCTATATTTAGAACAGTAGTTTTTGACTTATTCAACTTGAAAGTTACCACATATGACAATTTCACAGATATGCAGCCATACTTATCGCGGTACCCATGAAATGATGAAATCGCTTTACCCATAGAATGTCACCAACAAAAACAAAACACTAACTTTTATTCGTAAGTAAAATATTTTATTGATTTTACGAAAGCGTAGAAGAGCTACAATTTTTTGAATTCTGAGTTTAAAGTCGGAATTTAACAAAATTCTGACTTTAAAGTAAGATTTTAACTAAATTCTGAGTTTAAAGTCAGAATTTAGTCCGTACGATCGCATAACAAACTGGAACCAAAAAACAAGTTCAATATTCTTGTTTGAATAATGGCATATGCGCTATGAATTGTTCTACCAAACTACAGATAGTTAAAAAATGATAAAAGGGGGGAGGGTTTTCACTTATTTATATTGCTGAAAACAAAAGCCAAATTGAACTTTAAAAATTTTTATTAAAAAAACCACATATACAATACATACAGCGCATTCTGCATTCAAAATAAGCCCTAATTTTCTATATAAACATATATCGGCAAATGCTTAGTTTTCGAAATACAGGGTGTTAGAGTTTTAAGAAAAAAATTGTTTTTTAGTCATAACTTTTTTATTACTTGAGATATTGTTATTAAATTTGGTAAACAGCCTTAGAGTAACAAAAGGCATTTTTTGATTTGAAATATTTTTTAATTTTTCATCAGTGGCGTCCGTACGGGATTTTTTATTGAATATTCTTGAAGAAAAAATGGTACTCTACTGCTTTTTCTGAAAACAAAAATCATTCCTAAAATCCCCACTCAGTTTGAAGCAAATTTGATCCCTTGTCTTTTTTTCGTGCGGTGTAAGGATTTCGAGTAAAAAACTAAAAACCATTTTTATGTATGGCATAGTTAAAATTTTCATTATTGTTAATTTCAGTAGCAAAACCTTTAAGTTGGGATTGTAACAGCAAGTTTTTAAAATTATTTGGTTTCCGATATTTATTTCATGCATTCTGGGTGAGTTCATAATTTCTGAACAACGTATGTAGGGTTTCTAAAATAAAAGCTTTTCTGACAACTAAGGAGAGATGACGTCATCGACCCGTTGTAATGGAGATTTGCATTATGTTTGGGTTACCAGGGTGACATCGCAGAAGTTAGCAGGCAACCTATTAAAATCTAGTGTCCTTGGTACTTACCATCATTCCTTCATTGTCGACTCTTGGTATGCCATGATTGCATTTTTGTGATAATTGAACAATTGCTAGGTTCGTCTTTAAAGTATGACAGATGAGTTTATAATTCTAAAATCGTCGATTCATTTTGTAAAACGGTAATTAGAATTAATTCAATTTTGAAGATGATACTTCATTTTACAGAAACTACTCTTTATTAACTAAGTTCGTAATTAATTTTACAAAAACTAGAATTCATAACTTTTATTAACTTAGATCGTGAAAAAAAATTATAGAGCACGTTAAATATCATTAAGGATTAATGTGGGCCTTAAAATTCACAATAATTGCTCAAAATGAGCTCCTCTAACTTCGACACATTTTCGGCATCTGCTCTTAACTGTGTCAGTGGCATGCCGTATAAAATTCGTATTGGCTCGCAAAGTTTCACAGGCTTGCTCTATCCTTAGAATCAGTTCCTCTCTTGTATGAACTGGTCTGGATTAAACTAAATTTTTCAAATAACCCCACACAAAGAAGTCGACAGGTGTGAGGTCAGGGGAACGTGGTTAACCACTCGCGATTTACAAGTGCAAAATGCGCGGGAGCCCCGTCCATTTGAATCCAGAATTCGTTTCTAAGATTTAGAGGAATATTTTCTAGATATTGAAGTAACTCATTTTGCAGAAAATCATTAAATAACTGTCCATCTAGGCGTGGGTTAGAATATGGGGCCCGCAAAAAATTTCATTTATTACACCACACCAAACATTAACAGAAAATTCTTGCTGAAATGCTCTAGTTCGTAGAACACGTGGATTGTCATGGCTCCAGATTCGTAAATTATGAAAATTTACTGAGCCACTTCGGGTAAATGTGGCTTCATCAGTCCATAAAAGTTTTTTTGAGAAGTTCTCGTCTTCCTCTATTTGGCGCAAAAACCAATTGCAAAAACTGACACGTTTTTCGGCATCACCAGGTTGTAAGTTTTGAACTGGCTGCATCTGAAATGGCTTCCTGTGATCTTTCCTCAAAACGCGATGAACCTTATTTTTAGAAACAAAAACTGCGTTGCCTTGTAAATTATGAGCTGCTCTTCGTAGGCTTAATGTCCTATCGTTGTCAAACTTATTTAAAATTACGTTTCGATATTGTTCATTTCTCCTACCTTCGTTTCTCGGATTCTTTTTGAGTCCAAAATTCCTAAACATTAAATGCGTTTTAATGAAAACTTGTTTGCAAGGTAATCTTCTATTTGGAAATCTTCGTTGGTATTCCCGTACTGCTGCATTTGCATTTCCATTACAGAAACCATAAACGAAATGAATATCAGCATACTCAAAGTTACTGAATAACACCATTTTGAAATCACTAGTTAGACTGATAGTTACCTTTTTGTATAAACTGTAATGTACCTGATATTTATTTACTCTAAAAACTCAAATGTCACACTTTAAAGACGAAACTAGCAATTGTTCAATTGTCACAAGATACAATCATGACATAGCAAGATGTTAAAGGTTTTGCCACTGAAATAACTAACAATAATGGAAATTTTAACTACGCCATACATAAAAATAGTTTTTAGTTTTTAACTCGAAATCCTTGCATCGCACGAAAAAAAGGCAAGGGATCAAATTTGCTCCAAACTGAGTGGGGATTTTAGGAATGATTTTTGTTTTCAGAAAAAGCAGTAGCGTGCCATTTTTTCTTCAAGAATATTCAATAAAAAATCCTGTACGGACGCTACTGATAAAGAATTAAAAAATATTTTAAATCAAAAAATGCCTTTTGTTACTCAAATGCTGTTTACCAAATTTAATAACAATATCTCAAGTACTAAAAAAGTTATGACTAAATAACAATTTTTTTCTTAAAACTTTAACACCCTGTATTTCGAAAACGAAGCATTTGCCGATATATGTTTATATAGAAAATAGAGCTTATTTTGAATGCAGAATGCGCTGTTAAAGTTTGGACACTGCAATTCGGGACACCCTGTATACACCAAAAGGTACATTAAAGGATTAAAAACAGTATATACCTACAAGAAAACATATACATTAAAAGGTTCACAAAATAAAAAAGGTAATACAAAACGATAAATAAGTCTTAAGAAACGGTTCAAATATGTTTCAACGATATGTAAGAGTGTCTTGCTTTTAGAAGTTTACCGAAGAAGAAAAATTAAAAATTCTTCAACTTTATTTCGCAAATGCTAATAATGCGTTAACTGCATTGCGACAACACATAGGCTGCTATATCCTGGTGCAAGAGTTCCCCCAAGAAAAACTGTTGTATATATAGTAAAAAACCACTCACAACGAAAATCCTTACAGAGGCAAAGAAGACGAGCAAAAATTGACTTGGACGAGGAATTATCCATATTATTATATTTTGAAGATAAAAATTCTTTCTTTAGGTAATCTGAAAGTTAAATTAAAACTAATTTTTAGAAAATCCAAGCAGATCGATTTCGGACGTCTCTCGGATAACCGGAAAATCGAGGTTCTACATCCGTTCAGTGCTAAAAAAAATCGATACCGCCCATATAAAATTAGACCAGAGCAACTATTAACCCACGATCATTTTAATCAACGCCTCCACTTCTGTGAGGATATGCTGACCAGACTGAGGCAAGATATGCTGTTATTCAGAAGGATTTTGTGGTCTGATGAAGCTTGTTTTACCATAGCCGGAATGTTTAATAGAAAAACAAGCAGCAATGGGCAACAAAAAAATCCACATATAATTGAAGAGGGAAAGAGACAAGGGCGGAAGTCAATAAATGTGTGGTGCGGCATCCTGGGAAACCAAATTATTGATCCGATATTTATTGAGGGTATATTAACAGGGGAACGATATTTAAATCTATTAAATAACTAAATTGAGTATTTTTTGGAGCAGCTTCCTTTAAACACTTATAACCAAATAATTTGGAATCAAGATGGCTTACCACCATACCAACATTCGAGAGGTTACAAATTTTTTAAATGCTCGATATAATTTGTGGGTTGGCAAATATGGCCATATGCATTGGCCCGCGAACAGCCCCGACCTTACACCTTTGGACAATTTTTTGTGAGGATATCTAAAGGATAAAGTATATCATAACAGAACGGACAGTTTGACGAGTTGCGGCAAAAAATAGTGTATGAAATTAGGATTTTAAATACAGAATGTCCCCCTTCATTACCCAAGCAATTAAGAAACTGGAAAGAGTGTTTCAAAATTTCTTGGATAATGGAGGGGGTCACGTAAATAGGCTGTAAAAATATCAATTCCTAGTTCTTGTTTTGTTTTTGTTTGTTATCGTTGTATTAGTATCACCTTCAACTTTCTTTTCGGTAAATCTGGCAAGCCCAAGTATCCGACAATATTGAATGGCATCTTCCCAAAGCTAGCCTAGGTAGGGATGGCGATGTGTATATAAAAGCAAGTATTGAGTTTCGTGTTATGCTTAGAGAAACCTGCCCTTTTCTGGAACATATTTGGATTGAAATAAAAGTAAACAACACAAAAATTTTAATAGGCAATATATACCGTCCTCCTAAGGATGACTTAAACTTATTCTATTCTCATCTTGGTGATTATCTTTTATTGCTAGGTGATTTTAATTATAAACTTTCTCGAAAGCACCGTTATGTGAAATTACTGAGGTCTATGGTTTGCAACAGCATATAATTGAACCTACTAGCATATCAAATACAAATATGTCCTTAATTGATTTACTTTTTTTAAATATAGATTCAATCGAGGTTTGCGGAATAAGAGATGTTGAGATGTCGGACCATATGCTCATTCATTGCGACATACATTTTGGAGAACCCAAATCTAATACTTATAACTTTACATACAGAAATTTACCAAAGTGTTAACAATGAGCGATTTCAATCTGATATCGAACTAATACCTTGGCACATAATGGCGGACATAAATAGCAAAGTTGATTTTTTCAACCAATCATTATTGGACGTTATAAACCCGCATGCTCCCTTAAAAAATATCAGAGGTAAAAATAAGCCATACAGACCATGGATTACTCCTATTATTAGATTAATGCAGAGGCTTCGTAATAGGGCCTTAAATAAGTTTAGAAACACCAAAAATTGGGAGGACTGGAACACATACAAACAGTATAGAAATCTTACTACTAGTGCAATCAGATCGGAAAAAAGGCTTATTTAACATATAGGTTTGGAATGTGCAGTAATAAAGAAGCATGGCGAGAATTAAAAAAAATATATTTCTAAAAAACAAAATATACAACTTCCCAATTCCTTACAAGATGTAGATTAAATTAATACTTATTTTACTAATATAAATAAAAATAACAATAAGTCTGATGAAGAATTAATTAAGAATTTTAAGGAACATAAAAGTACACAAAATGAATTTAAATTGAGGCTGATAACGCAAGATACAATAATTTCCATTCTAAAAACCATAAGAAGTAAAGCATTTGAAGCTGATAATTTAAATATTACACTTATTTTACTTTGTTGTCCTCCTATAATTAATCCACTAACTCACATTATAAATGTTTGTTTAGAAAAAAATCATTTTCCAGATCAGTGGAAGGAAGCCAATGTTATTCCGTTGCCTAAAGTTAAAAATCCTACTGAATTTAAACAAATCCATTCAATATCGATTCTTCCAGTTCTCTCTAAACTATTAGAAAAAATTATGGAACAGCAAATAATTGAGTATTTAAATATTAGTAATTTGATAACTGAATAGCATTCTGGCTTCCCTAAAGGTTATGGTTGTGTAACCGCATTATCTCAGGTAACGGATGATATATTTAAAGCCCTTGATAATAATCTAGCTATTGTTTTGGTTCTTTTGGATTTTACTCAAGATTTTGACACGGTCAGCCACGAAATATTATTGGCTTTGTTGCAGTGTCTGGGCTTTAGCGATTTTGCGGTGGCACTAGTGTCTTCTTTTTTGTCAAACAGGAAACAAAGAGTAGTACTTGATGGTAAAATGTCGAAAGCCCTTAATGTTGCCTTTGGGGTGCCTCAGGGCAGCATTCTGGGTCCATTACTATATACTCTCTATACGTCGCAATTAATAAATAAATTTCGATAATGTGGCCATCATTGCTACGCAGATGATACCCAGGTGTATTATTCATTTAGAAGTACTGCTGTAGCTGAGGCCAATAGGTGCATTAACGCGGATTTGGACACTTTATATAGTGAAACTCAAAAGCTCCTCTTAAAGATTAACCCAACCACCTCAGTAGCTATTCTTTTTTGTAGTGATAACAATCGAATGAATATTTTAGATAACTTAAATCTAAACATAAATACCGATCCAATAGATTTTAAAAACTCTGCCAAAAATCTGGGACTCATAATGGATCATAAACTTAGATTTAAAGAACATGTTACCCTTAAACTAAAAAGTGAATATTCCGCCTTAAAAACAATATTTTCGCAAAGGCACTTTTTGAGCTATAACATTAAGAAAATGCTTTGTGATGCACTAGTGTTATCACCATTAAACTTCTGTGACACCATCTATGGACCTTGTCTTGATAATGCCGATGCTAATAGATTACAAAAACTCCAAAATTCCTGTCTAAGGGTTACTTCTTCCAAACCATATTTAATTGATTGCCTATGCCACAAAATGCTAAATTTGCAACTTAATACTTTCCTTTTTCCCTATCCTTATCCATCTTCCATTTTCCTTTTAGTGTGTACTTTTTTGCTTTTAGGTTTTTTTTTTCAAATTTTTTAAAAAAAATTTTAACTGCTAGCTGCTTATTAATTTCTTTTTCATTTCTTATATTTTTGGCCTCAACAGAATCCGGGGAATGAACATCCCCTGAAATCTGAAAACAAGGTTCGTTAGTTACCATGATTATTATCATAATAATAATTATTATTTTAAGTTAATTCGTTGACTGTATTCATTGATAACTAATAAACGTCTTATTATTATTATTATTATTATTATTATTATTATTATTAAATATTAGTCCTCACATATTGTATTGTGCATTTTCCCTGTTTGTAGTTTACAAAAAAAAACGACGATGGGGTGTGTTCGAAGGACGTAGAGCTACATATTTCTTATAAAGCTGAAGGTGAACTGCATCTCCACCAATTACAAATGTTTTGGAAATATCAGTTTTTGTATCAGGAATGTTGATGATTAGTAGGGTCTCTTTGTCTTCAATGTTATCAATGTTTAATTTAGTAAGATCTTCACGACGACATGCATCTGCCAATCCAATAATGGTTGCAACTTTAATCAACATATAGACATCATCAGGTGCCCCGAAAAAAAATCGCAATTTCCTCTTTTGAAAACACTTTTTTTGGACGGTGTCCTATATTTTTCCGTTTTAAAAATGTTGTTAATTTTGAATATTTACCTATATCTACATCTTTTTTTGTTTTGATTATCAGTTTGAGAATTGAAAAAATTGACTGTAGCGTAGAAGATTTGCAGGTTTAAGAATTTTAACCAAAATAGGCCAGAAATATTTTTTCTTTAAGAGATATTACCTGTTCAATCTTGCACCATTGTACCTGTAAGCTGAGTGCTGCAGCTTCTTCCAAAATACTCTCAGGAATTACATCTTCGTCTATGTCTTGCATGTTGAATGGCATAACCGTCTTTTAAAAGCACAAAATTACAAACTAAATCACGCACAGACGGATAAATTGTTGTTATTGCTTTTTGGTGACATCGCAACCGAGACTTGTCTATTAACACTATTGTTGAAGCAATTGCAACTAAGGTTACTTAACATTAAGTTAATTGGAATGATATAAGATTATAATACGATGTAATTGAAAATTGTAATATAAATAACGGGATGAATTTTTGAATTTTTTAGGATATTGAAGAATTACAAATCTAGATGAGAAATTGCTTCTTTCTGTTAAGTGGGTTTTTTAACAATTTAAAAAAAAAATACTCTCGATACTGCTGCAAGAAATAATTTGTCTTTTTAAGCACTAGTGCAGCAAAAACTAATTTTCCGCACTAACATGCGTGCGGAAAGTGCTTACTTTCCATAAAGTTATTTGAAAAAGTGTTTGATGTTTTTATTGAAAAAAAATCTGAGTTTAAACATTTGCAGATTTTATTTTTCGAAAATAATGTTATGTCTTCCCTGTTATCTATGGCATTCCCCCAAGTTTGTCCTCCAATTCGCCATTACACGTTGACACATCAACTGGAATTCGGTTGATCTCATGAAACATTTCTCGCTTTTATTGTAAAATATCGACAGAAACATTATTATATACTTCATGCTTTAAATGTCGCCAGAACTCTAGAAACATTTGACGTGTCCCAAGTAGCACCTTTAGTCATGAATATGTCATTGTTATCACAAGTATTTTCATTAAAGTAACCAGAACTTGGTGTTGCCACGTTCTGTTTAAGCTGAGACTACGTAGTCATTACCAAAATGGGGAACAATTTTAGGGTAACTATTTCGTGACTAGCATGTCACTGTGACTTTGACTATTACGTAGATAGTACGGAATTGTGTAGTTCCATTTAAGTAGCCGGATAGTAATAATTCACCCTATTGGTCACTTCCTTATTTCTGTCTTTATTTAATCCGTTTTAAAAATATGTACGGTTCCTTTTAATATAAACAAAACAGTTATGGTGACTACAAACACTCAAATTGGGAATATGCTGTAGAGCGAATAGGATATCGGATACATGCGTTTCACTTAGGTTTCTAGCTACGCTAAGGACCTAAAATTAAAACGCATGCAATTTCTCTGGTGAATAATGAGCTGATAATAGTCATAAAAAAATTACGCGCCTTTAAAACTCGTTAATTTTCAATACATTTTGGTCAAATATGTTGGCCAATTTAAATCTCAAAATTGTAATTTTGGACTTCGGTCTAAATAGTAATTATCATTAAATATCTTGTTATAAAGAGTGATTCTTTTTTTAACGGTGATGTTTAATTTGTATGCATTTTTAATCTCAATACTCACAAAAACAAACATCATAGTTAAATATCTATAGGGGAGATGAAAATAAACAATGGTGTTCTAATGGATTTTTATTTTTAGGTTGGCTGCATTTCTTTAATGAGAAAATTACTTAACATCAAGTGTCTACGACTGCTCCTATAGGGTTTTATAGTTTTGGATTCTTTAAATACTCAATTACACTAAAGTCTTGAACACTAAGGTGGTACGAATAAATATATCTACAAAGTTCCCATTAAACCTATAATTCAAATTCAAAATTGACATAACTATAACCCTTTATTTCGTTTTTATTTTTTATTTCCTTAAAATACCTCTTTGGGTTGTTTTGTTTCGGTATGATATAACTATAACTATATTCTATAAAATGTGGCGGAGTGACGAAAGCTACTTTTTTTTCTTATGGTATGTGACGCCATTGTGATCCATTTTAACTTGTAAGACATAAACAACTAATTAATGACTAGACCGAATTACAAGGTCTTTATAAGGACAGTGGCGACAATAGAAGCCCAGCCGCCAAATATGCAAAATTTCTAAAGGTTTAAATGGAGGGCGCCCATATTATATATCCTTAGTTTTTCGCAAAATGTAACTAAATTAATCTACTTTTATATTGACAACCTCTGTCATCGTCAGTTGTAAATGTAGGGTTATGTTAATGTTTTACTTTAATAATCTATTCGAACTCTCTAGTACAAACTTACTTTTTCATTTAGATTTTTAACAAATAACAATGTTTGTGCAAGCGATTAATGAGAGTTGTCTGCCAAGTGAATTTAGTAATGTAATATGTACTGAGGAAGGCCTAGAAAATAAAGTTTCTCTTATACTAATCTTAGAGAGCTTCTACCTCAAATTGAGGTGCTGAATGAAGTAAAACGGTCTTTTACAGCAAAATAAAACCAAAATATAATAATGTGCAATATTTAATAATTTTTTTTTTGAATAAACTTAAACTTAAGAGATTTACGGTCATAGTCATTTACACATTCATCACAAACAGTTTATAATTACAAGCAAAAAACAGATGAACCAGGCTTAAATACATTTCTGCATATGGCCGATGGCTGAGAACTTTTTGTTTGAATTAATATTCATTTTAATAATGACAAAAACTAATAAAATGATACACTAAAACAACAAACCTCATAAGAAACCCACGTAGGCGAAAAGTAAACAAAACGATTTTTAATAATTTTTTAATAAAATTACCGACCCAATCTCATACCAGCGCACACTGGCACGTCTAATGTTAAATTCCGGTCAAAAGTGATTTTTAAAAGGTAAAAGCATTTTTGAGTTACTTCATATTTTTCAAAACTAGAGACTTCAGTTAGTAAAAAGTTCATAATAGTGACCCCTATCCACAATATAGTTAGTATGTCATTTATGATGGTGAAATAAATTTAAAATGATACATATTTTTTCTAGGTTTGTCCAAAGATAAGAAAATTATTTTTCGTGCTACTTATAAATATTTGTCTTCAAAATCTTATTATTCTTGTTTATAAAATAAATAAATGCTTTATTGTCAAAAAAAAATTTTACAATTTTGTGGACAAAGCTGTTGTAAAAAAAAAATAGTTTACAAACATCAAAATTAGCAAACAAAACAAAACAAAAACACATCATAAATATTATAGAAAAATAATATTTAAATCAAGAATTTAGAATATTAATATTATAGAATCCTAAAAGAAGTACATTAGAAATGTACTTTGTCAGTCGTACTATGTTATAAACATTTTCATAAATATAATGTAAAAAAAATAAAAAAGCAAAGTAAAAAATAAAAAAGTACGAAACAATTAAAAAAATACATATAAAAAATTCGGTAAAAATGGTTGGTAATGGCAACTATCACACTAGGGGTTCATAAGGATAAAATTATGTGTTGTAAACCTCGTTCACGGTGTAGAAGGCACTTTCCAGTAAGAATGATTTCAAAGCCTTGCGAAATGAAGTCAGAGATATTATGGATTTGATGTTAAATGGCAGGTGATTATGCATTTTTTTGCATTGTAGATTACTGATCTTTTAATTAACTCTGAGTGTGGGGTTGGAAGATAGAGATCGTGCTCAGTATTTCTGAGAGGGTAGTTGTGAGAAGGTCTCTCTAATAGAGCAGGTGCATGCTTACGAATTAAGCAAACCGATTCCAAAATGAATAAGCAAGGAAGGGTTAGTATTTTATATCTTTTAAAGAAATCTCGGCAGTGAGTTCTACTGTTAAGTCTCAGTAGGTAACGAACAGGTCTTTTTTGTAGTATAAAAATTCGATCAAATTGAGTCGCACAACATGTACCCCAGAATGGAATAGCATATCTGAGGTGCGACTCAACAAGAGCAAAATAAACAGTTCTAGAGGTAGAAAAGCTAAGCTCCTCGGAAACAGATCTTAACGCAAAGCAAGCAGAACCCAACTTCCTTGATAAAGCGTCGATATGTGGATCCCATTTTAAAGAATCATCTACAAGAAGCCCTAGAAATTTTACAGAGTTTACGACATCAATAGTGGTGCCATTAAGGTCAAAAGGTTGCAGCGTGTTTTAATCAGACAAGACCTTCGCTTTAGAGATGTTCAAACATAGGAGATTAGAATCGCACCAGGATTTAATTGTGATTAGGTCATTAGATACAATCCTATGTAGGTCCGTGACATCTGGGTGGCTCCACGTAAAGCTGGTATCGTCCGCAAAGAGACATATTTTTCCACTAATGTTTAAATTAGCCATGTCGTTTATGAACAGAAGAAACAAGATAGGGCCTAGTACCGAGCCTTGAGGCACTCCATATTCCATTGGCCTACAAGAAGACATCCTGTTGTCAACTTTCACAACTTGATTTCTGTTGCTAAGATATGACTTAAACCAATCGAGAGGAGCCCCTCTAAATCCATAGTACTGCAGCTTGTTAGTTAATATATTATGATTCACACAATCGAAAGCTTTGGAAAAATCACAGAAAATTGTTGCCGTAGCGTGATGGTTGTTTAGGCTGGAGTAAACTCTATTAAGAAGGGAAAACATGGCATCGCTTGTGCATTTGTTACTTAAAAATCCAAATTGATGTTTTGTAAGTATTTCATATCTAGACAGAAATGATAAAAGCCTTTTTTTAACCAGTCTTTCGATGATCTTAGATAGCGTAGGGAGAAGTGCAATTGGGCGATAGTTCGAAGCTTCTTCTGAAACACCTCCTTTGTGAAGAGGTATGATTATTGCAGTTTTAAGGCAGCTTGGAAAAGTACCATTTTGGAAAGACATATTTATCAAAGCAGTCAGATGCTCTAGTGTGCACTCCGGCAGACTTGAATACATTTTTAAAGTAAGGCCATCAGTTCCCGAGGAAGATTTATTTTTGATATCATTAATTGTACTACGAAGTTCTGATAAAACTACTGGTGAAAAGAAGAAACTGTGCAGGTTTACCCTATGATTAGAGAGATATGAAATTGGGTCATTAGATTGAGATACGGATTTAGTCAAATCTTTGGCTACATTTACAAAATAATTGTTTAGGTCCTCAGGAGAGGTAAGGATAGTTTTGGATAAAGGAGTTTTGTTTCTTAAATCATTTACGATAGACCAGGTTTCTTTAGCTACATTTTTGGCGTTAGAAAGTCTATTATTGTAATAAATATCTTTGGCGGCTTTAATAGTCTTATGATAAATTTTTCTGTATGATTTTACATAATTATGAAAAAAGACACTGTCCGAAAATTTCTTTAAATGAGATAGTGACCGCATGTTCTTAGAAGATATACGTAAACCTTTAGTGGACCAGGGTTTACTTCTTTTATTTTTGATAGGCCTAAGAGGAAAAGATTCAGAAGCTATATTAGTTAGAGTTTTTATAAAACGAGAAAATTCAGTGTCGACATCATAAGTGTGAGAGTCCCAGTCAGTTATTTGACATAGGTGTTTGAAATTAATGAAATTTCTAACCGAAAAAATACGGCCTACTTGTCTAGAGGAATTTTTGACTTTGATGATCGGAGAAACCTGGACTTAAGACATTACATTCGACGGAGCTAGGATCGAAAGAAGACACAACGTAATCTATAGTACTGGCACTTGTCTTAGTAATTCTGGTTGGTGAGTTGACGTGCATGGCAATTCCTAATGACTCAAAGATGGACTGAAGACATTCCTGAGCAGCACACACACTGGAAAAGTCAATATTGAAATCGCCACATAAGATTAATTTGCTTTTTACGGGAAGGGACTCGAGCAAACTTAGAAGGTTATGGCAGAATAATTGCACATCAGCATCAGGTGTTCTATAAATACAAATAATATAAAGGTCATAAGTATTGTGATAAACGATAGAAAATTCAAATACTTTTTCAGATAATAAATGATTATACTTTGATATTTCGGAAAAATCGTTGTTTAAAGACATTATCATGGTGCCTCCATGAGTTAAATTAGTTCTATTAAATCTGGCAATTGTGGTATAGTTTTTAATAAAAACAGGTTGATTGATATTTAGCCAGTGCTCAGTGATGGCAATGACTTCTGGAAAATTTAGCTCTTCTAACAAAAGATATAATTCGTCTGTTTTATGTCTTAAGGACTGAATATTAAGAAAAAAAAAGATTAAAATTACTATTGGTCAATTTTCTAGAGGGTGCTAGATCCTCTTTTCGCGTCATATTGACTAAAAATTTTTACTTTTTGATGGTGAACCACTAGAATAATATTTACCAGTACTTTCACGAATTTTTTGGAGCCGTAAAATTTTTTCCGAGGAGTAGAAAGATCTATACGCTGCAAGGTCTGAGTCCACTTCAGATATACGTATAAGAACATTCCTGTAGTCTTTATAAAATGTTATTTTTTCGATTTGATTAAGCGGATTTGTTATGTATATTTTCGTAATATTGGGAGAGAAAAAAACATACGAGCTAAATGGTGCTAAGTCTTGTTGCAGTGAAAATTATGTTCCCTGATATGTGCACTTGTCAGCAAAAACAAAGTTGGCTGCCTTCATTCGCCTATTCGTTTGTTTTGTTGATTTGACAGATAGTTTGTTTATTAGTTAATGTCCATATCAACCCGTTCATAACAAGTTAAAAATTCGGTATTTTTGAGTTGTAGCATTGTTTTGGGTTGTAGTGTTAAGTATTTTGTTGTTTTTGGTTTAAGTTATAATTAATTTCAAAAAATGGTTCATGTGAGTAGAAGATATCTTGCCGATAGGTACTTGGAGTGTGTGGGAAATGACGGACTTTTTTTTCACGTTTAAAAACAGAACATAATTGTACCCCTGATCGTTTTAAAATGATAAAAAGAAACCTGCAGAAAATCTTCTTACCTCAATTACGGCAGAAATGGAAGGCAGCCCAAAGGACTAAGGCAGTGTTTTATAAAAAAAATGTGTCTTGGCTTGATAAAGACTTTCTTATTGACAGCAAGTATCTCTCTGATGTTCCTAAGCAAGGAAGACCATCAAAAACTTTCGAAAACAGCTCGGATAGAAGCAAACGAAGAAAACTAGCCCAGATTAAAAAGAACACTGATGATATGAGTATCGAAGAAATTATATGTATTTTCTTAAAAAAATTGGTTGCAGAGGGCAGGAAAAAAGAGGCGAATGCCATTGATGAAATGTTATCCAAAGGTATTGGTAATTATAAAAAAAACGAATTTTTGTGATAACTTGTCTAAACATGAGACTTTAGCATTAATCGTAGATTTGAGACTATCAAGATATCAGTACAATTGTCTAAGAACAATGTGCAAAGAAAAAAATGCGCTTATTTTTCCAAGCTATTATCAAATTTCTCGTGCTAAAGCGGAGTGTTATCCACTGAATGCTGTTATTACTGAAAGAGGAGCTTCATTGGCTTTACAAAATATTATGAATCACACAACGGAAAGAATTTTTTTGATAGAGAAAGTTAGAAATAAAGCAATAGAAAGTGGTTCGCGATTTTTTACGTTATATTTTAAATGGAGATGTGATGGATCTTCAGGAAATAGCAACTACAAACAGAATTTCGTTGATTTAACAATTTCTGATAAAGCGTTTTTGTTGTATCTTTGGCTCCTCTTCAGTTAGTATCTACAGAAAATAACGTTGTTGTGTGGAAGAACCCTCACCCGTCATCTCCAAATTATTGCAGGCCAATCTTTTGTGAGTTTACAAAAGAAACACCAGAAAATACTAAACTAATTGCCAGTAAGTACACAAATGAAATTCAAAATTTAAATAATACCATCATTTCTTCAACTACTGATATACAACTCCATATTTCTCATAATTTGTCGTTGACTATGATAGATGGTAAAGTCGCCCAAGTCCTTACCGAAACATCTTCTGCATCGTGCTGTATCATTTGCAAAGTTAAACCTTCAGAAATGAACAACCTTAGTGAAGTTGTTAGAAGACCTGTGGATGAAAGTGCTTACCAATATGGTTTATCGAATTTGGAATGTATTTTACACATTGCGTATAGATTGCCCTTCAAGAAATGGAGTACTCGTAGCTCAGAAAAAAAGGAGCTCATGAAAAATACCAAAAATTCGGCATACGGACATAATAGGTAATAATCTATATTTTAAAAATATTTTCGCAAGTGCAGCGTTGCCACATCCCTCCGAAACTAATAGCAACATTGAAATTTCAAATAGAACACCCTACATTTTATTGCAGTTTCTGATTCTACGCACGATTTTAAGTAACTTTTGTTAACATCTTCCTATACTTTTCTCCTACTATTTTCTCTAAAAAAATTAATTTATGATTTTTTTTAGAAAATCACCACGTTAATAAAATTCCATATTTACCTGCGTAAGCGAGATAATTACTAGATTTTTTTTCTGGGTTAGAGAATGCATATATTTAAAATAACTATTTGTTAGAATAGCGATATATCACACAGGGTGTCGTATAAAAAGGGCATTTTTATCGAAATTTAGTAATGGTGAAAACTCATTTATTTTAAATACAACACCCTGTATTTTATGGTATCTTTGAATAAACCAATACCTTACCTACAATATTTCCATATATGTTCCTATACCCATCTCCCACCATTTTTTAGATATGAGCCAACTTTGAATATTTTCCTGTTTTCAAAGACTACCATAACAAAACCACCCACTTAACGAATAACTTAGCTTGGTAGGCCATGGAAGGTTTTGTTTACTTCTTCCTGACATCTTTTTGACATTAACAGATAGTTTTCAATTGATGCTCCGTAAAAATGGAAAACGCAATTGAATATTCCAATATTGATAATTTAAATTTATTTTACATTCACGGAGAGTGTAACAAAGTTATTTCAACCTGCAGAAAATTTAACGAGATGTATCCTCATTTACCTCCTATGCACAGGAAAAAATTTAGAAGGCACTAAATGCAATAATAGTTTTTATTTCCTTAAAAATCAATTTATGTTGCTGAAACAACAGGAGGTTGTCAGTATTAACGTGCATAACATAATATTTTGATGATGGTCCTTGGACTCTGATTATACACATTAATACTGACATCCTCTCGTTTGGTACAATTCTTTCGTACGTGTACACAGCATTTTAGGCTTTCTATTTATTTTGCCTTCATATTTCATATTTGTTAATATTATATCGGCTACAATATGAAATAATATTACGATAGTAAACAGTACTAAATAATATGTACATTGATGTCTGATTTTGGCGTTCATAAATTCCACATAGGAATGATTTGTATTTATTTTTTAAATTACTAATTATTGGTTGTTAATGGGTCTTAGTTTTGGTAAATGTTTATGTATTTTTAAATGAATTTCTTTTTTTCTAATTGTGAAGATGAACAAACTGTTGTTTCGTTCTATACTTTCCCTGGATACAATGCTAACAAATTTACAAATTACTATGAATAAAATAAAAGTTAATATTATGTCGGGTACAATATAAAATAATATTACGATAGTACTAGATAATATGTATATTAATCTCGATATTAATGCTTAATTTTGGCCTTCATAAATTCTTCATAGGAATGATTTGTATTTATTTTTAAATTACTAGTTATTGGTTGTTAATAGGTCATAGTTTTATTAAAGTAGGTATTAACACTTAAAAACAAATTTTTGATCCTGCTGTTTCATTTTTTTCTTTGTGACAAATTTTATAAACATAGTATTTTCCAGGGAGGGTGTAGTGGTATTTTTCGCTCATGAATAGCAAATATTTTTTTTTATTCTTTATTTATTACAGTCTAGACCGGTGGCGACTTAAGTACGCTATCGCTTATTTCCTTTGTTTTTTTTTTATGTGTCTGGCTATTTTCATTTCATTAGAATTAGGACTAGGATGGCATTATTTTATTTTTATTTTTACATATATCGGCAATATTGAGGCATGGCTTAGCGGGTCCCTGGTAGAGCGTGGGGAGAGGTGGGGGAATAGGCGGGACAATGGGGGATGATACGAGAATTGGGGAATGTGTCCAGCATAATCTCAATACTGAAAAAAATTTAAAAAATTCAAAAAAAATTGTTTGCGCTCATTTAAATGTCCGCTCAATTAATACAGGTTTTGACGAATTTATGCATTATGTGACTGATTATAACCTTGATATACTGGGTCTATCGGAAACCTGGTTGTCTCCTGATACAGATATTGGGGCATTTGACATTCCTGGATATACTCTCATAAGAAAAGACAGAGAGGGTCGTGGAGGAGGGGTGGGTTTTTACATTAAAAGATACTTAAATTTTAGTGCTGTTACATTTGATAATGTATCTGAGGATTTTGAACATATAAGTGTAGAATTTTGTTTGAATCGAAAGAAAACATTAGTAACGAGCTTATACCGTCCCCCTTCTTCAAATGCACAAAGCTTTCTCGACTTCTTGGAGGAGCTATTTAGTGTCACAGTCCCCTTTTATGATCATGTTATGTTTTTGGGAGATTTTAATATAGATCTTTTAAAAAATTCTCAAGCAAAAGAAAAATTTGAGACACTCTTAGAAACCTTTAATCTTTCTCAATTAATTAAGGATCCTACGCGAATAAATATTTCTTCAAATACTTCTACACTTCTTGATGTCATTATTGTTAATAGTGGCACCTTTTGTAACAATGCAGAGTCAGTGCTTCTCCCAGAATCAATCACTGATCACAATTTAGTATACGCAGAACTAAACTTACCAAAGGGAAAAAATAGTATTTTAAATGTACAGTTTAGGGATTACAATAATATTGATCTAGATTTATTTGAATACGACACCTTACAACTCGACTGGGATATTATCTATTATACTGATGATGTAAATAAAAAACTTCAAATACTTAATAACAATATTTCTTTTTTACTTAACAAGCACGCTCCATTAAAGACTAAATCAATTAAAAATAAACCATTTACTCCTTGGATTACAGCTAATATAAAACTTTTAATGAAATTAAGAGATAAGGCTTATCGTAAATACATCAAGCAAAAAACGCCTGCTAATCTGCAGTACTACAGGCAACTTCGGAATTATACAAAACACGCGATTATTAGAGAAAAAATTGTTTATTTCAATCAAATGTCATCAGGAAGTGGGAGTGAATTTTGGAATAATGCAAAGAAGCTTAATTTAACGCAGAATAAAAAAATTGACTTGCCCGAAAATTTATCTGATTCAGAGACCTTAAATAAATATTTTGCTAGCTGTATTAATGTCACTAATGCGGTATCTCAGGATAAAATTGAATTTTATAAATTTAACAAACACAATAAGGTAACTAAAGAATTAAATTTTAATCTTATAAACGAAGAAATGATATATAAAATTGTGAAAGGGATTGACACAAATGCTGTTGGGGCGGACGGATTATCCATAAAAGGCCTGAAACTTTGTCTACCGTATTGCCTAAAACCCTTAATAAATATTATAAATACTTGTATTTTAAATAACGTATTTCCTAATGAATGGAAAAAAGCAGTAATTATTCCATTACCCAAAATAGCTAATCCCAAAGAAATAAAAGATTTGAGACCAATAAGTACTTTACCCGTGGTTTCTAAAATTCTAGAGAGGCATATTTGTCAGCAAATTAGCGATTTTGTATATCCACTTAATATTGTACCAGGTTGTCAGTCGGGTTTCCGCAAAAATTATAGTACAATAACTAGCTTAGTAAGCATGGTTAATAACATAAGAATCAATAGCGAATTAAAAAAAAATACATGCATGGCTCTTCTTGATTTTAGTAAGGCATTTGATACTATAAGTCATTGCATGCTTCTTGCTAAACTGCACTATTTTGGATTTTCAGATGATTCAGTATCCTTACTCAGTTCGTACCTTAAAGAAAGGTCACACAGTGTATCAATTACAAGAGGCGGTGTCATTGATAAATCTGATAGTTTGCCTCTGGTATCGGGAGTGCCCCAGGGCTCCATATTGGGACCCTTATTGTTTTCTCTCTATGTTGCTGACATGAATGAGTGTGTAAGGCATTCTAACTTACAACAATATGCAGATGATTCGCAACTATATATCTCATTCAACTCATCTGACTCGAATTTATCTCAGAAAAATTTTAATGCAGACTTACAAAATATAAGCAACTTTGCTAATGACCATAATTTAAAATTGAATGCTTCAAAATCATGTGTTGTTTTCTTTGGAAATAATCGTGATACACTATCAAATATTTCTGTAAATTATTCAGTGAAAATAGATAATGAAATCCTTCCCGTAGCGACGGAGGCAAGGAACTTGGGTTTGATTCTTGACTCATCTCTTTCTTTTCATGCGCATATTAAAAGTAAACTCAAAGTAGCATATATGCGTTTAAAAAATTTGTACCCTTTAAAGAAAATACTTCCTCCTAAAACAAAATATTATTTGTGTGATACGCTTATTTTATCCTTATTGGATTACGGTGACATAGTTTACTCGGATTCTCTGTCGTCAGCATTACAGAGAACAATACAAAAAATACAGAATAGCTGCATGAGATTTTCTTACAACATTCCTTATAGGCATCATATTACTCCCTACTTAAATATTAACGAAATTTTAAACATGAAAAATCGACGATTGTATCACATGTATATTTTTATCTATAAAATACTCAAAGCCGGACAGCCGCCGTACTTAAAAAATATATTTAATAGTTTTTCACACTCACATAATACTAGAAACACAAATTGCTTCTTAGTACCTCAGCATAAAACGGCAAGCTTCCAAAAATCATTTTCATACGTTGCAGTTCAAATGTGGAATACATTACCAAATCATGTTAAGGAATTTACGCACGGAAAATATGCATCCTATATAAAAAAATATCTTCTGGATTTGCAAAAGCACTAGTACTTCCCTCGGCATTTTCATTTGAGCTAAATTAAATGTTTGCTGGTCGATCCCCTCTTTTGTTTAGTAGTGATACTTTTAATCTAAATACTCCTACATCAGTGTCGTGTTGGTTCCTCCTCCTCCTGCCCTTGCTTGGACGCCTGTTGTTTGCCTTGATAGTTTTTTTTGTCTTGTTTATTGTATTGTAATACTTTAAAGTGTATCGAATCTTAGTTCTTAGAAGTAAATTTGCAAATTATAGTAATTTATTTTTAAAACGGGCTCTACCACACAGGTACTCTTTGGGTACACTGTGTTATCGGTTGGGATAATCGCGGTACTGTCCGTCGTTACTATCTTTTAAGTGTTATTGAATTGTAATGATGTTTTATTGTGATAGTAATAAAGATATTTGAATTTGAATTTGAATTTGAATTTGAATATTTCAGATATGAAGCAAATTTTAAAAATCACGGCAAAATTATAAAACATAGATCATATACAAAACTACAAACTGATAATGAAGGCAATGAAATAAATGTACTTGGATATTTTAACGTTTACCCTCAAGCATCAATTAGAAGTGCTGAAATAGATCTAGGACTTTCATATTCAACAATTCAACGTATTCTAAGCAAACATAACATTCAACCATTTAAATTTATCACCCAGCAAGGCCTTTTACCAGAAGATTTTCAGAGACGTACTGAATTTTGCGAAATAGTTCTAACTAAAATTGAGGAAGACCCACTATTTTTGAAAAAAATTATCTGGACTGACGAGTCGAAATTTACGAGGGAAGGAATATTTAATAGACGAAATAGTCATTTTTGGGCGGCTGAAAACCCAAAATTGGTTATAGAACGAAGATTTCAGTTTCAATTCGGGTTTAATGTTTTTTGCTTACTGATGGACAATAAATTTGCTTGTTGTATCTACGATAAAAATTTAACTTCGAATAAATATCTGGATATTTTAAGAACTACAGTTAATGAGTTTTTGGACGAGTTACCACTACAATTATTGATTTCTTGCTGGTACCAATTGGATGGGGCTCCTGCACATTGCAGCAATGAAGTGAGTCAAGAATTATATGGAATGTTCGAAGATAGGTGGTTCAGACGTTTGGGACCATGGGATTGGCCACCTCGGTCTCCGGACCTAACTCCCCTAGATTCTTACCTTTGGGGAACCATCAAAGAGCGAGTTATGTAGGAAATCCAATACAAAATCTCCAGGATCTGGAAAATCGAGTACGTCGAGCTTTTGACGAATTAAATCCTGAGGAAATACGAAGAACAACAACAAGAAACCAATTAACATGTTTGCACGAATGCCTTAATGCGAATGGTGGCCATTTTAAGCAATTTAACAATTAGTTATCTTTCTTTTGCTAAAAATTAACGATTATGTATTATTTGTTTGTTTAATTATCACTTATAATATCTAACACCTTTAGGTTACAAATTGTATTTAAAAAAATACATTTTGGATTATTCACCGTATTTAAAACTGTCTGTTTATTTCAAATATTTGTCAGTACGAGGTAAATAAAACCTTACATGGCCTAACTAGTTAAGTGATTCGCTAAGCAGGTGCCGAGGCGGGTGCTTTTGTTGTGGTCTTTGAAAACAGGAAAATATTCAAAGTTGCCTCGTATCTAAAAAATGGTGGGAGATGGGTATAGGAACATATATGGAAATATTGTAGGTAAAGTATTGGTTTATTCGAAGATACCATAAAATACAGGGTGTTGTATTTAAAATAAATGAGTTTTCACCATTACTAAATTTCGATAAAAATGCCCTTTTTATACGACACCCTGTATGATATATCGTTATTTCAACATATAGTTATTTTAAATATATGCATTCTCTAACCCAGAAAAAAATCTAGTAATTATCTCGCTTACGCAGGTAAATATGGAATTTTATTAACGTGGTGATTTTCTAAAAAAAAATCATAAATTAATTTTTTTAGAGTAAATGGTAGGAGATAAGTATAGGAAGATGTTAACAAAAGTTACTTAAAATCGTGCGTAGAATCAGAAACTGCAATAAAATATAGGGTGTTCTATTTGAAATTTCAATGTTGCTATTGGTTTCGGAGAACGCTGCACTTGCGTATTACCTATTATGTCCGTATGCCGAATTTGAAAAAAATCCCTTTTATAGTTCTCCACACCTTTTAATAGGACACTCAACGTGAATCACCCTGTATAGTAGAATTATTAGTAATAAATACGTAAAGACTCTTAAAAAGTAGTACTGGAAACAGTTGTAGATACTTTAGTGCTAGCTGGAGTGTAGCGTTGCCCAATGTTGTATAACTAATAAATCCGCATCTATATCTAACCATGTCTCCCTTCCTTTAACGCTGATAATTTTAAAATCATTTAGATTTAAAAAGTAATTTTTTTTTAAATAACCCTTTACCTCAATTTGTTTATATTGAAAATGTTACTAGTCTACCAAAATAGTATACATATAGTGTATCACAAGGTACACATTTTTTTCCGTATTGCAACCACTTTAACCTTCTTTATCTTTTTAATGTGACATCTCTGGTTACCTTTTCGAGAGTCAAATTCCTGCTTAGAAATTAGCTATGCATGAATGTACATTTTGCCAAATAATTTCTAAAAGAAGATATATCAGTTCACCAAAAGGTATAAATATTTTTTTTTTCGAAAACCAGCGCTTAGAAGTAATACCACATATAATATCTGTGTTAATTAATTTCAATTGATTAAATAACTGGTCTTTCAAAAAAATAGAAAATAGATTAAAATAATGTGTTAGAACTGCTAATACTAAATTACTTTTTGCCCCAGTAATTGGGTAGTAACTGCCTTGTCGTTTAAAGATTGATTTTCAACGAAAAATTAATAACATCTTTTGGATATTAATAATAAATATCTCATATTTTTAAACCCATTCAACGTTTTTTTTTCAGTTATTAGCACACTGATCTAAAAAGGCTTCATGAATTGTGGTTTTGAGAGTACTGCAAATTAAGTTTTTGGGCCTACCTTTTCGAGCATAAAATTGAGAGAGGCTGAGTTCCACCAGATGCCCCCATAGACGCGCCACTGCTCATGTATGATAACACTAGATCTCACGCCACTAGAATATTCAGGCTGGGGTGTTACTCAAATGATGCTTACCTAATGACATTAGTTCTATGTGATACTTCTTTTGCATTTGTTCTAGTTTTACTTTTCTCAATGATATATCGCCCTTCAGGCGTCCCTTTTCTTCCTCCAAGTTTCTTTTTTTAGCCAAAACCACTGATTTCTTTGTATCAATTTCTAGATTGCGTTCTTTCATAACCTAAAACAAAAAATACTTTATTAAATTTCACTCACATCAAAACGTGAAATTACTTTGTACTCTTTTATTATTGCAGTCCTATTGCAATAGTAGGACCCAGCAATAGGTAAATGCAAATATTTTAAAAAACTTTAAAAGATGTAAAACTACTACCCAAGGCGACAATTGAAAACGGCTATATGGAATTTGGTTTGTTGATAGGGTTGAATATTGTGAACTTTTGTGACATAAAACCAATTGAATATCGTTTCCGGTTTTCCCGGAAATGACCGCGATTTCGTTATTTTAAATGGAACGCCCTGTATATTTTATGTTTTTTGAACTCTCTTAACAATTCTAAACAACTTTTCTATAACATAACCTATGTCTAAAATGTATAGTTTTCCAAATTAAGCGACTTAAAAATATGCCATAATTCCCACTTAATTGTATTTTATGTAAAAGCGGAGTAGGCCAGGATAAAAACAATCAGGTTATTTACTCTTTATTCAAGCCTTCATTCAACAAAATGTCAAAAAAGAAAATGTTCCGAGTTAAAAAAAAATGTGTCAAATCGATTTTTCAAGTTTTGATCAGACCCTGTACCATAACGGGTCAACTGACTGTTCGCTTTGGATAAATATTAATATCATAAAAATAGGGCACCTAATATACAATTTTGGAGTTGTTTATGAAAGTTAAGTTAATGATAACTTAACCTAGTGTGATATCTACATATAAACAAAGTTTTGCTAAAATTAAAATAATCATGTTAGCCTTGACAGAGGCTGCTATGGTTTTTAAAAACAATTGACTTTTGACAAGGAACTTTTATCACTTGTGTACGAAAGCGTAGAAGGGCCCCAATTTTTTTATTTGTATTTTTGTAACAAATTCCAATTCGGAATTCCGACTTCTATCTCGGAATTCCGACTTCTATCTCGGAATTGCGATATCTATCTCAGAATTCCGACTTCTATCTCGGAATTCCGACTTCTATCTGGGAATTCCGACTTCTAACTCGGAATTTCGACTCCTAGTAGTCTTTTCACAAAAATGTTCCAATTTTTACTTTGGATGCGTTGTCCAGTGACTGCACATTTAATAATTATTATTTATGACTTTATCACAGAATATTAATTGTTGAAAATGTCTAGAAATAGTATCTAGTATGATAAAATCTAACCCCTGAAGGTGTAGAAGACCAAGAAATTTTAATAAATGAGGAAAAAATAAATAAATTTCTAAATTCTATCTCTTGTAGAGACACCATGGACGGCAATGCGAGCCAAACTATTTATAGGATGCTTTTACCAAAATATGTATAAATAATATCGAGTATAAACAAAAAGTGTAGCGAATTTCTAAAGAGTAGATAACTTAAACAGATTTTAATAAATAAGAAAAAAAGTATATTTTACCCCAAGTAGACTCCCTCGGATGGTAGTGCAAACCAAAATATTTATAGGGGGCTATTACCCCGATGTCTGGAAATAATATATATTATGAATTAATGTAGCACCGGGTTTCGGAAAGGGTAGAATTCAAATTAATTTTAATAAAGTAAGAAAAATTCAATTAATTTAATTACCAATGTGTCTAGAAATAACAACTCTATCAATAAAAGCGACAAGATTAGAAAACTGAAACAAATTTTATTGAATGAGAAAAGTCATATTTTCATATTATGTTCCAGGTCCCGGACAAAACTAGGTAGTCAAAATATTAATTGGAAGGTGTTGCCAGTATGTCTAATAATAATAATATATAGTATGCATAAAAGTGGCAGTGAGGTCCTTAAGGGTAGAAGATCCCTGCCTACCGAGTGATTCCAATATATTAATGATGTGTCTATTACAAACTTTTATGACAAGTAGAAGAAGATCCAAAACGGGTAATGAAACTTAATAAATTATAAAAAATGTAAATGACTCGGAATGTTAGTCAAAGAGTCTATAATCAGTAATGGAGTCTACGCTATTAGATATTTTTTCAGCAAACCACGTATATCAAGTTACACATTTTGATATTTTGGACAAATTAAAAGAAATACCTATTTCCTTTTGTTGAGTGTAATCAACACGAAAAAAATTTGTAACTACGATCATTGAGTTGTACTTGTCAGTAGAATGAGCTTTATTTGTAAAGAGGTTTACCGAATAGATAAAGCTAAGAGAAAGAAAATAAGGTGCTTGAAGAAACAATCAAAATTATAATTAACTTTTCACTGTGTTCCTCTAGTCTGTTTTGATAGATTGATGTCCTTCCACAAAGTTAAAAATAAGACCTACGACGGAAACTTAATTTATGAGGATGTGATTTGCTAACAATTTTTTTTTTGCTGAGATCATGTTACAGATTTTTGTTTTCAAACTTCATAAAATATAAAGGTCTTCATTTGTGGAGGAATTCTAATTATAGTTTAAAAAACTGAAAAACGCGCTTTAATAGTAAACTGAGCTAAAAAAACTCTTTAGGCGGGAATAAGGTGATTAGCAAGAAAATTAATGTCATTGTGGAAACAACGTGGGTCTGATATCAGTTATTATAAATATTTTATCGGTATAATTTCTGAAAGTAAAGTCAGTATGAATATATAGCATAAAAGCACCCTACGCTTTTTTACAAATGTTTTTTTTCTTTTTAGTTCAATTTAGTATTAAAGCGTGTTTTTTAGTTTTTTAAACTATAATTTTTTTCTTTTTAGTTCCGTTTACTATTAGAGCGAGCTTTTCAGTTTTGTCACACTATAATTTATTCTTCTTCGCTACCTCCTTGTGCCGAAAATGGATAATTTGCGCGCCTGCTGCCTTCTTTTTATATGGTAGCCATTTCCCAGGGTCCGTCTCCGAGATGAAATTTTTTTATCCTGACGATCTTGTTCAGGATAATGGGACAAACTTATCAGATCATTGCATGGTCATCCACTGTAATCTGGCGTTATAAAGTGGGTGAAAATCAAATGAAACTAATAAAAGCGTTTTAAAACAAGTAAATTTACTCGAGTATTATTTTAATTAACAGGTATCAGGGAAATTTGGTTTTTCTGACTTTATTTTAGTTATTATGTTTTGTATCATACATAGAATGTAACTGATTAGTTATGTTCCTGTCCTTACTGGAAAAAGTCAACCTAAAATCTCTTATACTTTGATGAAATTTAATCTGAATGAACATTAACCGAATTGAAAAATAAATATTAATGAATAATAGTTTAGCAAAATATAAGTTGCTTTAATAGAGGATGCATAAACCTTTCATAGGTGCTAGTTATTTATTCAAAAAAAGATATTTTTTTATTAAACAAATATATTTCTTTTCTCCTAAAAGAAAAACAACAATAATTATATTTAAATTTTATGCATAATAGTAAATAGTTGGTAAATTGGGAAAAGAAAAGTACAATACTTGGGAGTAATGACGATAAGCCTTGATGAAGAGCAAGTTTTTGAAGCTACAAGAATTACAAAGACATCTGCGACCTGCATTGATAATATTTTTTCTAATATTGAGTGTTGTGATACTAAACTAAAACAAACTTTTTTGTCTGATCACACTTATCAAGTGGGCACTTTTAAAATTCTTGTGGAGGTAAATAAGTGTATAGAATATGTTTTCAAACGAATCTTAAATAATGTTAATATAGAGTATTTTGCTTACATTGTAAAAAATGAAAACTGGAGCAAAATGTATAATGCTAGCAATTTTGAAGAAAAATTTTATCAATTTTACGTTATCTTCACTAACTACTACAGTATGGCATTCCCACTGACAAAAGTAAAGCAAAGATCATATAGGCCAATTAAAAGGTTTTCCAAAAAAATAAAAGAATTGCATATAATTTTATGTGAATTAAATAAATTAAGAAAATTAAACAACTCTCCCTTTCTTGCTATGAGATACAGATATCTTCTTAGTTTGTATAGAAAATCGATCAAAAAACAAATACATTCATTAAATGATAAAAGATTAAAAAACGCAAATAATTTAAATAAAGAAAGATGGAAGATAATAAATGAAGGTAGAATGTATAAGGATCAAGGTAAGGATAAACAAATAAAAATAATTTCACCGGATGGCACTGCTGTGAATGACAAAAGGGTAAAATGTAGTTTTACTCTTTTACTAGAGAGGATCAATTATTTCAACATAGCCCTGTTAAAAATGCTTATTTAGAAAACATCTCTTCAAATACGTTCTTATATCCTACCGATACAGAAGAAATCCAAAGCTTAATTATCAAAACAACCAAAAAACATACTCCGGCATTGATGAAATTTCAGGGAAAATTCTTAAAAAATTTTCATGTTTGCTGTCTGAACCATTAAGCCATCTTGTTAATGAATCATTTGTTAATGGCTTATTCCCTGAACCCCTAAAAGAATCTAAATGCATTCCTGTTTTTAAAAATAAGGAAGCTAGTTCTGAGATCTCCAACTACAGACCCATTTGCGTTCAAAATCAATCAGATCGCTAAAGTCTTCAAAGCAGCATTTTCTGTGAGACTAGCTTCTTATCTAGAATATCATAAATTATTAAGTGGAATGCAACATGGGTTTCGTAAAAATAGGCTAACTACGACAGCTATCGAAAATTGGTTGGATTTCATTTATAGAGCTCTAGATGGAAAGGAACACGAATTGGGTATTTTTTGTGACCTGAGTCAGGCTTTTGACACTGTCAATCACAGAATATTGCTGGATAAATCAGCTGCCATTGGCGTTCGTGGCAAAGCACATTCCTGGATAAAATCCTACCTGGAAAATCATAAGCAAATGGTTGTGATTGATGGGGTCAAGTCTGATAGCAGGTTTAAAAAGGTTGGTGTACCGCAGGGTTCAATACTGGGACCCCTGTTGTTCAACATATATGTTAATGACATGAAACAGTTTTACACAACACCAGAATGCATGGTCCTATACGCGGATGATACTAACATATTAATTAAGCATAAAAACCTACAACTTCTGTCCGAAAAGGGCAATAAAACTTCTGTAGAATTTTCTACATATTGTAAATGAATCATCTATAGCTTAATATGAAGAAAACATGGTTTATGGAATTTCTTCCAAGAAATTCAACAACCAATTACGACTTGCTAATAAAAGTGGCAGGGAAGTTCATAGAAAGTACTAGGGCCCTAAAACTTATTGGTTTGTATATCGATCAGAAGCTCAGCTGGGAGTGCCATATTAATCACCTCTGTAGGAAGTTAAGTGTATCCTGCTATATTGTAAAATCTCTTGTAGGTACTGTCTCTGTGGATGTTTTAAAGGTATTGTATTGCGGACTGATTTACTCTCACCTTCAGTATGGTCTAATTTTTTGGGGGAGCTCGGCACACATACAAAGGGTTTTTAAAAGCCAGAAAAAATAATAAGATGTATAAGCCGAGCAAGAAAAAGAACATCTTGCAAACCATTATTTAAAAAACTTGGATTTCTTACATTGCCCTCAATATATGTATATATATATATATATATATATATATATATATATATATATATATATATACAGGGTGCCCCAAACTCGTTGGTACGTTAGCCGTAAATCCAGATGTAGCCGTGGAATTTTATTCAAATTCGGAACGAAGATAAGAGGTCAACTGAACTCTCGAAACAAAATATTTTGACATTTCTGTTATTTCCGGTTTGAGCGGAAGTGACGTCACCTTTGTTATCTTAAATGGGACACCCTGTATTTATTAATTAATTTTGTTTCGTTGTTTAATTCTGAACATTTTTTTATAACATACTTGTACCTTTATCTTAAACCGTTTTTGAGATAATTGAGATTAAATAAAAAATTGGAAGAAAAGATGGCACTAATTAAATGGCAATTTTTTAGAAACTACTAAACATAAAGAGACAAAAATTTGGTGGGTTGAAATATTAATATGACCCAACAAGATAAATATCATATTATACATTCATTTTATACAGGGTGGCTCAAAAATCGTATTATGTTAACACATTTTCTTTTTGCAATAACTATGATTTTTTAAATGGAACACCCCGTATATTTTCTAAGTAATGTTTTCTCTGTAGAATGCCTATTTCAAAAAGTTATAATGTTCCTATACCCATCTTCAACGGTTTTTTAGATATTCAGGTTTTTATACTGGAACGTACTAAATATCCTAAAATTTGTGAAATTTAGTAGCTGGCTATGATATGACAGGTTTTAACAAAACAAACTATCGTTGATTATCAGAAGAGCAACTTAGTCAACTACAAAATTTTACAAAACGTTTCGAGTTTTGCTTTCGTTATGATCAGTTTATGAAAGTAGACATTACTTTATTACCATGTTATCATAAGGTGAATAAAGGGTATTGAAAATTCAGAAGATTTGCGTTAATTAAAAAGGACCTATAATTACTCACGTTCTGATATTCTAAATCTGTTTATTATTCATAAAAAATACAATCGAATAGAAGCAAGAATATGTACAACATTTAACTAACAATATCCCTATCTACCATCACTAAACGAAAGAAAATTCAGAAAAGTTGAAGTTAATTTAAAATGCTGACGGTTTTAAACAAACAAATTTAGGTTAGTTTAAAAAGAGAATGAAAAGGTTAGAGTTAGATACAATATTAACATAAGAACGGGTTTGGCGGCAATAAGTATTACGGACAAAAGCCTTAAAACTAATACGTCCATTAAAACAATAACAAAAATAAATATTATTCCAAACACTTTCTTAAACATCAACATGAATAATGATGAAAATAATGTTACTTATCGAAAATGTCCTCCATTTGCCGCTAAACATTTCAAAATAGATGTTTCAACATGCTGAGTGGTAGCTCTTCTAACTTCTTCACCGTCTAGGTTTCGAAAAGCTACGCGTACCCTATTTATTAAATCATCCTTGGAAGTAACTGGCGTTTGATAAATCCTTTCCTTGATGGTGCCCCACAGATAAAAATCTAATGGTGTAAGATCAGGTGACCGAGGTGGCCATAACCAAGGACCCATTCGTCTAAACCCCTGTCATCGAATAAGTTATACAACAAAGTTGAAATTTGTTGAGTGCAATGTGCTGGTGCACCATCTAATTGATACCAGCAGGATGACCTTACGTCAGGGGTTAAAGTATTTAAAAATGGCCCTAAAGTATTGTTAAGAATATCTGAATACTTTTCTGAATTAAGATTTTCATCGTAGATGCAATACTGAAACTTATTGTCCATTAGTATACAAAAAACATTGAAGCCAAATTTGTCTTGAAATCCTCTTTCCTTTATAAAATGTGGGTTTTCTTTTGCCCAAAAATGAGAGTTCCTTCTGTTAAAAATTCCTTCTCGTGTAAATTTTGACTCGTCCGACCAAATAACTTTTTGTACAAAACTGGGATCTTCCTGCATTTTTATTAAAAATATCTCGCAAAACTCAACGCGCTGAATAGCATCTCCCTCTGTTAAAAATTGCGCTGTTTCAAACTTATAATTGTGCATTCTGTTTTTGTTTAAAATTCTTTCAATAGACGAATAGGAAATTTCCAAATCACTTTCTGCACTGTAAATCGAAGCGTGAGGGTAAGCTTCAAAATATCCTAAAACATTAATGGTATTGTCTTCATCTCCAGTAATCGGACTAATCTGAATCCGTTCGGTTTTAATATCGCCATGGTTTTTAAAATTAGCCTCAAATTTTCTTTCGTTTATTGATGGTAGTTGGGGATATCGTTCGTTAAATGTTCTACATGTTCTTGCCACTATTCGATTACATTCTCCATGAATAATAAACCGATTAAGAATATCAGAATGTGAATAGTTATTTTCCATTTTTGAAATTAGGAGAAGAAAAGGTCAAAGCTTGTTACTGTTCTGACAGTCAACTGTACTTTTCTTTTTCCAGCACCTGTCATATCATGCATAGCCAACTACTAAATTTTACAAATTTTAGGATATTTAGTACGTTCCAGTATAAAAACCTGAATATCTAAAAAACCGTTGAAGATGGGTATAGTAACATTATAATTTTTTGAAATAAGCATTCTACAGAGAAAACATTACTTAGAAAATATACAGGGTGTTCCATTTGAAAAATCATAGTTATTGCAAAAAGAAAATGTGTTAACATGATACGATTTTTGAGCCACCTTGTATAAAATAAATGTATAATATGACATTTATCTTGTTGGGTCATATTAATATTTCAACCCACCAAATTTTTGTCTCTTTATGTTTAGTAGTTTGTAAAAAATTGCCATCTAATTAGTGCCATCTTTTCTTCCAATTTTTTATTTAATCTCAATTATGTCAAAAACGGTTAAAGATAAAGGTACAAGTATGTTATAAAAAAATGTTCAGAATTAAACAACGAAACATCTGGATTTACGGCTAACGTACCAACGAGTTTGGGGCACCCTATATATATATATATATATATATATATATATATATATATATATATATATATATATATATATATATATATATATATATGAAGTCACTATGTACATCTTAAGGAATCTAAGCAAATATGAAACAAAAAGTGTTATTCACAAGCATAACATTAGGAATAAAAGTGACTTACATTTGCCTTTCTGTCGAACATCACTGTCTCAGAAGTCTCCAGAGTATATGGGTGTTAAATATCTTAATAAGTTCAGGGCGCTTCTGAGCAACCAAAGTAATAAGAAGTCAATAAAAAATCAATTAAAAGACTTCTTAATTGAAAATGTATTTTATTCAGTGGATGAATGAAGCACTAGGGGAAACTCGTTTGAAAAAACATCATTTTGACTTTGTGTAGTGTATATATTGTACTTGTATTATATTTGATATTTAAGTCTTATTTTATTATTTATTCGTGACCGATTTTTGAATTGTTTTGTCTAGTTTAGTAACTTCTAATAGTGAATGTAATCTGTTTGTTTTCTGTCTTGTTTGCAAATACGTATTTCTGTTTGTATAATTGTGTGCCTGCGTATTGCCTATTTTTGAGTGAGGATGCCAATACATTTTCTTTTTATTTTCCATGTATTAATTTTAAGTTGTAAACTTGACTGAAACTTCTTGTAAAAACTTCTATGGTGAATAAAATATATCTGAATTTGAATAAGTAGTGACGTCATTCTCTTGTCGGTATGTTTTTGGATAATGCTCACGTCTTTATCGTTTTTGCTACCGAACAATTCTATATTTATATTCTACTATAATCAATAGCACTTGGCTGTGATGCCAATGTTAGGCCCAAATATCTAAATTAAAACGTATGACACAAAAGACAATTTTAAAGATTTTTGACCTGCAGCTTCTTATAAACCATATAAAAACTCACAGTTTGCATCACTCACTAATTCTTGTTAATCATGGGCAAAAAGCCAAAAAGGCGAATGAAGTATTATCCGTATATCTATAATAACAATTTGTACGAAAATATTCTTTAAATATGACAATTTAAAAGCTTTGTTATGAAAAAATAAGTTACTTGTTGAAAATAATCGATAATAAATCTGAAACGGTGAGTCGTAGCCCCCATATTGTTAAATATCGTCTTTAAATACACTACCAAAACCTGTAATAATTAATATATAGGGAATCTTATTTTAAAACAAAAATTCTTTTGGTAAGGTTGTAACTGATTAAATTTGTTCAGCTACCAGGGAAAATCTCATTAACACATTTTTTTTATTAATTCTGTAATACTACAGCTTAAAGTCGGAGAGATTTTTTCAGACCTAACCTTTCGTTTTAATTGGTACCACATTTGCTCTATCGGATTAAGTACGAAATACTATGCTGGGAGCCGTTGTAACAAATTATCTCAATATATAAAAACATACCTATCTCGTATATCAGCAAATGATTTTCAACTTTATTTTGGAGTATCTCTAAATCCTCTTTGTCCGCCGCGATGAAGTTCGAGAGTTTCCTCATTTCGTCTTGCAGCCTGTCCACCTGGTTCTGAAGGGTATGTTGAACTTCAGCGTGTTCCGCCAATGTTTTTTCCAATTCTTTTATTTTCTCGTCCTTTTCGTCCGCGTGGTCTTCTTGTTTACTAGATCCCTCTAGTTTGCACAGTCTTTGTTCAAATTCGTCGATCCTGAATTGCTTTAATAACAAAAATAGAGGTTTTTAATACACAGCGTGTGTGTAAAAATGTGAAGTATTCCATCTTAAACCCAGGATATAAAAAACCATTTTCCCAAAATGATTTTTAATGTCCTCTTAATTAAATTTGAATAGTTGGTTGATATTTTACCTTAGGCTGCCTACAACAATATAGAATATCAATAGTTAGCAGGTCAGGGAGCGAGGACGGACTTAACAGAAATTATTGTGGGAGAGGAGTATTACAATTCTGCCAAAACAATATTTTGATTGACAACAATATAAAATTATTGATATATTAAAGCGCACTCAAAAATATAATAAAATATTTAATTCAAATGTATAAAATGAGATTTAAATTTAATCTTTTTCTTGTTTCCAGGATATTACGATTTTTGCACAATATTTGACCCATATTTTGAGTTATGATTTTAAAGTTTGTTATATATATTTTCATAAAATCAACCAAAAAACCTATTTAAATTCAACAAAATACCACACAAAGCAAGGAAAAATAAATTACATCAGAGGCCATGTATTCGGTTTATCCTTTACGGCCAATACAGCATCTTCTAAGAGCACACAAGCCTTAGGTGAATGAAATCAAAAAGCTAAAATGCTAAAATCCAAATAGTTTTGTCCAGGATGAATAACCAATCAGCTTCAAGATTTCTGCCGAGGCTCCGCCCACAATATTGTAATTGCGACAAACGGATTGCAAGAAGACTTTGTAATTAATCAAAAATATAAAGAAACAAATACCAAACATCAAAGTTCGGTAAACAACTGATTTTGATAAAATAACTACATTTTCAACGCAAAAGTGAAAATTCGAAAATACAACTCTTTCATTTTATCAACTAACAAATTACAAATACAAAAGACAAAGGAATTGCTCACAACCCAGTTCAAGATTCACGCAAATCCATTAAGAAACATAATTTCTAGAAAAGATTGAAATTTCAGTAAAATCAGACTTCAAGCAAATTTTTCAGATGTCCATGCACAGAGGGGTGAATCCAGTGGCGTAGTCAGATTTTTTATGTGAGCTGTTATTTTTGAGATATAACACAAAACTATAATTTTTTAAATGGGACACCCCGGATATTTTTATTTTATATTATTCAGTTCACAATAAGCTTCTCGAAAATATATAATAGTATATACTTTTCTATTGGAATCGTTCAGTAATTTGCATTTTTTTAGAGCTAGACTCAGTTTTTGGTAGTAGGCTGGGATTGTAAACAAAACAAAAGAAAATGTTACCATGTTAAATAAATTACTTGTCAAAAACCTCTGGTTCGTTTTGACGCTAGATTAGATAAACACAACAATTATTTTAAATTTTATACTAAGAAATGATTAGAAACCATTTTCTAATGAATAAAAATACGACGTGTTGCTCTGCTTTGCACAATCTAACGAAGATGTTAACGAGGCTTCGGAACTATATTTATTAAGGTAAAGGTCAAAATAGACAGCTCACATAAAAAATCTGACTACGCCACTGGATTCTACGTGAAAAACTATGGTATCAGAGCCAGTTTTTACTTTTTCGATAAATTAAACAACAACCGAAATACGAGGAGGGTCCAAAAATGCAATCTTTTCAATTTCACACTGTATCTTAAAAACGAAGGGGGCTATGAACATTTGCTTTGGGTCATCTTTCGTTTCACAAAAAAAAGTAGCACCATTTCGCGAAAACCGCAACCCCCTGTCTTCTCTAACATGTATTTTTTTAAATGGGACACCTTGTATTTTCATAGCTCATTAATTCCGGTATTTTTTGCAGTTAAAACAATATAACACATTTTATCTTATTTATTTTTTTAATACTAAAAAAATAGGAAAAAAACTGTTTATTATAAAAATAAAGATATTAGGTGGCCATGGAATTGTTAATTTAATTTAAATTAATAAATAAATAAAACATTATTTTGAACAACAAATTTTTCTATTCAGATTGCATACATTTTCATCAGAATACATGATGTATTGCAATCAAGGAAGAAAATGTATTTAAAAAATGTAGTGTGCCATGGACGATAAACAAAATAACGATATTTGTCTGTCAGATAAATTCAGATCCATGAAATCATTTGTCAGTGCAAAAGTCAAATTACAATAATTAGTTTTCAAAAAAGTCTCTTATTTCTCAGAGGTACGAACATTTTGAAAAATACAATATGTTAGAATGCTATAGGTATTGAATGTCACACGCGCTGCTTCAAATTTATATTTTGAGAGATATCCAGAACGACCTAAGCCAAGCACGAAGATTTTTTAACGCCCTGATAAATTTTGAAAGAATCAGGGCAAACAAATATCATAAAGAGAACAATGAAAATAACACAGTAAGTGTAGTTGGATGTGTCACTGCAAATCCGAGCACAACATGCAGAAAAATTGAAGCTGGCATTGGCGTTTCTCGTGCGAATTGTCAAGGAAAATAAGTTTGCTAAAGGGCAAGAAAAACTCACCTACTATACCCGGGAGATGCAGAAAGGAGGATACAATTCTGTGATTGGTACCTAGATAAACTCCTTATTTCCTAATAATCATTATTTGTTTTTTAAATATTTAAAGTTGGTACAAAAACACTTACCATATCATAAACGACCTCCTTTAGTTTTTCTAATGCTTTCTTTTCGTCTCGAATATGTTTTCGAAGTTTTGTACATATGCAGTAGGCGTTGTTTATTTGGATTTCGAACGTTTTTCCAATAGCTTGTTGTTCTTTTAACATTTGGTCCGTCCTGTATAAATTGCTATTGATCTTTTCCGTATCAGCCATAAGCATGGAACAGTGCTTTTCTTCGTTTTCGATCATTTTTTGTATCTTTTTGATCCTTTCCGATGACGACACGTTGCTACCTTTCATTTCCGATATTTTGTCCACCAGAAGTTCCATGCCCTCTTGTTCTTTGATGCATTGTCTACAAAATTAATATATATTACGTTTTTCGCTACGCTCATAGTTGTAATTATTATTTATTTACAAAAACAAAAAATCGGTAAATTTTCGGTAAATAAGAAAGTGTAATCCAATATGTTACCAGTTCCTTTCTACCTATGCCACATTTATTTTTTGCGCATGATTTTTTGACCGGCATTTTGTAGCGTTTAAAATGACGTTCCAGTTAATCCCTGTATCATATTCAGTTTTGCTGCAAGATAACAAGTCAATTGAATAAGAATATTTTTTAACATTAATTTTTTAGACATTTTATTTCGCAGCCATTTTGTTTTTCCGTCTTGAATTCCTACCACAATTTTACCAGTTAATTTTTATATCACTCTTAATAGATGTTCAAAATTTAAAATTTATCTAAAAAGTAATTTTTTAGACTGATTTTATTTCTTCTTGTTGTAATGATGCCAAATTTTCCCATTTATCCTAGGATCGCGGAGAAATACCTATTTTTTTTGGGACTAAATTACTGTTTTATTTCAAATGGGACACCCTATATATTTTTATGGTCTTGGATAGCCTGACACTTCTTCTTTTCAAAAATACATACTTTTAAGTTCTTAGATTTTAAAATTAACTTTGTAAACTCTCGCATAATAATTAACCCTTCTGTTTACATGAAATGTTGCTTCGTCTGGCGTTATTAATTACGCATTAGGAAATTGTCTCGTTAAATCTAGAATGGTTTCAAATGTGTATCTAGTATCTTTGTTCGTAAGCATGGGGATAATTTGTCGAAATGCTTGAATTTTGTATGCTTTAGATTCAATAATCTTTAAAAGTCGCTCGACTTTTCGACGTCATCCATCGCTATCCATTCTTCGTAGTTATGCGACACCATCACACTATCAAGTGTGCTTCGGAACAAAAGTATGTAGACGTCGTCCTGTCGATCATTAAAAATAAGCTTGTTGTCAATTTCTTAATTTCTTCGATTTTTAAAATGTTTAATCAAATTGAAAAAGCATTTTTAGTAATCACATATGCAGAAACTAAATCAATAACAATATCCAGACGCAGATTTCTTACAGTACACCAAAAAAATCCCCCATCCAGAAAGTCGATTTTGTTATGGGTACAACGGTTTAGAGATACAGGCTCTTTGGAGAGAATCAAGCGACGTGCCAATCCAGCAGACGTGCTACTGAACGAAGTCTTAGCTATAAGGGAAATTTTAGGTAATAATATGTATTTGTAAAATGGCCAGCACATTGATGATGTCGAAAAGTAAAGTAGAGCGACTTTTAAAGATAATTAAATTTAAGGCATACTAAATTCAAACATTTCAACGAATTATACTCCAGGCTTACGAACAAAGATACTACACATGTGAAACAATTCTAGATTTAACGAGACAATTTCCTAACGCGCAAATAATAATGTCAGACGAAGCAACATTTCATTTAACAGAAAGATTAATAAACATAACTGCCCCATATGGGGAAAGGAAAACCCGCGAGCGTTTGTCGAATTTGAAACGGATTCGCCAAAAGTAAATGTTTGCTGTGCGGTGTCGTTCACCAAGGTACGGTCCTTTTTTCTTTATGGAGAATACCGTCTTTGGAGCTAACTACACCGATATGTTAGAACTTTTCTTTTATCGGCAACTTGAAGAAGAAGGGATAATTAATGACATATTTCTAAGAAGATGGCGCCCCAGCGCATTATTCAAACATTGCGAGAAATTCATTGGATCGAGTTTTTCGAAATCGGTGAATTGGCTGGGGAGGTCCTATACCGTGGGCTCCATATTCCCCAGATCTAACTATCCCAGACTTTTTTCTGTAAGGTTATGTGAAGAAAGCGTGCTACAATCTCCTACCACGAAATTTGGAAGAACTTAAAATTAACATACGAAATGTTAAAGAATTAATTTCACAGGAAGTGTTTCAAAACTCATATGGAAATTTTCTCTATAGATTGACTGAGTGTGTAGAAGTTAATGGAGGTTACATACAACAATTGTTATAGTTTTTATTTATCTATTTCTATTTGTAGCAATAAAGAAATTTGAAATTAGGTTCAAAGCGGGAATTTACAAAGTTAATTTTAAAACAGTGGCGGCTCGCGGGTGAAAAAGTAAGTGAAGTGCAAATGAAGCAAGAAAATATCGTAATAATTTTTTTTTCCAGAATTTTTTTATAACATCCTCATAAAATGGACGAATTGTAATGATTTATTTTCTGTAATAGAATTTGCTTTATCAAACATGGTATTAAAAAAATGTTCATTTCTTTTTTACAGAGCGCCTCATGACAGCGTTTTATATTGGATATGCAAAAATGAATGTCAAGCGATTTTTTTTTAAAAACGTCAAATAGTTTGTCCGTGATTGAGAAAATGTCATTAAACACTAACCCTAGAAACGTGAATTCAAAATCGTTCATCTCACCTAAAAATCATTTCGCAAGGCGGATTGACTTTTCATCAGATTTCTCACAGTTTGTAATGAATTCAAAGACGTCTTTTAATTTATTCCAGTCTTGAACAATCACATTTACTAACTTCGAATTTGAAGTTGTAATAACACAATAAATAAATATAATACAAAACAGTCAAGTTAACTGCAAAGGAACTCACCGGTAGCAGCGAAATCCGCGAAAATAAAAGTAAACAACCACCGGGAACCGAACGACACGTGGGTGTAGTGTACTGCGCCTGCAATTCACCGAGAGTGTTGTATGGCGCTGGGCTCGACGTCCTCACGTACGCGTTGTCATAGCAACACAGTAAGAAAATCGTAAACTAAACATAGCACCTCCAGCAAAGTCAAAGCGGTTTGCGCCACTGTCATAGTCGTTATAACAATGTTCGATTGAAAGTTTTAAAAAGACATGCCGCCAACGGTCAAGTAACATATTTATTCGAGATGTACAGTTTATTTTTTAACAATTAGGTGAATAAATGTATGTAAAAACTAAAATTTTAAGAGATATATAATAAATATAGTTAGATGTTTCCTGAATAGCCGCCACTGTTTTAAAATCTAAGAACATAAAATAAATATCCCCAAACTATGTATTTTTTGAAAAGAAGTAGTGTCCTATCCTAAGTGGCTATCCAAGACCATAAAAATATATAGGGTGTCCCATTAAAAAAAAACAGTATGTTAGTCCCAAAAAATAGGTGTTTCTCCGCGATCCTAGGATAAACGGGAAAATTTGGCAAAATTGACAAGAAAGAAATCGTGGCAAATCTAAGGCGTTCGGTGAAAATCGCATTTCGATATCATATTTCGTTTTCGAGCAATTGAGTCGCGAAATCTGTTACTTTTCCGTGGAACACCCTGTATTACAGGCTAATTCCTTGGTGTTTGTGCAAAATTTAAGACAAAATGGATAAGTAGTTTTTTAATAATTTTTTTAACATTTCATTAGGCCGCCATTTTGTTCCCTCATAATGGATTTTTACCAAAATTATACCAGGTCATCAAGTAGTTTTTAGCTACGCCGCAAACTGACAGACAGACCGACAGACAGAACAATGCAATTGATAAAACATATTTTTGGCATCTAGGGACGCTAAAACGTAAATATATGTGAACCCTGCAATTTTTTTCACGAATACAAACAATAGATTAGGCCGCCATTTTATTTGGTCATCTTGGATTCGTACCAAAATTTTACTAGTTTATTACTCACATTTAATTTTTCTGCAAAATTTAAAGTCAATTAAATGAGATTTAAAGAAAAAATGTGTCCATTTCGTTCCGCCATCTTGAATTATTACCACGAATTGAACAGTTTTTCTCTATATCACACTTAATAGTTAATTCTTTATTTAGCATAAATGCTACAATTTACATTTTTAAAACATAGAATTCTAAATATTATAGACTACTCTAAATTGGCTTCAAAAACCATACTTTTGTGTTCCTTATCAGCTTTTAAAATTGATTCTTAAATAAGTAATCTCTTAAGTTATTTTTAAATTTTTATAAGATTTCTGGGACTATAATAAATAGTAGTTTATTATATTGAATCGATGAAAAATTGACTTATAGGTAAGCCTTTTAAAAACATAATTTAAATGTAAGTCTTTGTTTTCTCTTGTTTGGTAATTATGTTCTTTACAGTTTTCATATATAAATGTTCTTAGATTTTCGGGCAATAAATTATCTTTTCTTTTATAAATAAAAATTTGAACTAAATAAAAAATTAAATTACGAACATTTAGCCATTCTAATTTTCTTAACATTAAAGTAATTTTTATATATTTTTCACAATTTACTAAAATCCCCATGACTTTGTTTTATAAAATATGTAATTTATCAAATATTTCTTTGTTTGCCAAATACAAAAATGTAGAACCATATAGAAAATGTATTATAAATATTTTTTGGAGAAAAACCTTAAATTTGGAGAAATTCTTTTAAAATATCCAATTATACCAGCAATTTTACTAATAGTCTTTTCAAAATGTAAGTTAAAATTTACTCCATCATCTATATTTATGCCTAAATATTTAAAGGATTTCACTATTTCCAAATTTGACCTTTCTAATGAAATATACAAGTTATTAGTGGTTAAATTTTTACCAAAAACCATGCATTTCGTTTTAGATACATTTAATATTAATTTATTTACTTTAAGCCAATTTGATAAAACATTTAGATCTGAATTAATAAAATCTTGTGCTGCTCATGTTTCTACCTTGAATATAAATTAATGTGTCATCAGCAAATAATTGAATATGACAATGTTTTAAAATTGATAAAATATTATTTATATACAAAATAAAAGGTAATGGTCCCAAAATACTACCTTGAGGAACACCTATATCAATACATTTGTCACTCGAAATTTCATTTGATACTCTCGTTTTTTGAAATCTGTTACTCAAGTAGTTTTTAAACCAGTCTAGCACATTATCCCATATCCCATATTTCTATAATGTATTTAATAACACAGGGTAACAAAATGAAAACAAAAATTTGGTGCCGGAAATCTAACATCTGATTTTAGGTGTTTTTAATTTGCTAATTCCAAAAATGCCACCAGATTTTTTCTATCAGCTCTAGTTTTTGAGATACAGGTTACAGGTTAATTGATATTTTTTTCTGATAAGGGACAACAAATAAATAGATAAATATATACTTTTACTTACAGAAATTTCCCAGAATCTAATTAACCAAATGGATACCTGGAATTGTCCCTGACCCAATGTTCCTATACTAGGAACTACTCAATACACTGCTCTTAATTACTTTTATACCTGTAATTGCCCATGACCCGATCCTTCCATACCTGCTTGGCGGTACTCGATTTAGTATATTACTGAGTTTTCCCAAGTAAAGTTGAGCTATCATTTTGTGTGAATTTTGGTCGTTTTGTAGTATCAAGACCAGTGCGGCCAACCTCAAATTTCGGATTGTACGCGGTATGTTTGTAAATTAACTTTTACCCGCAGCCTAATATCTAATTACTCGCAATTTTACCCACATGAATGAAATTTGAATTTTAAGTATGAAATTGATGAAATTATAAAATTTTAATAATTCATTGATAATAATAAAAATGTAAACACCAATTTCGAAGGACTTTTATGGTCGATGTCGTTTCGAATTCCGAGCCGAGAGGATGTACGAAAAGCTAATTTGTACGGACCGCACCAACGTTGCCAAATTACGGATAGGTAAAATTTTCATTGGGATACCATACCATAAAGCACATGCACATGACAGTATAAACCTATTTTGTGTATCTCAAAAATAATTGTACAAATAAAATAAACTTTTATTTTAATAATAAAAAATATATTTTGTTTACATAGCTAAAGTAGGTACATATTGCAAATAAAAAAGCCTATGAAAAATTTAAATAAATCATATAAGTACCTAAATACCTAAGTATTTTTTTTAGCCATTTATCCATGATTACTAACACTACCACAAACTACAATATAAACAACGTGATGAATACATTATATAAAATTAATCAAATATGAATAGGACTTATTAACACGATATCGCGAAACATTAGTAGGTATTAATAAAGAGAAGAAACCATCAGCCTTCAAATCAAATTAATATTTTTAACTTAATTTAATAAAAATCGCGGGAATGAACGAGAACGGTAAATAACGAGATAGAAGTAGAAGACTGATGGATGGAAATAGAAGAGGCATTAGACACTAACGCACGCAACAGAGGCAAAGAGTGGCCTCTTCTAGCAGTCTAGAGGTTTACGTCAATAAATACAACCGTACGACAACAGTGCATTCCGACGTTGCCATGGGTATCTGAGAAGAATATCTGGCTCCACAAAATTAAACCTTAAAAAATTAAAGCTTTTGGCTTGGATTCCTTAATTACCCGCTTTTACTCGCACGGAAATTCTTACCTGCAAAGGAGAACTAATTACCCGCACATTGGCAGCACTGATCAAGACACACACAAGCAGACGAACCTGTGTAAATCATCCCGATGTTTTTAGTTATGTGTGTGAAAGAGAGCGAAAAAACGATTTCCGACTTTGTGAAAAGAGCTTATCTTGCCCATTTTAGCGTTCATTTAGGAGATCAAGATAAATCTTGGGCCCCACATTTCATATGTAAAACATGTGTTGAACATTTGCGACAGTGGAAGGCCTGTAGCGCATTCGGAAGAAATACCCGTTCCATCATACAGCAGTCTATCCGAACTGACAGAAGATGATACAGAAACATCAACGTCTGACGAAGTTCAAAGAATTCAATCAGAAAACGACAGCGAATGAATTGAAGCAGATTTAGCAGCTCCACAGTGTTTCAATCAAGAAGAACTAAACGATCTTATAAGAGACCTGAATCTCTCAAAGGAATCCACTGAATTACTTGCATCCAGATTAAAAGAAAAAAATCTACTTTGTCCGGGTACTAATATTACATTTTATCGTAAAAGAGATAAGGATCTGCTGCCTTTTTTCGCTCAGGAAAATGACTTAGTATTCTGTAACAATATAAAAGGGCTCTTAGAAAAAATGGGTTTTTTACATAACGGTAACAAATATGGCTCAATTCCTATTGGTCATTCTACTACCTTGAAGGAAGAATATGAAACAATTGCATTAGTTTTGAGAAAAATTAAATACGAAGAACATCAGTGGGCAATTTGTGTTGATTTAAAAATGGTTAACTTCCTCCTTGGACAGCAGAGTAGTTATACAAAATATTCTTGTTTTTTGTGCCTTTGGGACAGCAGAGCTAAAAATGAGCACTGGGTTAACAAAAATTGGCCTTCAAGAGATGTCATGATTCAAGGAAAACAAAACGTGATCAACGAACCTTTGGTTTCAAGAGAAAAAATCTTACTTCCGCCCTTGCATATCAAGCTAGGCCTAATGAAGCAATTTGTGAAGGCTTTAAATCGAGATGGAAATTGTTTTGGGTATTTGTCTCGCAAATTTCCTGGCATTAGCACGAAAAAATTAAAGCTGGTATATTTGATGGTCCTCAAATAAGGCAACTTGTTAAAGATCCACAACTCACCACATCAATGAACGAGATTCAATCTAACGCTTGATGTTCGTTTGTTCAAGTAGTACAAAATTTTCTTGGCAATCATAAAGCAGAGAATTACGTAGAATTAGTAGAAACTATGCTTTCAAATTTTAATATTCTCGGCTGTAATATGACTATAAAAGTTCACTACCTCCACAGCCACCTAGATCGTTTTCCAGAAAACTTAGGTGATTGTAGTGGAGAACAGGGGGAAAGATTCCATCAGGATATTAAAACTACGGAAGATCGTTATCAAGGACGATGGGATAGCCACATGATGGTGGACTACTGCTGGAGTCTTCAGCGAGACTGCCCTAGTAATTTCCATTCTGGAAAGTCGTATAAAAGAAAATTTTTATGTGATTAGTGACTAATGTAATTATGTAAATTAAGATTTTGCAATAAATACTTAAATCCATGTGTTTTTTTAACTGGCAATAGTAATATTATATATTATAACAGTTATAACGTAAAATATATACACAATTATAGATAGAGATCTGATAGACAAAATCTGAGAACTTTTTTACACTCTGCATCCAAAAATTACCCAGGAACAGTTAAAAAATCGCAGGCACCAAAATGTGTGTTGGCCTGTGTAATCTTTCCCGGTTAATGGTTTCAAAAACTCGTTTAAAGTCTAAAAAAAACTGCTATTATTACTTCATTCATTGCCAAGCTCCTTCTCCATTTTTCCGCTACGAACTGCAGTGCAGTTTCGGTCGAGTGTTGTTTCTAAATCCAACTTGATGTTGTACCAAAATGATGTTTTCATTTATAAATTTCACAAACTGTTAATATACTATAGACTCTATTAATTTTTCAATGTCCCACAATACGTTTAATGCTTACACAAAATTTGAAGTCAATCAAATAAGAATTTTTCAGGCTCATTTTTTAATATTTTCTTAGGGCTCCATTTTGTTTTGCTATCTTATATTCATACACAAATATTACCAGTTCATTCCTATATAACATATAAATGTAAGGAAAAATTGTCTACTGGGATTGCCTTCAGATGTCAGAATTCCCTTACGAAACTTAAATTTGATTCAGTTGATATTGTTTTTTATGGTTGTTACGTACCTTTCCTTGTCGAAGATTGTTTGAGTCAAAGTTTTGTTGTGCATCCTTAACTTTTCCAGGGTATTTGCTGACGATGCTACTCTCCGTTTAATAGCATGACTCTAAAATGAGTAACAAAGTAAATAAATTGCGTAATCATATATTACATTTAAAGCAAGTAAATTTAAAAACTAGAAAATATGGAAAAGAATTTGTCAAAAATTAAAGGTGTTTTGGATTCCACGAAACATCCCTTTCTTGCCATTGCCCTATGCCCTAAGTCGGAAATCAAGCCAAAAATTGTATATTTTTAATTTTTCAACAGACATATTTCGGACAACGGAAATTATTTTGAACCTTTTTAGTTTGTGTAGTATTGTTTCATCGTAAAACCTTAATTAATATTCTTAACAATCTTTCGTATTCATTCAGGGCCGAGGTTTCGGCTGGCAAATGCACCAAAACAAAAAAGTTATCCCTGATTTATTAAAGCACATTTAGTTTAAACAACAAAATATATAATAAGAAGTTACATTTAAGTTCAAACGCGAGAACAAAGGCGATTACAAATAAAAAAATATAATAAATAAACTTTTTTATCTTCATTATGCTAACTTGGGAGCAATTTATTCTTCTTCTTGTATCTTTACCGGAAAGATAATGGAAAAAATGGTTGCAACAATATATTACCGGTAAAGATATCAGAAGATAAATAAATTAACCCTTAGTCAAATTTTGCAACAGGCGAGGCAAATTTTTGTTAAATTTTACACAAAAATTACTAATATAAGTGTCAAAATATAGGATGGTCCAACAGTGCGCTCAAGTCCAATAGCTCGATTATTCTAGGAATTAGAAAAAAAAATATACGAAAGTTGTAGGGACTGCTAAAAGCTACAACCTAAAATTATTTTCTAATGTACAGGATTGAAGATAAGTTTGCCACAAGCCAAACTTACAATTTTTTAAAATGAAACATCCTGTATATTGCTTTATTTTCAGATTCCTTCCTTTTTGGCCGTGGTTTGTGGGGTCTATACAGAGTCATTCAAGATTTGCATCACTTTTCGACAATATCAGAGGCAAATTTGACGCTCAGTATTCTTTTAATGCTTTAGCATAAATCATTTCAGCGTGGTAAAAACTTACAAATATAGACTTCTTTCAACTGCTTTCTTTAATAACGGTATACAGATTAATTTAAATGGAACGCCCTGTATATTATTATATTTTCTGATTCCTCGCTTTTTGGCCATTCACCCAATATAGGATTGGTGAGGACTACACAGTCGTTAAATTTATGGCCACAAAATATTTTGGCTAGTTGTGTGAGTAAAATAAGGTTTTTTCAGTAGCATTATAATGAAAACTATGTCTATTGACATTTCTATTTTTGTGGAATGTTGCTTCGTCAGTGAATAATACAAAAAAGTCAGCAAATCTTGGTCCTTTTTGAATCTATTGTTGTGCCCAGTGACGTAAATCTAGTGGGCCTTATTTTTACAAATGAAATTAAACTGTCAAATATACAAATTTGAATTGTCAAGTAATGCTGGTATTTGAGTTTTGTGTAAGTATTGTAAGACGCAAAGATTATTTTTAGTAGACAAGAAATGATCGATATGATTTATGTGTTAGGAGCAAGTGAAAAGAATTGTTTGTTAGCGACAAGAATACATCACGAAAAGTTTATACAGGCTAAGTCTGGCAAACGAGACCATCCCTTTATTTCTGTGTTAGTTTAGAATAGAAAAAAACTTTATATAAAATATCTTTAATATTCAGCGAATTTTATTTTGTGAGGAGCGTTCACTATACAGAGTGGTTCAAAAAAGTTCTAACTTGGCATATTTAAATGTAACCCTGTATTTTTTATTTCATTTTTGGATTCAGCTTGCAAATCTGTATATTTTTTGTATAACATACTATTATCGTAAATTTAATAGTTTTCGAAAAATTGATACTTGAAAACTTTTTTTATAGTTACAGTCAATACCAGTAACAAGCATTGTTATCAAAATTGCACCAGTTAAAATCTATTTTCAAACAACAATATTTCGATTCTAACTTTTTCTTTGTTAATAACTAAAGAACAAGGCCATTAGACAATACAATACAAATTCTCTAGGTTCTATGTAATATGTAGTTATTTTTTTAATCGTCAAAAATGTATGATTATAATATAACAGCTAATAGCCTTGCCGCATCAAAATTTACTGTTATCATTGGAGCACTCAAGGGGGGTTTTGGAGGGCAACCCCTCCCTCTGCTCTTAAATTTATGTGACTATCCTTGTACTGTTATCAATAACTTGATTAAGATGTCAAAATTTGAAATAATACAAAATAATTCCCAGCCAAATTTAAACAATCGAAATACCCCATCTTTAAAAAACGATTTTAAAACGAAAATACGTCTTAAGTTGAGCCTGTGATAATTAATAATAGTAGGCTGAATATATGCGTAACTATGTTGGTTGTTCTTTTGTTTTTGTTTACGTGTCGCTGTGAAGTATCGAAGTTATCTAGTTTCAAGAGTTGCTTATTTTCTACATTCATAATTAAAGATGAATAATATAAATATAATTTAAATCAGTAAAGCTAGAAAACTTAAGTCAGGACCTCTCGACGTATTCCTGGTTGCGTAATCGCCTAGCGACAGCATTAGCCGAAACGGAAAAGATGCGATTGTTACAATCTGTCACCGTCATAGTTTGTTCATTTTGACGTTAATATTATACATCTTTAAGTGATTGTTTCGACAAAATCGTTGTGTTATCCTATATCCTGGGTCATTCAAGTAAGTTATAAATATTCTTTTGTGAAAAACATGTTCATAATTTAAAAATATCAATTTTATAAATCACGACAAAAAAATCGTTTATTTTTTAAAGTTCTTATTTTGACAGAGTAGGAAAAAAGTCCCATTTATACCGTCTTGGTTTATTTTTTTATTTGTTTGATATCCATAATCCTTTGAAATTACAAGTCACTAAGTGCCTCGTTATTATCGGTGATTTTTTGTTAATAGGTATCCCACTGGCCGTAACACGATTGCTATTTAATCGACAACCAACTTATCGCTAAAGCAAATACAATAAATGTAAGAAAGAAAATGGTTGACTACGTCACTTCATGGCTTATAACGCCCAGAAGATGATGTTAGGGTTAAAATATCCGTATTTTCCATGCACCTTTTAGGCCGTTGGAAGGCATGCGGTCAAAAAAAAAATAACTTTTTGTTTCAAACAAGGAATTCATTTTGCCACCAACATGTTAATATTATACATCTTTAAGTAGATTGTTTCGACAAAATCGTTGTGTTATCCTATATCCTGGCAACTGCAATCATTCAAGTAAGTTAAATAAATCGCCCAAAAAAATTCTTTGTGAAAATAAATGCATTTCAAAAAAAAATTGAATTTAAAAAAAAATATCATTTTAATTTTATAAAAATCATTTTTTTTTCAAAATTTTTGGTTTTTGATGAAAAAGTTAACAAAAAAATAAAGGTGTGTTATTTTTTAATTATGTGTTTATTTTGACAGTATGGAACTTAACAAAACAGTTTTTTTTTTATTAAAAAAGATGTACTTTACACTTTGAACATTTATACCGTGCAGAAATTTGGTTTATTTTTTTATTTGTTTGATATCCATAATCCTTTGAAGGCAAAATTACACCTCTATTGCACAGCTGTGGCCAGTTCCGTTTTGAATGTCAAAAGTGGGATAATATTGTTCTCTTGTCCCAGTTGTTTTTTAATTTTTCTGGTCCAGGCATTTACCACAACAACATCAAGCATGTGATAAAATATTCTGTGATACCATTTGCGGCTTTTCATTTTTATTATCGGTGAGTAATTTTTGTCCACATATGTGTATCTCCACAATATTGGGACAATCAACTTCCTTCCTAATGTTCTCAGCTTTAAAAAATCTTTTGACTTTGATTGCAATATGATGATGCCAAAGTCACAATTTTATTGTCATACCACTGCTTTTGCTCCCAAAGTTATTGATTTTTCTTCCATTGCTCCTCTGCCTTTTGCTTTCAACTTGAAATTTTTCGGTTTTGTCTAAAGCAAATACAATAAATGTGAAGAAAAATAGTTATCATAATATATTTTATGATTTATATTTGAAGGCACATCTCTACATATTCGGACAATTACGTTACTTGCTGATCCTAAATTTGGTTCTCCTTGTATGACCTGCGTTGCATCTTTGTCTCCAAAAAGCTCAAAGTTGTATGATAAGAAATGACATTTTGTACCCCCATTTGTTAGGGTTTTTAATATCCTTTGAACGGTATGATTTGTTCATCGCATGACAAATTTTCTTATGTAACTTTTTACAGGCTGGAAGGCATAATTTTGTCGATACTTCTGGTATTCGCTGAATTATCTGCAAAAAAATAACGGTTTTTTGTCTGCAATTTGTGGAAATCAAGGAATGCCTTTTTGTCGTCGGCTGTCGAACGAGAGAAGATAAATAATTTCAAAGCCACTCCTGTTGTCAATGGCATACAGGGTTTTGTTGAACACTGTAAATGCAAGTTTGACGAGCAGTTTCAGTGAAGAACGGATAGAAAAAAAGAAAACAACTTATAGGGAGTGTCAAGTTGCAAAATTTCATCAGGTAAAAGTGTAGCTCCTAGAAATTGAGTATTTACTTCATCACGTTGGGTTCTGGTCTCTCTCCATTTTATTTGAGAAAGGTCGTATAGCAACGTTGTCTTAGGAAAAGGTATCGTGTCTTCTGGATCTTCATCACTGCTGATATTATCATCCAAATCTTCTACTTCTGGCCCAGGACTCTCCTGAAGTTCGTCGTCGGAGAGTTCGGATTCTTCGCTTTCACTAGGCACATCCCTTATGTGAAATACTGTTTGTCGCGCAGTTTTTACTTTTTTCCATAAAAAAGTTTGCTTGGTATATTTTGAAAACTATCTGGATCCATATTCTAAAAAAGAAAATTCAAAATTATAAATTTACTAAAAAAATATTTTTGCGGCAAAAACAGAGAAATGTTTTGGGAACAAAACTTCAAATATGCTATTTATTACTTTATTTTCGAGAAATATTTGAAGTAAACGTCCTAACATACAACAAACATACTATAAAATGATATTATAAAAATATGAAGTATTACTTACCTAAAAATGTAACTATCGAGCACTAAACGTAGCGTAAAAACACGTTATGTTTCGCCAGAGCGGATAAATCGAAATAACAAACAGTTTGTCTATACCTGCCATCTATTGGGAGAAAAATTAAATATTAGCTTCCCGAGAAGGAACACCGCGCATTAAAACATTATTTTGCAAGTCGTATTTAATAAATATTTACAAAAAGATATTTTGTTCCCATTTGGGAACAAAATGTAATAGAGGGTTAATTATTAGCGCGAACCTGTCTACTTATCAATATAAACAAATTAGGTTAGAGGCAAAACAAAGACATTGCGACATATATCCTACGTATGATAGGGTATTAAATGCTAAAAAAGACTGCTATCCCAAGGATATAAAAATCACCGAAACTATGAGCGAAGTAAAACTTCAAAGCTTACTTGATCACTCTGTCCAAAGACTAACAAAAGTTCAGGATGAAGTGATGACCCGCATTAACGAGTCGGCAAGACTAGAACTAAAATCCAAATGGGGTTTTGACGGGAGTTCTAGTCACTCCACATATAAACAAACATTTCAAGAAGACACAGACGCATCAGATTCAGACATGCTTTTGACATCCATTGTGCCTTTACAATTGACAGCTAACTTCAACGGCTCTGTGGACATCATTTGGCAAAACCCTCGCCCTTCCTCCACCCGTTTCTGTATCCCTATTCGCTTTCAATACATCAAGGAAAGTCATGAAATTATTAGGAAAGAAAGTGCATATATTCAACATCAAATTTCAGAACTTAAACCGACAAGCATAAATATCAGGGGACAGTACTTCAATGTTCACCATGTTTTGATGCAGACAATGCTTGATGGGAAAGTGGCCAATGCCCTGGCCGATAATAAGTCATCGCAATCCTGCTACATATGCCTAGCTACCCCTAATCTGATGAATGACATCAATGCTGTGCTCAGAAGGCCTTGCAAGACAGATGCGTTTTCCTATGGTTTATCGACCTTGCATGCACACATTAGGTTGTTTGAATGTATCCTGCATATATCGTACCGTTTGGAGACCAAAACATGGCGAGTGCAAGCAAACGACAAGGCTGCAGTTGAAGAAAAAAAGCGTACCGTTATCAAACAGTTTCGAAAAAAAAACTGGGCTGCTCGTCGATGTTGTCAAGCAAGGAAGTGGCACTACAAATGACGGTAATACCGCGAGGCGGTTTTTTAAAGAACCAAAAGTAGCGGCCGAAATCACGGGAGTAGACGAGAATCTAATTGTTAAATTCTCTATAATACTTCAAGCATTAACTTGTGGATATAAATTACGAACTGAGTCCTTCCGAAAATATACTCACGATACGGCCAGACTCTTTGTCGATTTGTACCCCTGGTATAAGATGCCTTCAAGTGTCCATAAACTACTTATTCACGGAGCTGACGTTATGGACACACTTTTGCTTCCAATTGGCCAGTTAAGTGAGGAAGCTTTGGAAGCAAGGCACAAAGAATGTCGACGGTATCGGGAACGTAACACGCGGAAAATTGGACGCAAAGAAAATGTCGAGGACCTTCTTCACGCTCTTTTGATATCCTCTGATTTGTTAATTTCAAGTATTAGGCCTCTACCAAGGCGAAAAACAAATCGTCTACCAACAGAGGTTGTTAGCCTTATCGATCCTCCAGAATTGCCTCAGAGCAGCATCATAGAACATGAATCGTCGATGAGCGACTTTAGTGATTAGACAGTGCCTTTTTAGTTTGTAATTTTTTGTAATTTTTACTGCATTTATGAGAATCAGTATTATTTAGGTTAAAAGTAAAAATAAAATTAGGTTTTGAGACAATTTTGATAGTGCCTGGAATGTATAATTTAATTTAAAACTATTAATTAATAACTATTTAAAGCAAAATACAAGGTCTATCAAATAAATTATAGTTAGTTACTGTTACCTCTGTTTAAATCATTACTTTTCAAAATTTAATCTATTAATGTAATTGAATTGATTTAGAAAAATACTTCAATATTTTTTATGATTTTTGTAAATTTTTTTCTTAAAACTAAAACCCTTTGAACTGTTTTTTTTATTTAAGCTACTGAATATTCCTTGAACTATTTCACAATCAATAAAAATCTCAAAAAATGTTTTTTATTGCGCCAAATAAAACACTGTAAAATTACTGTAATTTGTTTACGACCCGCGACCCTGTATTTACAAATTAAGTTAGCCAATTCAAAATCCAGTTTCAAGCACTTATAAACTATAAAATATGCTCTTTATTTATATAAAATAGCATCTAAATATCATTTAAATTTTTCGAAATGTTTAACCATAACAATGTCCAAAAAATTTCTCGTATGCGTTTCAAATGTCCAGCAGTTTATTTTTAAATCCACTTTAATTTGTAAAATTTGGTTCATATCGTCTAAATAACTCCAATTTTTTAAATTAAAGTCATAATTGGGATATTTTAATAAAAAAATTCTAATAAGCTCGTAATATCGTCATTCCGAACACTGTGCGTCGGTATCAAATGAATTTTCCTGATAGAAGACAACCAAGCCGTCAGGTATTTCGCAAAGTATTGCATCGTTTCAGAACAACCAGTAATGTTTGCTACATAACAAGAAAGAAAAAACAGTTCATAATGAGTGAGGAACATGAAACTAATGTTATTTTGAGTATAGTGGACAATCCAAATGCAAGTACCTATTCAGTAGCAGATGATTTGAATATTTCGCAGGGCACAGTATCCCGTATAGTATTAGAAAACATAAGTATCATCCTTATCACCTCTGTCTGAACCAAGAACTCCATGGGAACGATTTCCAAAACAGGGTAAATCTTTGTAGAGTTATTGAAAATGAATTATTTTTGAGAAATATTTTATACACCGACGAATCTTCTTTTAAAAGTAATGGAGCTGTTAATAGACACAACATGCACTATTACAGTACTTCAAATCCTTATTGGATGAGAGCCGTAGACAATCAAAGAGTTTGATCTTTAAATATATGGGATGGAATTTTAGGATCGTAGGTTATTGGACCACATTTTTTTGACGGGCGAAGTTTAGTTAAATTTTTTAAGAAACGATATGCCTACATACTTGGAAGAGGTCCCTCTACAGGTTCGATAAGATATGTGGTATCATCACGATGGAGCACCTCTTCATTATTCCCACATTGTTCGCAATTATTTGGCTCTAACTTATCAAAACCAATGGATAGGAAGAAGAGGGAGTATAAACTGGCCAGCAAGGTCACTTGATCTTACTCCATGTGATTTTTTCATTTGGGGATATATCAAAGAACAAGTTTATGTAATTCCACCAACTACCATCGAAGATATGAAAACCAGGATTAGAAACGTGTTTTCCAAAATTACTCCTGTAACACTTTTAGATGTAATGGAAAATAATCAAAGACATTTACAACTGTGTATCGAACCAAATGGAAACACGTTCGAGCATTTGAGAGTTTAACATTTTGTAATATCCCAAACTTCATCTACTGGTTTTATCACGTTTAATTGTTTTAATAGTTTTCAAGTTTTCTACCGTAAATTAATTGTTACTTCCTTGATAATGTGTTTAGTTATTAATAAATAAAAAGTTAAAATCGAAAAATTGTTGTTTGCAATTTTGATAACAATGCTTGTTACTGACTGGTATCGGCAGCTGGTAGAAACTACAATTTTTTTTTCAAATATTATTTTTACGAAAACTATTAAATTTACGATGATAGTATGTTATACAAAAAACATCCAGAATTGCAAGCTGAATTCAAAACTGAAATAAAAAATACATGGTTACATTTAAAAATACAAAGTTAGACCACTCCCAACTTTTTTGAACCACTCTGTATAGTGAACACTCGTCACAAAATAAAGACCGCTGAATATTAAAAATATTTTATATAGTTTTTTTTTTCTATTCTCAGCTATCACAGAAATAAAGGGAGGGTCTCGCTTGCCAGACTTACTCTGTATATACAGGGTGGTGCAACCAAGATGGGGTGGACGATTGTGGGCAAACGGAGAGGAATTTGAAAAAACATTTTTGGGATACGATTGATAGTCAAGAACGCTGTGTTTTAAAATTATACCCATCATACAGGGTGGTCTGAAAAGTTCGTGGTGAACCAAACTTGTGTTTTTTTAAATGGGACACCCGGTATATTATTATTTTAGTTGATTCTCCTAGTCGTTACGATCATTTTGATATGAGGTTTGTTGGGTCTAAAATTTATACCAAGGGAATGGGACGAGGTTAAAGTGGAAAAAAGGGTTATACTCCGGCCATTTTTTGAAAACAATTGAAGCAGGTATGGAAAAACCAAATATTCTATAAAATGTATTGTATCTAGGATTACAATAATCGCTTGTAAGTCGTTCAAAATTATTCACTGTTATACAAAGTGGTCAAGTTTTGCAAATTTACCTTGGATTGAATTTTTTTAAATGAAACACCCCATATATTTTACTGTCATATTAAAGATAACATCGCCAGCTTTCAGAAAATACCCTATTTGATATCTTTCTAACCAACAGTTTTTTAGTAAATTAACCGTGAAACCAAAATTTACTCATTCTAACAGAAACGGTATTATTTACGCTGCTTAAATTGACTACCTATAATACAAGGAGGCCATGATATAATCATAAATGAAAAGAAAGATTGACATTCTTGTCAAAACCGCAAAGTGTCAGAGAATTGGCATCAATTACCATTGTTTTTTGACGATAAGCCGAGAAATTGTTAAGTAATAATGAGTTTGAGTACTCCAGAGTTGATAAACATGACTTTTATGTTGGGCGAGTGTCAAAAAAACCCTTTACTAGCAAGCAGGGTTTATGCGGTACGATATCCCGATGCCGAAAAAAAACCAAGATCTGAAGCTTTTGAAGTTTATTAGAGAGGTTTCAAGAAACAGGCAATGTTGCTTTTAAGAAACGTAAAGTAATTAATAAACCAGTTACCAATGAAGATAATGCTTTGACAGTGTTATTAACAGTGCAAGAAAATCCACACATAAGTACTAGGGAAATTGAGAGAGCTACTGATATTGAACGCACTAGTATTAAACGGATTCTGAAACAACATAAATATCATGCCTACCACATTGAATTACACCAAGAACTGTATGATCGCGATTACGTCCAACGACAAGAGTTTTCAATTTGGTTTTTAAATACAATTTGGGATAATCCAGGTTTTGTAGATAGGGTGCTGTTTTCAGATGAAGCAACTTTTAAAAGCAACGGCTTGGTTAACAAACATAATATGCACTATTATTCAACCGAAAATCCACATTGGATTCGTCAGGTGGACCATCAAAATAAATGGTCAATTAATGTTTGGGAAGGTATAATTGGTTCTCATGTTATAGGACCATATTTCTTTGAAGAGCATTTAACGGGAGAAGTCTATTTAAATTTTTTGAGAAATGAGTTGCCCGTATTGCTCGAAGACTTACCTTTAATGTTAAGAAATTCCTTATGATTCCAACATGATGGAGCACCCCAGCATTACCACAGGCATGTAAGACATTTTCTCAATAATTGGAAAGGAGAGTATTGGATTGGGCGAGGTGGACCAGTTAAGTGGCCTGCGAGGTCACCCGATTTAACGCCACTAGATTTCTTTTTATGGGGACATGTTAAAGAAGAAGTTTATAAAGAGGTTCCAACCACAGTGGAAGATATGAAGTTGAGAATAATAGGCAGTTTTTGCAACATTTCAGACCTGACTTTGAGAAAAGTGAAACTTTCATTTATAGATAGACTCGTGTGTGCCTTCAGCAAAACGGTGGTTTAGTTGAACATCATTTATAGGTTTTAATTACATTGTTTTTGTTGATTTATATTAAATTTATTTTTTTTGTAAAAAAAGATCTGTTATTAATACTGTCAAAGCATTATCTTCATTGGTAACTGGTTTATTAATTACTTTACGTTTTTTTGAAAGCAACATTTCCTGTTTCTTGAAATCTCTATGATAAACTCGCAAAAGCTTCTATCTTGTTTTTATTTCGGCATCGCATCATCAAGGAACAATATTTATTTATTTACTGATGACAATATTCTGACACTTTGCTGTTTTGACACAACTGTCAATCTTTTGTTCAATTTATGATGATATCATGGCCTCCTAATATTAAATTGTCAATTTTAACAACGTGAATTCAGAGTAATTCGTGTTAAAATGAAGAAATTTTGATTTCACAGCTAATTTACTGAAAAACTGTTGGTTAGAAAGATATCAAATAGGGTATTTTCTGAAAGCTGGCGAAGATGACAGTAAAATATACAGGGTGTTCCATTTAAAAAAATTCAATCCAAGGTAAATTTGCAAAACTTGACCACCCTGTATAACAGTGAATAATTTTGAACGACCTACAAGCTATTATTGTAGTCCTAGATACAATACATTTTATAGAATATTTCGTTTTTCCATACCTGCTTCCATTGTTTTCAAAAAATGGCCCGAGTATAACCCTTTTTTCCACTTTAACCTCGTCCCATTCCCTTGGTATAAATTTTAGACCCAACTAACCTTATATCAAAATGATCGCAACGAATAGCAGAATCAACTAAAATAATAATATACCGGGTATCCCATTTAAAAAAAACACAAGTTTGGTTCACCACGAACTTTTCAGACCACCCTGTATAATGAGTATAATTTTAAAACACAGCGTTCTTGACTATCAATCATATCCCATTTTTTTTTTCAAATTCCTCTCCGTTTGCCCACAATTGTCCACCCCATCTTGGTTGCACCACCCAGTATATATATATATATATTGAGAAATTTACTTATTTATCTGTACTTACATCATTGATAATCGTAAACAGGCTTTGCTGTAAATCGTTCAACTCCCTGCGTAGCCTGGAATGTAGCCCGTTAAATTTTGATATTTCCAATTCGATGTCGTGATTGTTCTTCTTTTCATTATCGAACATCGCATTTTCCTCCTGTAACCTTTCCTGTTGTTTTTCCAGGACTTTCTGAGCCTCCATGATTCTCTCTTGCCCCGCTTCTATGTCGGCGTCGCGTTGCTGGAGCATTTTTACCGTGTCCTTCCACTGCTTGATAAGAGCTTCACGGGCGTTGATTTGTTGCTTGATCGCTTTGCCTACGATTTTTATTCATTAATTATTGTAAAAAAAATCAATACATTTTCTTTACCCGGAACTTCCCATATTATGAATCTTTTCTTTTCATAGGAATAGTGACCCAAATTAGTTCCGCACATATTGGATTCGTAGCAATATTATTTTACCAGTTTCTATCTACGCCACACTTGACTTTTGGACACAATTTAAAATAAATTGAATAAGTTTTACATTAATTTCTTTTGCACTACTATTTTGTTCCGTCGAGTTGAATTACGTTTGCAACAAATAATATACAAAGTCTAAAGTAAAAACAAAAATATGCAAAATATACAATCAGTCATAATGGATCAAACATAGAAAAATTAAAACAACATATACCTAATATCATGTCATACACAGTTACGCATATTTAAAAAATTAAAAATATAAAAGTATTGCAGTATAATTATACAAAAGTCTCTAAAAACTATCAATAAATAAATCAATTCTATAGTAGACTCTCGCACAAAGTAGTTTTTTAACCCTCACTTACAAACTTCATCAAATATGGTATCAGTCTAATGTGTTGGGATAAGTGGTTAAACAATTTCTTACCATTATAAATTATTGCACTTTTTATTGGAGAGATAGAAGGGATAGGTAGGTGTTATAATTATGCCTATCACTTAACTGATTTCGCTGTTTATATTTTTTATACATTAAGCATACAGTCTCTAAAATAAACTCTTACTATGTAAGTCTGCATATCCTTCCATGCAAGATCCTTAACTTCGTCCCTATACAAGACCGTAGTGCCGAAAATATCTCGTCGCAGTCTCGCTCGCGCTTCACATCTGCACAGGAAGTGAAGATGAAGCGGAGTTTCCTCCTCTTCCTGACGCTCCGTGAAGAGAGAATCTTCCTGCCTAACATAAAGAGGTGCCTCCTCAATCGACAGTGCCCCGTTACTATTCCTACGATGAAATTTAGAGCTTTCCTGTCTCGGGCTAGTAACCACTCTGTTCGGCCCTTATCGGGCTTCACAATGAAGTCTTTAGCTTACCTCCCGACCCCGGACTGGCCCCATTCACGTTGAAGTTCATGTTGTGCCCATTCGTCGAGTGCTGTCCTTATCTGCTACCTAGTGATGCCTAAAACTGGTTCTGGTCCTACATACGGGCTGGTGGCGCCGAGTCTAGCAAACTTATCTGCCCTCTCGTTGCCCTCAATCCCACAGTGTCCTGGCACCCAAACCAACTTCACTCTTTTACGTCGCGCCAACTGCTCTAGCCTGTCACCGCATTCTAGAACCAAAACTGATCCCGCCATGGGTGAGTCGAGCGCCTTAAGTGCTGCTTGACTGTCTGAGCATATGACAATCTCTCCCTCTGCCCCCTCTATGACTTCCTTCATCGTTATTGCCATTAGAATGGCATATAACTCAGCCTGAAACACCGTTGAAAACTTCCCCAAAGGGAAGCTGGACCCGGTTTGTATAGCCTCAATATAAACTCCAGCACCAGAGGATTGCAACTGTGTTATACGTGAACCATCCGTATAGCAAACAATTGCCTCTCTGGAGAACTCCAGCCTGTTTCTCTCCCAGTCCTCTCTTTTGGGGATTGAGATACTATAACCCTTATGCCATCTTAGTCTGCCTGAGGGTCGTGCTACTCTGTAGGTAGATAAATTGTGGAAAGAGAGATCCTCTTTCCACAATGTAGGAGATCCTTGCATGACCCACAACCTCACCTTTGGTATTCCAAGCTCCTGCGTCTCTCATTCGCAAGTGCGCTGCCATAGCCTCTTTCTTATTGAAAGTCGACAATGATGGCAGCCCTTGCAAGACATCCAATGCTGCTGACGGCGCCTTCCTCATTGCTCAAGTTATCGCTAGGCTAGCCAGTCTCTGGACTTTTGCAAGACGGGAACGAATGGTTTTCCTCTCCACCAAGGGGAACCACACTATTAAGCCGTATGATATCCTGGGTCTTATGACTGCTTGGTACAGCCAGTGCATGACCCTAGGAATTAGCCCCCAGGTTGTGCCTACCGCTCTACGGAGCTGCCAGAAGGTCGCTATTGACTTCCTTATCTGCCTATCGACATGAGTCTTCCAGCTCAGCTTTGCATCTACTGTGACCCCCAGGTATTTAACCTCTTTTGCCAAGGCCAGTTGTTGACCATACGGTCTTGGGGGTCATTTTCCGTTATATGTTCTAATCCAGCATCACCCAAACTTATATCATCTAAGTTACACCCAAAAGAGTCTATATTAGTCTTCGCAAAATTCAAAGATAATTGATTTGAGTCACACGTTTAATTAATTGTATATGGTTTTCAATATCCACAAAAAATCGTACGTTACTACGTTAAGTAAAATGTTTCCATATTTATTATAGCTAAGGAGATATTTAAAGTCAAACAACAAAAAAATATTTTTTTAAATTATTTATCAGTTGAACAAGGAATTATCATTACACTGATTAAGTTTACAACACATGGTGTATTTGGAAATAGAAGTATTTTTAGGTTTAATTTTGTTGATTGGAAGAGAACACAACCACAGAAAATGAGAAGTATTTGAGGTTAATCTGTTAGTTTAGATTGTTTTATTTGTAGTTCTCATAAAAATCTTATTTCTTAAAACAACAAAGAATGAAAATTGCATTGATTTTGATCTTCCTCCCTCTCATTTTCTTAAGGGTGGGACTTGCCATATAGGGAATAAAATAAATGATTTAGAAGTTCTCTCGTGACTTTCACGTTTCCAATTTAAGAGAAAAAAAAACATCTCATTATCACAATATGAAGCTTAGTAACATTCCCTTCCATTCTCCCCAGAACGATTAGTTTCATATTGACTTTTCGAGTGTTCTAACATAGATGATGTTCCCAGGGAGGATGTAAAAGGAGCCCAATGGGACTACGCGATGTGCAGTAGCTCTGAGAAGCCACCTTCCTTTACTATAGAATACGGCATAGTGTTAATTTCTGGTAGAACTCCAAGAAAAGTGTTGTGTTGATGAAATCTATCATGTAGGTATTTTTCGCATTACAATTAATTCTCTTTAACTATAACTAATACAGAAAAACTTCACTTAACCTTTATTTACGAGTTTTTGCAACCTTTAAAACTGCCTTCACAACAATTTTATTTTTTAAAATCAACTTTTTTGTATTTTTTAGACATCCTGTATATATGACTTAAATTTTAATATTTGCAAAACTATTTTTTCTCTAAGCACCAATTTTTATTAAGAATAAAATTTGCTGAGAAATGGATAATAAAAAAGTTCCGGAGATATACTAGTAAAATTTTGGTACAAATACAAGATGGCGGAACAAAATGGGGGCCTAATAAAGTGTTTAGAAAATCGTTACTAAAAACTACTAATCTATTTTATTTCAAATATGGCACAAGAATCAAGTGTGACAGGGATAAACTGGTAAACTGTTGGTGAGGAGCCTTTATGGTTAAAAAAAAATGGCAGCCTAATTAAATCTTTAAAATATCAGCATCAAAAAACTAGTTATGCAGTTGAAATTTTATATGGCGTAAAAAAATGGCGGCCTAATTAAATGTTTAATAAGTTTGTAAAACTCCACTTCATAGAAAAAAAAGTTTTTTTATGAAGGAAAATGTAAAAGTCACAATTTTTTATAGATCATGTAAATAAACTTACAAAAAATAAAACACAATAAAAATTCCACTATATATATATATATATATATATATATATATATATATATATATATATATATATATATATATATATATATATATATATATATATATATATATATATATATATATATATATATATATAATATATATATATATATATATATATATATATATATAAGTTTTGGATTTTTTTATAACTTGTGGACAAAAATAGGTAATACCCTTTTAATATATGAACTATGCTGTTGCTATACAATTTATATAACAATAAACCATATGTTAAGCGATAGTGGTTCAAAATTGAAGACTAACAAAGACTATCAAACCATTCTGTGTGTACTAAATATGAAAGAAATATGTCATTTAAAATTGGATTTAACATTTTCAAGATTCCAGTTATTATCGTCTGGGTGTAGAGTTTAGACATTGAAAAAGCCTGCTGTAAATATTTTGCAGAAAAAAACAGTGCATTTTAAGTGTTAAGAACTATAAAAAACTAAGTAATATTAATTAGTTTTACCTGTCCTTTCTATAATCATTTCATAACTATGCAAATCGCACACTATCTTGCTGACCGCCATGTTTTTGGCATCGTATTCGGCCTGTAAAAATTGTCGCCTTGCTTCTAGTTCATTGAACTTTCTCTCGTCTTCTTTGGAGAATTTCTTGATCAGCTCGTTGTCATCGTCCCTCTTCTTCAAGGCTTCTTCCCACGCCTTGAGCGCTTCTATGTCCCAACCTGTTTCTTGCTTTATTTTGTCCACCTATGAACATTATAGGGATTGAAAAAAATGCCCTATGGCATTTCTGCGAGGAGAATAAATGTCTGTTCCTCCTTGTCAAATCAAAATTATTCTGCAAATACTTTTTTATATTTGTTACCAACATTTAATACGTTGTATACTTTACCTTTATGACAGCCTTTTCGAGATCATTTCTCTGGATATCTTTACGTTCCTCAAGAAACTTCATTCTCTTAATCACTTGATTTATGTCATGTTCTAATTTGTTTTTCTCTCCTTTTAAAGAATGATATTGGTTTCCTTCGGTGTCATATTGCTGCTTGTGCGCTGTGATTAGTTTCTAAAAAATACAGGGGTTATTAATGAGGATGTTCTCGAGTTTGGATTACCTTTTCATTATTTAATAATGAATGTTGTATGTACAGGGTGTTCAATTAAGAAAGAAGGCCGGCAGTATCTCGGAAACCGTTCTTTCTATTAGTAAAAGTGGCCAAGAGAAAACGCTGGAAATTATTTTTAAATGTCTAAGTCGGCCGCTAGAGAGCGCAACACGCGTAGTCAACTAGAAAATACAGATTTCCTTAGAAATTCACCCAGTGAATACCAAATTAAGTTTATATTAATCTCTGCTAAATTGCGAATAATTTTTATTTAGAGTTTTTTTCTCTAGCTGTTTAAATAAAGGTTGGGGGAAAGGGTAACTGTTTGTTTTTTAAAACGGACATAACTTAAGTAAAAACTAACGGATCTTGACGATTTTGGTCTCGTCGGAAAGGGCATTTATTAGGCTTTCAAATGACGAATGAATTATATTATTTTAAGTTTCGTTTCGATCGTCAGATGGCGCTTTCTGGCATTTTCTTAAATTTGACGTGTTTTCTTAAAAATTTCAATTGGATTGATATATTGACTATAGACCAAAGTGACGGAGCACAAAAAAAACAAGAAGATAGCGCAAACTGCAAGTTGGTATCTTTTTTATTTATGGAGGTATAAGCAAAAGAAAATATTACTTGACACTCTTATAAGAAACTCAAGCATTTCTAAACGAATTTTTGCGTGGTATCTAATTATGAATTTTTAACACTAATCTTATTCTTATACTACAGATATTTTCAATATTCTTCAATTCATTTTTTAACTTATTTGGTTTCATTAATCCACCCCTTTCTTAAAGAATGTATCTCAAATGCGTTACTATTCTATTATGCGGCGTGCTAAAAGGGTAGTAGGCTTTGGCAAAAATTAAGTGCGAGCGTTGAAATAAAACACTATCACAAAATGAATTGCCAAATTATTATTAAGTTTATTGTTTGTAGTAATTGTGTATTACGAAAGCAAAATGCCTATTTCTAATGAAGAATGGTATGATATGCTTGCAGTTTATTTTGAGTGCTTTCAAAATGCTGTCATTGCAGCAAGAATATATGCTACTAGATACCCCGGTAGACGTAGATATGAGCAAAGGGTTTTTACACGATTAGCAAGACGTCTTCGTGCTACTGGTAGTTTTCATCGCCTTCTCCCTCGAAGGCAAAGAAGAGGCCGTACAGAAGCAAACATTATAAATGTCTTGGCCTATATTGTACTTGACCCGCGTGTCATTATTAGAGCTACATCTAGAGATTTAGGTATAGCTCATGGAACTGTACAAAATATATTAGAAGAGTACCTACAGGTAAGTGTAAATGAAAAAAAATCAAGAATTTGAGCAATGTTATTTTTTTAATAATAATGTAGTTTCGCAGAAATGCGTAATCAATATTTTTTCCACTATGCACACTAAAAATTCAAATGTTTTTACTTTTCTAACGATATTTTTAAAAAAAAACGGCGAAACAGAGGGCAGATTTTCTTTCAAACTTACATATTTAGCAAAAATTTAAATTTTAAATTTTTATAATATAAAATAGTAAAGTTAAGTAAAAAAACTTTTAATATTTTTACAAACGACAAAACAATACAAATTTATTATATATTTTACATATATAATAAATTTGCCAACTTGAGAAAACGTGACAACGCTGTTCAACCTTTAATTCGTGGGAAACAGTGATCCGATCATTTATTTTTTAATTTTCAAGCTGTATCCGTACCATATGGTATTGCACCAGGCTTTAACGCGTCAGACTACGATCAGAGGCTGATGAAGCCACGTTTCGTTCTGATGGTGGGGTATATTTACATAACATACATTATTGGTCGGAACGTAATCCTCATTGGATGCAAGAAGTTCAGATTCAAGGCCGCTGGAGCATCAATGTTTGGTGTGGCGTAATAGGTGGTAGAATTTTAGGTCCAATAATTTTCGATGAACCTTTAAATTGGAGAATTTATTTAACCCTTTTCCAAAATCAGCTACCAGATTTACTGGAAAACATTGATATACAGACGAGACAGAGCATGATTTACCAACATGATGGCTGGCCGGCTCATTTCTCTGTCAATGTCAGACAGTTCATAGACGATCAGTTTCAAGGGAGGTGAATAGGTAGAGGTAGTTTATTTTCCTGACCCCCTCGTTCCCCAGATTTCACTTGTCTGGATTTTTATTTGTGGGGACGACTAAAAGACAAGGTCCTAACACTGGAACCTGTGGTGGAAGATAGATCAAAATACAAGAGTTCTAACCACACTACTCCAGAACTTGTTACGTTCTGGACGCGCGTCTCACTAACCAAGTTAGCATCATTAGCAGATGAGTCCTTTGATAATAGAGAAATCGCCCTTTTGAATAAAGGTTTGAATTTTGCAGAGCCTCCAGTTAAAAATAGTTTACCAACTATTATAGGGAATATCGAAAGTTCCATTCAATACGTGCCAGAGTCACCTAAGGGATTCATTAGAGAGGCTTGCAGAAATCAAATCTCAAAAAACGTTGTTAACAACAAGTCAAAATATGTTTCTCGTAAAAATATTGTTATCCAGGGACTGAAGAAAAAGGAATGTTTTTATTTAAAAGCTGACAAAGGAAATAAGGTTGTTATACTAGACAAAACAGATTATTATGAAAGAGTAGACAATTTGATTCAAACTGGTCCTTACGATTTAATTGAGAAAAACCCGTTATCAAAAATGATAACAGAAGTAAAAAGGACTTTAAAACAGTGTAAAAGCCTTGTGCCCGATAAACTAAAATTCAAACTAACACATAGTAACCCACAGTTATCTAAACTGTATTGCCTTCCCAAAATCCATTAGACCTATTCTTTCAGCTGTTGGATCACCAACATACAATATTTCAAAATGATTAGTAGAAGAATTCAGCAAATTAAATATCTCGTATGATAACTTTGAGGTTACTAACTCGTTAGAATTATTAGATAAAATTAACTATGTTCACTTAAAAGCAGGTGAAATTTTAATATTTTTTGATGTAAGCTCATTGTTTCCTAGTGTACCAATACCACTAGCTTTAGAGTACCTAAAGAAACTACTTGAATTCAATAATTTGAAGAAAGAAATTATTGATGAATATTTACTTCTCACAAAATTATGTATGAATCAAAATTTTTTTTCAGTTCAACAATAAATATTATAAACAACTTGAAGAAACTGCGATGGGCAATTGCTTATCTCCGTTCCTTGCAAATTTGTTTATGGGTAGGTGAGAGAAACCCAATTCAAAAAAGAACTCAAGTTTTTCCCAAGGGTGTGGTATAGATACGTAGACGATATATTTGCTATTTTTGATACTAAAACAGAAAACATTAAATATCCTTTCATTAATTTTACGTACGAAAAGGAGAACAATGGGCAATTACCTTTTCTCGGCACGTTAGTTATTAGGAATAACGGTAAATTAGAATTTGATATTTATAGGAAATTTACTAATACTGATAGGTATGTAACATCCGACTCATTTCATTGCCGTTAACACAAAATGGCAGCATTCTATTTCTTAACTCAAAGGTTAGTCATTCTCAGTCATGGTGCTGAGAATTTGCATTTAAGTATCTATAAACCGAAGCGTACAAATAGATACTTAAATGCAAATTCTCATTACCACCCAGCACAAAAGAAATCGGTTATTAACTCACTAGTATTCAGAGCTATTTCGATTTCTGATCAAGATTCTTTAACATCGGAAACATCGAAACTGACCGAAGCTCTCAGAGGGAATAGCTATTGCTCTGAAGATATTACGCGTTCAATTAAAAGACATAGTAAACCAACTCCGCCAAAGGAGAATGATAAAGAGTCACTATTAGGTAGTGTTGTTCTTCCCTACATATATGGCACTACAGACAAAATAGAACGATTACTTCGGCGGTCCAACATACGTACAATCTTCAATACACATAAGAAGATTGGACAATGCTTGCGATCCCCGAAAGATCTTGTACCTTTCCAAACAGAAGGAGTATATAACATTCCTTACTCCTGTGGAGAAGTGTATGTGGAAGAAACAGGATGCTCAATATCAACTAGTCTTAAGGAACATGAACGATGTATTAAAAAGAAACAAATTGTTCAATCTGCTGTAGCTGAACACCAGCATAACACTGGCCATTTTATAAACGTAAAGGAAACCAAGGTTCTAGCATCGGTTCCAGGTTTTTATAAACGAAAAGTTAGAGAATCTATTGAAATATTTAAACATACAAAAAATGTCAATACAGATACGGGTTACGGTCTACATCACACGTGGAAACCGATCTGAACACAGGGTCACGGTTCGGAGAGCACAAGTCGGGTATAAAAGCCCGCCTGAATCTCTTCGAGCTCATTCAGTGTTCAGATCTCGTGGAGTAAAGATCCCTGAAGATGCCTCGTGCAATCGAAGGCGAAACGTTGGATAGTAATTCCAATTTCTATTCTAATCCCAAGAACCATGATTTCTTAAGGTTAGTTTGGTTAGAAAAGGTTAGGTTAGGTTTGGTTAGGATGGATTATAGGTTAGGATAGGTTTGGTTAGGATAAGTTAGGTTTGGTTAAGATAGGTTAGGTTTGGTTAGAATATATTAGGTTAGATTTGGTTGGGATAGGTTAGATTTGGTTAGGATAGGTTAGATTTTGTTAGTTTAGCATAAAATATTAGTATAATACATCTAGGAGATAAATGCTATACCATCTATGATTCTAGTTTCAAGATGATAATCTCGAAAACGAGAAAATATTCTAACCAGCAATTTACTATTTCAAAAACATTTTTTCATATGTACCTAACAAAAACTGGGGAAAATTTACTCTTACCCGTTTACCCTTCTTTCTTAATCTTGCCATGTTGCCACATTTTCCAACTTCTTTACTGACGTGATTATTGTGCAATATTTAATATTTTTATACATTTGAGGTTATGTTGTTGAAATAATCTAATTTTTCACGGTTTTTTTTTAAAAAAGCATTTTAAATTCGATTTTTTGTGTAAAACTGCTTTCTTATTTAGTGTAGTATGTACAGAGATACTTCCTTATACAGGGTGACAATTTAAAAACTTGAAATGGCCATATCTTAGGAAGGAAAAAGTTAATCAAAAAACGCTCAAAAAACTTTCTATAAAATGAAAAGGGAACAAATAAAAGCGTATTATTCGACCCTTATCTGTAACCCCTTGGGCAGGGTGAGATACACCCCTAAAATCTTAAATAGAAAGGGGGGTCGAGTGGTACATCATCTTAAAGCTCTTAAAAAAAGCTTTCCAATAGTACCATAGAAAGCTGTTTTTCGTGAAATTCTTCTGTGTTTATTAAAGAAAACAATAAATTAAAACACAATTGTGAAATTGTTTATAATTATTTAATTGAATGTTCAAAAAGGTTCCCATTGTTTTGAAGACAATAATAAAGCCTTTGTTCAAATTCTTCGCGTACATTTGTAAATGTTTCTCTGGATATAGCACGGCATTCCTGAACTATCCTGTCCTTGAGTTGTTCTATTGACTCAGGTTGCGTTTTAAACACCACAGATTTAAGGTGACCCCACAAAAAGAAGTCAAGAGGTGTTAGGTCCGGGGATCTAGGTGGCCATTCAACAGGACCTCTTCTGCCAATCCACTGGTTGGGATAATTATCATCCAACCATTGCCTGACGGGAACTACATAATGAGGAGGTACCCCATCCTGTTGAAAATGTAGTAAGCGTTCTTCTAATGCTAAATTTCCTTGTATGTCCCTCTGATTTTCTAATTCCCGCACTATTAGTGGTTCACAGACCTCTGTAGCATTTCAGCATACATGTGGCCATTTAAATTCCCTTCTATAAATATTGGGCCCATAATTACGTCTCCCAATACACCAGCCCAAACATTAATTTTCTGGGGGTACTGGGTATGTCTCTAAATACGTGTGGGTTCTCGTCATTCCAGTAACGACAGCTTTGCTTATTAACATGTCCATTCAAATAAAAGGTACATTCATCACTGAAACAAATATTTTTAACTAGTCGAGGTTCTGCCGTAATTCTATCTGTCATTATTTCACAAAACTGGATTCTTCTATCCGGGTCGTCGTCACCAAGTTCTTGCAGTATGCGCAGTTTATAGGGATGAACTTATGAAATTTAAGTACCTTTCTTATTGTTTCATGAGATAAGCCAGTTGCTACAGCTACTTGACGAGTTGATAAAGTTGAATTAATTGCAAACTGCCCCAGAACTTCAATTTGCGCTGCTTCGTCAACTAGTCTCGGTTGATTTCTCTTTTTATTCGCGACACAGCCAGTTTCTTCAAATTTGGCTACTAGTTGGCGAACATACTCCGGACTTACATTTTGACCTGGATGCCTTTCATTAAATCTTTGGGCTGTCCTTAAGAAACATTGATCCTGAGAACCATAAATGAAAATCATTTCTACACGTTCAGCTGTGTTGTACACCGTTATTTAAGATAAGTGCTGCTTTTCGTTTAAACTAAACCAAAAGTCAACTGTTAAAATATCAATACTAATAGTACAAGTTACTTTTAAAGTAAATATTGTGATAATAAAATGCGAATATTCATAAACAAATAAAATTAAAATGTTTAGAATTCTTAAGAGACATACCAGGATATCGGTACCAATCATTTTGAACATTTACTTAAATAAAAATAAAAATGTTCAAAACTGTGTTTTTATTTATTGTTTCCTTTAATAAATACAGAAGAATTTCACGAAAAGTTGCTTTCTAAGGTATCATTGAAAAGCATTTTTCAAGAGCTTTAAGATGATGTATCACTCGACACCCCTTTCTATTTAAGATTTTAGGGGTGTATCTCCCCTGCCCAAGGGGTTACAGATAAGGGTCGAATAATACGCTTTTATTTGTTCCCTCTTCATTTTATAGAAAGTGTTTTGAGCGTTTTTTCATTAAGTTTTTCCTTCCTAAGATATGGCCATTTCAAGTTTTTAAATTGTCACCCTGTATATTATACCCCACCCAGCACCACATTTCACTCCACGGGTCCCGAAAGTTTGTCAATTTTTTATTAATTAACGAAGCAATTTTTTTGAAAATCGTAAGCGGATTTGTAGTTTCTGTCAACGTTCTAATAAGTGAGTATACATATTTTGCAAAAATCGATAAAATAGCAGAAAACCGGATACGGCACTGTTACCGCAAAATGTTTTATAAACAATATCTTTGTTGGCCAAAAACGATATTAAAAAATGTTCCTATATGTTAACTAAAATTGATCACACGCTGTATTCCATACAATATTGAAAATGATACCTGGGTTTGTTCAGTTTCTTGGTTAACATATTTGAAATGATCCTTTAAGTTAGTCAGTCGTCCTAAGGAGTTATCTAAAGCCGCTTTCGCCTTAGTCTTATGTAGGGAAAGTTTGGCAAGTTCTTGTTCGAGGGCCTGGTTTTCTGCATTCGCCACAGGCATCTGAAATCCATCGTCCCACCCGAGTTTTCTCAGAACATCTTCTATATAAGCCATATTTTCGTTGAAATAAAATATTCACTAAGGCACTTCAGTTCGGTTAGTATCAAAGAAAATTGGTTGCATAGATAAGTATTATATTATTATATAGGTTAACACTTTGGCGTGTTTGACGGGCTGCTTTCACAACGATGCAGGTGGATATAATGCCAACGGTGCTATAACAACGGGGACACTGTTAAGTCGATAGGGTGGGTAGCCTAAGGTATAGCGTCGTTCATAGTCAGGCTGAAAGTTCAATAATCTTTTAACTCGAGTTAGAAAGCAGACCCATTTTAATTTCTCCACATATTTACAGTGGCGGCTCGTGGTGTCTAAAACTGGTGAGGCGAGAAAAGGTTTGTTACTTATAATAGGTAGATGGCGCCGCAGGCAGCGCCGCAGCCGAAAAATGTTTGGGCTGCCGCGCCCAAATTGACTCATTTTTATGATTTGTTTTTGTCTTTTACATACCAATACCAAGATATATACCAAATTTTTCGTTAAGTAATTTTTAAAATAAAAATTATTACATAGATATAAAATTAAAATAATAATCTTTAAGATATTCACTCAATTTTCATGTAGTTCGTTTTATCCTCAGATATATGTACATATATACTCTTCTCAAAGATATATAATATACACATTTTTCATCATTGGATTTTTTTATAAAAAATATTTAAAATACTTAATCAAAATAGTCAGAATCGAGTTTAAAGTGTAATAAACCTGTAATAATCTAATATGGTGTGGACAGTAATTTTTTTATAAAAAACCAAAACTCTTTAGGCAAATAGGTATGTGGATGGTGCAGTTAAGTCACTTTTTGTAAATTAAATTAATGCGCCTGTCTTTTAGAGAAGCAAATTTCTCAATGATTTTGTCATAAAAGTCACCATTACATTCAGAAAGTTTAACTAATAATCTTTTTTTCTATTGCCATGATCGACAGGGCTGAGAGCCTATCTTGAGATATACTATTTCGTAAGTAGGTCTTTATTCGCTTTAAGCACGAAAAATCTGTTTCGGCCTATACACTTGTTAAGGGGATTGTTAAAATTAATGTCGCAAGTCGATATACTACACAAAATACTGAAATTAATTCTAAACTATTAATTTGTTTAAGGAGTTCTTGAACATTGACTTTATAAAATTGTTCATCTCGGTAAATTATGCTTAGCTCATTTTTGAGGCGGTCTTTGTCAAAGATTTTTGGATACGTTTTTTCTAACGAATTCAATAGGGAATTCTGTGGCAAAGTCTTTGTATTTTGATGTATTAAGAAGTTCCACAAATTCCAATTTGTGTAAATCTTCAAACCTGATGTTAATTTGAAAAATTATACAGTCTAAAATTTCATAAAACAGATTTTTATATTTTTCCGTTAAATCTGATTCGCTCATGCTACGGGTTTGTCTACTACGTGGCAATCTGGTAAGTGATTTTGCTTTTTCAAAAATGGATTTAAGGAAATTTTCAGCGCGCAGCTCATTTAATCGTTTGACGGCAATGTTCATTTGTGAAATGCAGAAATCAATTTCTAGGTTACTTAACTGAAAAACTGAAACAGGATATCAGTAACAAAAAAAATTTCTTTAAATGCAAAAGTTAAAAAAGCAAATTCAAAATCGGAAAGGTCTTTTAGATACCCCTTGGCCATGTGTATAGTATCTGAGTCTAATTCTAGATTTTTAATCATGTCCTGAAAAACTAAGGTTAGTCCTTCCCAATTATTTGCAACAAAAATTAGAATTTTTGATCGAGAATGCCACCTTGTATTACTTGCTTGCGGAACTCGTTTTTTTTATTATTTTGTCCAATATAGATGTGCGCTTGTACGATTTATGGAAAAAAGCATGCAAACTTTTCAAAGTTGCGAAAAAGATTCTGCTTTCCTTAATATAATTTGAACCCTGTTGTAAAATTAAATTGAGACGATGAGCAGCACAATGAGTGTACATTGCTTGTGGGGCATCTGATCTTATTCTGTTTGTAGACCTCTCAATTCTCCGGCCATAACCGCAGCTCCATCATAACATTGTGCTACTAATTTACGTTTAAAATTTAAAGGTTCCAAGATTCTTACAATTAAGTTATAGAGTGCATTAGCTCTAGAATCCTCACTTATATCAAAAAAGCCTAATAGCCTTTATTTCGGCTAATTTATTTACATACCTAACAGTTACATAACATTGGGCTTTTGCAACTATATCCGTCGTATCATCTACAATTAATGAGAAAAATGTAGCCTCCGATATTTCTTGTTTAATAAAGTCTCTCATATGTTCGTCAATACAAAATATTAATTCATTTTGAATAGTTTTCGATTGTCCCGAAAATACACTTTTCTCTTCTAAATGCTTTACAAGTTCGGTGTTACGTTTAATTAAACAATTAAAAACTTCCTTAAAATTCTCTCTGTTAAAAGAAGATTCGGATTCGTCATGCCCCCTAAAAGCCAGTTCTTGTTTTCCCAGCAATATAGTCGTATCTATAAGGTATGTCAAAAGCAAGCAGTTTTTCCTAATCATCTTTAATTGTAGTCATATTTTGAGACAAACGTACAAAACCTTATTTATTTATTTTGAATATGGTCCTTAGACCCTTCATGCATTTTAACCGCTCTAGAAAAATTTTTAAAATCAACGTATCTATCAGAAGTCCATACTGTTTTTGTTTTTCGCAGTATTAAGCAAGGCCAACAATATAAACGCTGCTTAAAAACACTTCCACAAATCCATGTGTGTGTTTGATACCATGACGTTTGAAATGATCGTTTATATTGTCGACCGTCTTTTTTATCACTACTTAAGGTACTTATCTTCGGCATGGGTCTATCTCCGCGAAGAATTTCTTTTTTCTCATCCTCGGGACGCCTGAAAAATGCCGTTGTCAATAGTGACATAACGATATCGTGGACTGGATTCATAGTTCACACGTTTCGTTTATTTTAAATTTTAATCACGAATTCATATAAACTACTCTATCAGTCTATCTACTCAATAATTAAACTAACGCAACGTTAAAAATACTTTAGATAGAGTAACACTCGACACAGACTAAACGCGCGACTTTCACGAAATAATACTATAAAACAAACACCAAATTGTTGCCGAATAATCTCAATATCCACCCACTTCCCGCTCAATCTCAAACCGTTACCGGTAACAGTCAAATACGAATACCCCACACGCCCACGCAAATATCAACAAAAACAAAAACGGCTTGCAGTTGGCAGCCGGATGCGCGATTGTCATTTACATTTATTTAACATTAAATGGCAACGTCTCAATCATTAAGCGAAGTTTTCATCGCCTCAAATGCAATAAAAAGAGATGGAATATGCAACACGACCCTTTTCCCTCTTTCTCAGACTTATTAAAAATCCAAATACCATTCAAGTGTCCGAGGCGCAATTCGCATCGCCGCGTATAGGTAAAGTCGAATAAAAAAGAAATGATATTGCAGTTATTGGACATTGTACTGTTGGTTAGTAAAGTAAAGTGTTTATTTATGATTTACGCATATTTGATGAAATTTTCATAGTGTTTGAGACAATTTTCAGAGAATAATGTATCAACTTGGAAAGAATTAATTTTGAAAATAAAAATGTATATTTATAAGAAAGCGAGTGAGGCGGCGCCTCAGTTGCCTCATCTGACGAGCCGCCGCTGCATATTTATGACCTAAGCACAGATTAATAACCAATCAGATACCGCACTCCTGGAATTTTCATTCATAAACGTGTTTATTCGAACCCCATTAGCTGAGAGGAGAACTCAGATACGTACTCGAAATATTTTTATTTATTCTCAGCAGGACTTTATTAAAATATTTTGTTAGTAATGTTTAACCAAGTTTAATATATTTATATCGAAAAATTTGTGTCTACATGGTAGTTATGCACGTACAGAGTAGTTTGAGTTTTATTAAATTTATGAAAGAATAAGGGCAACGTTAAAATTTAATATTATTGTTAGATCAGTTATACCGCTGAACTTGTGTTTTAGTATCATGCAGAAAGGGTTTTAGCGCATGGTATATTCATTTCACTTATGCCATTGGCGTGCGTGCTAAAAACGTAAATGCTATATACTATTATACTCTTTCACATCACAAAAATGGAATATTATGTTTCTGATTTTCACAGTTTTTGTGGTCAGCAAATTCAGTTTTTCTGTTCATTTATATTTTTTGTAATATCCAAAAATAAGTAAGAGGATGATTCAAGTAACTGAATTTTATGCAGATCGTTTATTTTATCTAAAAAATCTTCTCTGTTGCAAGCCATGACCCAGTTTGCTGCTCGAAGTTTAGATAAAAAATAATAGTTCTAATGCTAACATGACAAACATGCTTTATGTTATCAATGCGAGCTAGTCTGATCGCCAATAAATAAAAGCATATGTGATTCTCGGTTCAATACAGAATTATAGTTTAAAATATCTAGAGAACATAGTCGTCATTTCATTCCGCCATCTTGAATTAGTACCACAGTTTTACTAGTTCATCTCTATACCATAGATAACAATTGCACACAATTTGAAATTAGTCTATTAAATAGTTTTTTCTGGCTGAATTTTTTAATAATTTATTAAGCCGCCATTTTGTTCCGCCGTCTTGGATTCGTACCAAAATACATAATACTTGTACACGTAAAGTTTGAGATAAATGGGATAAGCAATTTTTTAGTAATAATTGTTTAACATTTCACTAGGCCGCCATTTTATTTTGCCATATTCATTTTTGACCAAAATTAGAAGGAAATCGTATATTTTTAGCTATGCCGCGAACAGATATACCGACATACAGGCAGACAGACCGACGGAATTGACAAAACTTGTTTTTTGGCATCTAGGGATCCTAAAACGTAATGATTTGAAAAAAACTTGGAGGGTGATTTTTTCACAATTACAATACTTCACTATTATATTATTATTATTTATATTATAAGTGGGTAATATGAGGCCCACATAACAAATTTGAATATTTTTAGACAAATCAATTAAAAGATACTGAATGAAAAAGTAATTTCTGCAATTAAGGTTTTCAGTATCGGAATCTCGAAATCAGTTTACAGTTTCGAAAATCCCGGGATTAAAAACGCGAAAAATCCCTACATTTAATAACCGGATGCCACGGAAGAAATGATATGTGAACATTCTCACTTACTTCTCGTATCGCTGGTTCGATCGCAACTGTCTGTAATTTCCATTAATTGACTTTTGTTGTCAGGGGCTCCCAAAACACGTACACAATTAATACGTTTAAAGTTTTTACAAACTACTATTATATGTCGGAAACTATATACTATTATATGTCGGAAACTATATAAAATTCCGGCCGCGCCTCACCCCCAAAATAAAGGAAAAGAAAATTTTTTTATATAACTTTTTATCTATTACCAATTAGAAATATACTTTTTAACAGTTTTACAACATAATAACATTAAAAAAAAACAAAATATAATCCCATAATAAATATTTTAGAAAATAAATTCTGACCACATCAAAAAACCGACCGTGCAATCCGTGCAAACCCATTCCTAAAGAAAGTGCTCTCGAATGAGCCGAAATAATTTTAGCTTGGAAAGTTTAGACTTCTGACCTATTTATCAACGGCCGGTGCCGATGCCGGCGAGTCACCTGATTACGACAGAGCGGGATGGCGATTGCCAACGACATGGAAATAACATAGACCCAGTTGTTTACATTTTGGAGGAATCCAACATTAACCCTGGTTTGCCAAACCGTTACTGTGGCCAGATTATAACGGATATCATCCTTTATACTATTACCTAAATAAACAAGGAATTCCAGAAATTCCCAGTATAAATTTCCATATAGAATATTTTAAAACTGATAATTAAATAGCTTATTATAGATAACTCAAACCGAATCTGTTTTAAATGTAATTTAAATCTTCTGTAATTATTATTCCTTATTTCAAGAAATAAAGCTCAGAATAATCGGCAACGTCGGAATTCTACCTTTTTCGAGTATACTACAGATTTCTTTCGGGATCATTCGGAAGACGCAGAAGACGGTCGTAGTCATTCATGATTTGATGCGCGGCATTGCAATTGTTCTAGTTGGTGAAATAAGTGTTTTTCAGAAATCCAAGTGTTTTGTGTGGCTATTTTTAAGAATCTGTTTAAACAACTTTAAGAAAATGCTGCGAACTTGCTTTATTTGCCGAAAAAGAAACGATTTAAACCCAGAAGTTTGTTTTCGAAGGTAAGTAAGGTTATGTCATACCAGTGCTGTAGTTGAAGGGTAAAATCACCGTCTAATAGCGTTCTTATATTTGCAAATGAAGTATTGTTTTTGTATTGCACATTCCACAAACGGAGTACAACGTTTTGCTTATTTATATATTTGTGAAAAGTCTCAAATATTTCTCTAAAATTTATCAAACCACCTTTTTTGAGGGGTTAATAAACAACATAAATATACTATTTGGTAAAGCATAGGTACTAAATTTTAATTGAGTAAGCTATAAGACCCCCTATTTTAGGTTGTCATTAATTACTCCAGGATGGTTTGCATTTTGGATGAAATTTTCGAGGAATATTTAGGGTAGTGTTGGATTTCTCATATAGCAAGCATATACAAAAAATGAAAATAGAGCAATAGCGCTACTTTCAATTTTTCATTTGCTATAGATTTTCTTTAATGAATTTGAAATGCTTTCATTTATTGCCTAAAAATTTGGTTTTTAAAAACAAGTAATCAAAAAAGTAAATAAATACCATCCTGAGGTACATTATCCCAACTAGAAAGAATCTGTTTTTATCAGGTGATTTCGGTAATATAAATAATAATATAATATATTATAATGAATGTTAAAAATAAAAACCCTAATTTTTACCTAACTTCGCGTAAATAGAACTAAAATGTGTTGGAAAAAGGGTGAAATCAAAATGTTTTGAAAAACAAACCCGATTTCAAAAAATAGGTTGCATTAAAAAGTGATAAATTATATTTTATTACATATTTCCTATGAAGTCGGTGATAAGCTGATAAAGAAACCTATTAAATAAGCATTATACTCTTGGTTTAGACATCAAAACACAAAGTGGGTCCATGTAACAAAATTTAGTTTTATCTTCATCTTTAGTAACAATAGTAATAAGAACTCACCCTTATTACCCCGTTATTGGTTGTATTTTGTCATGGAAATGCTTGTTCTTTTATGACTAAGCTTATTGCTAATAATAAATATTGCCACATGAATCATTACATAAATATGTCTTTTGCAGGCACGTAGCCAGGATTTCAGTTCTAGGGTGATCCAACCTTGTCAAAACCAATTCAATGACAAAAAAATTATTAAGAAGAATGCTTTTTTTTCACTTGTTGCTAGTCCCCCTGCAAGCGCAACAAAAAAAATTGCAAAAAACTAGTTATTTGCCAATATCTATTAAAACATTGCAGGTAGAGCAATTATGAAAATGTAAAAAATTATAGGTATATCTTGAGCAAATAGGACATTGGCGACTTTTGTTTTACCGTTTATAAATAAATTATACCAAACTTTTAACCTTTGTTTTATTTTTATAAACAACGTGTCCGGGTGAAAATTTATAAAGCGCAGCACCACTTTCAACCTTGTTATTTAAATTTTTATAACAAAAAAATAAGTTTCTAATATAGTGTAAAATATTATACAGGGTGCTTCAGAATCACCAAAAAGTTTCGATGATTTTATTTTTAAACATCTTGCATTTTAATGCATTTATTTACTTTTTTTTTATTGATTTCTTGATAAAAGTTGGTGGTTCAAAAAAAAAATTTTTGATAGTAATAAACTTTAGATCAGGATGTTCAAAAAAGTGGTTTCACTAACAATTTCAAAAAAATAAAATTTTCCTGACGGTAGTTTTAAGGGCCATAAAACATCGTAAATATAAACTGATTAACATTTTTTTATATTATAGTTATGGAGATATTTAAGGTCAGACAGCAAAAAAGCATTTTTCTATTTAAATCTTTCCTTAGCTATTACTAATATGACGTAACTAATACTAAACCTTTATTTACGATTTTTTACGGCCGCGGCAGCCACAAAAATTTTAATTTTTGAAATAGACTTTTTCGTATTTTTTAAATGCCCTGTATATCTGACTTAAAGTTGAATATTGTGAAAACTATTTTTTCGACAAACACACAAGTTTTGTCAAGAAGAAAGTTTTTCGAGAAATTGATAATAAAAAAGTTTCCCATTTAGTGCAGACTTTTCCACGACATAATATCTAAATTAACTGTTTTCAAGTTATTATTAAAACTCTCACTTTTGCAATGTGAAGTCGTTCCTGTTCTTCTTACAACAAAAAAATAGCAAGTAATACATTATCTCAAAAATTGCTACGCCACTGGTAAGCCTCGCGAAGATATCTGACAGCGTTGCAATTTTCACCGCAAACTATTTTTTATGCGATCAGTCCGTCTTTTTTCCACTTATACACAACAACAAATTGATGTTTGATTCTATTTATTTCATTTTTATGAATGAAATGCGGGGTCTATTTCTTTTTGACGTCATTGGCGATTGCCGATGCACGCGTTTTCTATTGCATTCTTGAGGCGATAAATCTGTAGCTTGGATATGCTTTTATTGGTTATTTAAATCACATGATTAGCGAAATATTCCAACGGCTTCTTTTTACGTGGTGCGTGCGACTGAGAAAGAAATAGGAAATAGACTGCGATAATCGCTGATTGAGGGCGTTCGGTCTTTTAAGGTGAATAAATACGCGTGACTAAGTTTTTGTTTTGTTTTGATTTGGTAAGTTGGACCGTTCCATTTTTTGTATTTGCTTTTTGCTTTTTGCTTTTGAAATGAATCCTATTCACGACATTACTGCTTCATTAATTGAAACGCCTTTTTTAAGAAGAAGCGAAACTGAAAAGAAACAGATATTAGGTAGCCGTCCGACGCCGAAAATTTTAGCAATATTTAACGATAAAAGGCAAGGTAAAAAATATTCGAGAACTTTTTAAATATCTTGGTACGAAACTTATAGGTGGCTATGCGGAAGTATTTATAAAGAAAGCTTATATTGTTGGCCTTGTATTTTATTAGGTTGCGTCAAAAATAATTGGAGTTCAGGGGACGGATATTCGGATTTAAAAAATTTTTCACGAGCAGTAAAATCGCATGAAAGTTCAAGAGAGCATATTAAAAATTCGGTAGCACTTACAAGACTGGAGCAAAATAGGGCGACTATTGCGGGTGCACTATAAGAAAATGCAAGTCTTAATAAAATTGTTTATAACGAAAATGTTCGAAAAAAATCGTTTATTATTCATTTCGAGGTCATAATGAAACAACAGATTCTTTTAACCGTGGCAATTTTAAGGAAATATTTGCATGCTTAGTAAAAAGAAATGCCGAACTTACTGAACATTGTGCTAAATTTAGTAATATTTTTACGGGACAATCCAAGACTATACAAAATGAACTAATTGGTTGCATACATGACTATATTCAAGAATATATAAAAAAAGAATTCAATGACACCGATTGTTGTTTTTTTGGCGTAATTGCGGATGATAGTGCTGATATAACAGAAAAATCACAGTGTTCGATAACAGTTAGGTATGTGACCAACGAATCTTTAAAAGAAAGATTTTTAGGATTTTTTGACGTTAGCGATAATAGAACAGCAGAGAGCCTTTTTCATTTAATACAAAACAGCTTAGAGCCTTATGACTTTAAAGATAAATTGGTCGCACAGTATTACGATGGGGCTAGTGTTATGGCAGGTGAAATAAATGGGCTTCAAACAAAAGTTAGATCTATTGCTCCTTTAGCTATGTTTACTCATTGTTGCGCCTACAGATTAAATCTAGTTTTACAACAGGGAACAAAACTGATTACCCAAAGTCGTATATTTTTTGCCACTTTATTAGGAATACCAAATTATTTCCACCAATCACCAAAACGGTCTTTTGTGCTTAATCAGATAGTAGGTAAAAGAATTCCGCGAGCTGTAGAAACGCGATGGTATACACAGTCTAAAATTTTAAACTTAGTGGCTAATGAATGGGACAATTTAATTATAGTATTTGAAACTATTATTAATGACTTAAGTTCTGGAACAGAATCTATTAATGGTGCAAAAGGATTTCTAAAGCATTTTAATGATTTCGAATTTTGCCTTTTAACGCATATTTATAAACAAATTTTTAGTTGCACTGATGTACTGTTTCAAATATTACAGTTAAAGCATTTAGATATAAATTACTGCATTTCGCAAATAAACCTTGCCAAGCAACGAATTATTGAATTTAGAAACGAGGACCATTTCAAAGAACTTTTCAATATTGCTAAAAAAGCCACTATTCTGCCAACTAACACACGTCGAGGGCAATGTTCTAGCGACTTTGATATTTTTACTAAATATAAAATATTATATTTCGAAATAATAAATTGTATAATTCTTCAATTAGGGACGCGGTTTGAAAATTTAAATAATTTAAATTTCTTTGCTTTAGTCGATTGCACAAAATATTCGGAATATGTTAAATGCTTTCCAGGCGACTTATTAAATAATTTATTAAAAAATTATCCAAACATTTTTGACAGAGATAGATTAAAGAATGAGCTTTCTGTATTGTATAGGGATGAACAATTTTCAAATTTAGATGTCGAAAAAAGTCTAGCTTTGTTATTTAAAAATTTTAAAGCAATTTTTGCGGAAGCATATAAGCTTTTTAATTTAGTTTTAACTATTCCCGCAACAAGTGTATCGGCCGAACGAAATTTTTCATGTCTTAAACGGATCAAAACCTACTTAAGAAACACAATGACACAAAGAACAGCTTTCGGGTTTAGCAATGATGTCAATAGAGCAGGAATTACTGTCAGAACTTAGTGAAGACCAAAACTTTTACGACCAAATTATAGATAAATTAAAATCTTAAAAGACAGACGTATGGATTTAATGTATAAAAAGTAGTTTTTTTATCTTATTTCATACAATATTTATTTTAAGTTTTAATAAACTAAATTATGTTTTTATTATCATCACCGCTATATTTTAGTGATAGGTGTACATATTTTACTTGTTTTATTTACTTTTTATTTACTTTTTTTAGAGTTTATTTTTTTAGTTTTTAATGGTTTAGTAGGGCTATTGGCGATGACCTCCATTAAAAAAAAAAAGTCAACGCGTCGCAGAATAATACCTCATGGGTGACGTGGAAATTTATTCACATTTAAACAAAATTAACCTCATGTTGCCTCACCCTTCAATATACTCACGAGCCGCCACTGATAACATTTAAAAAAACTTATTTTCTTATATCCTTGGGAAATCTAAAAAATCTATGAGATGATTTGCAGCTTGTAATAATTTTGCAGTGTTTTCTAGAAGTTTTTATATTTTGATATTATTTTTTTATAATATTATCTAATAGAGTAATATTTAAATTTAATGTATACTTTACTTCGGTGGCCGGCAGTTTAAAGAACTAAAAGCGCCGTAACTGCACACGACTATGTTTGAAACAAAAATGCCAGTCTCCGGCCGACCCAACGCTGCTGAGCTGTGTGATGATTTGCGCGCCGAACGAAAGTCCCGTATCTGTAGTAATCTGTGACCTAAGTGCAAGCAGTTTGTACTGATGACAACCTTTCTTTTTTGGAAAAAACGCTCGGACACTTCGATTAATATTTTCAGTTGCTTTTTTTTTTCATAGAAGAAAATATGCAGGGTATCCATAATTAGAGATATGATTTTTTTTTAAATGCTAACCAAGTTTTTTTGATAAATGTTTTAAAGGCCTTAATAAGTTACACATAACTACCGAATGTAAATAGTCTTTCCAAGGCTAAAAATAAACAAAGGGAGAGTTGGTCTATTGTAAATGTGCTGTCTATTGTTGACGTTAACCCTGGCAAACTTAATAAACATTATTGTAGCATTGCGACGTGTTTGGTTCAGAGGTTGTCATCTAATAGAATAGAATAGAATAGTTTATTATTGTCAAAACAAAAGTTTTTTACAAAAGTCAGTCCTACAGTACCAGAAAAACATTAATATAGATTAAAATTTAATACCAAAACAAGCAGACATCTATAAAATTAATAACATAGGTACCTACACGAAACTACACAACCACTCTTTTAAAACAGTGAAAAGTCAGCCTCAGTCACATTACAGTTTAAAAAATCCTATAAAATACCTTCCCCAATAAATACTTTTTTATTATAGATTTAAACTTTTTTATTGGCAATCCCTTGATCCCAGCAGGCAATTTATTAAAGAAGGCAGGCGCAAAGTGCAGAGACTCATTCCATGACCTTCCAAGTCTCAGAAACCGTATACATAAGTCATTATGTGATCTTGATTATCTACTCTACCAAATTTATCTTGATTTTTTAAGGCATACATTAGTGACTCATAAATAAATATAATGTCCTGGTAGTGTTAGGATATTTAAGTTTCTAAAATGCGGCCTGGCATCATCTCGATATCCAACCTGAGCCACAACTCTGACTGCTCTCCGCTGCAGGGAGAAGACTCTCGCAGCATGAGCCGAGTGTCCCCAGGCAAGTAGCCCATAAACACATGCAGAGTGAACAAAAGCATGATAAGCTGTAAGACATACACTTTTATGGGCAAACCTTGACAGCTTCCGCAGCACAAAAATTTCAGAGGCTATCTTCCTGGAAATGATGTCGACATGACTTTCAAAAGTGAGCTTAGGATCTAGAGTGACTCCAAGAAACCTGACTTGTTTGAGATTGTTGGCGACCCCATGTTGCCTCAGTGAGAAAATTACTTGCTCTGTTTTTGCCAGATTAAGACTTAGTCGGTTAGATATGAACCAGTCATGGACCCCATCGATACAGTTGTTCATCTGTTCTCTCAAAACCTCACAGCCCTTACACCGCAACAGGAAGCTGGTATCGTCTGCGTACAAGGTGACCTCACCAGTCTGCAATGAGGATGGCAGATCATTGACATATATAAGAAATAGTAAGGGGCCAAGGATTGAACCCTGCGGGACTCCGTGCCTCATGACTCTCTCCTCTGATACTTTTCCCTGGAAAGAAGTCACCTGTCGTCTCTCTGTGAGATAACTCTGAATCAAACGGCAACCTGATGGCTCCACTCCATAGTAGTTAAGCTTTTCCAACAGGATGCTATGTGATACACAGTCGAAGGCCTTGGAGAGATCGCAGAAGGCAGCACCCACAAAATCTCCCTTTTCAAAGTCTCCAACTATGCCCTCACACAGCCTATTCAGAGCCATTACGGTGGACTTCCCCCTCCTGAAGCCAAACTGCTCATCTGTAAGTATACCGTTTGTCTCAAAAATCTTAAAGTAATCGCACATCTGATCTCTTAACAGGACCTCGAATATTTTGGATAGAATAGGAATTAGTGAGATAGGCCTATAATTATCGGGTAAACCTGGATCACCTTTCTTGAAGATTGGGACAGCCCTGCTGATTTTAAAAGCATGCGGGTACACGTCTTGTTCAATGCAGGCATTATATAACTTTGTCAGAGGAACAATAAGAATGTTTTTCATAGTTTTGATTAAAATGATGTTTAGTTCATAAAAGTCTTTGTTATGTTTCTTTTTTATTCCATCCATTGCATCCCTGACCTCAATGAAACTAACACTTCGAAAGAAAAACTTACTCTGCTTAAGACTTGGATGTAAGTGCTCCATGTACCATCGATGAGCCTGATTAGACTGTGGCAAAGCCGACACGAGTGATTCCGCCACCTCTGCAAAAAATCGTTCAGATCTCCAGCCTCCAGCTCCACACTCGAAGTCACCCCCTGTCCAGTACGCTTCCTATTGTTGTTGATAACTTCCCATGCAGCCTTACAGGGATTATCAGAATCCTTTATGTAGTCACTGTTTGCTTTCTTTTTGGCTTCAAATATTGCACTTCTGTAATTCTGCCTATATAACCTAAGGTCCTCCTTTACCAGAGGACAGTCAGACTCACGGCCAAGGCTATTGAGGCTACGCAGTTCTTCTCTCATTACCTGAAGATCTGGGCCAAACCACTCCACTCTAGGCGCATGCAATTCACCAACAGTTCCACGACGCTCTGGAAATGCAATATTTCTTATTTCAAGTAACTTTTCGAGGAAGACATTACATTTTTCATTGACAATAGTATCGTAGTCAAGGAATTGTCAACGTTCTTGCTCGAGCAAGTTGTACATTGTAAAAACACCCTTATTTGTTATAGGGCGATACAAAAAGTCTGCAACATTTGTTTCAGTGTCGTTGGATATTTCTGCATTTACTAGGCGTTTTTTGTAATGTCTTCGTAGTTGACGTTTTGGAAATTGAAAATCACAATCATCTCCTTTGTTTAATTCGATGACACTGTCAGATTCCGACAGTTGACGTTGGTCGCTTTTCCTATTATAGCTGTCAAAATTATGTCGCGATCGTGTTGCTATGTTGCTACTGCCATTGAAAATTGACGCATCCAACTTCACTGCAGTGTCCTGCGCCGACTCACTGGATCTTCTTGTGGGTGCACGCTTTGGATTTGGACCATGGATTACGAGCGGAAGCGGGGTCAGGGACGGGGGTGTTGGCTCTTTGTTTACCTTTTTTTGTTTTTCTCGTATGACTTTCAATTCCTTGGAAAGCTTTTCCACCTGGTCTTCCATATCATTTAATTTACCATGCAATATGTCCTGGTTTTCGATCATTTGGATGAGCAAACTGTTTAAAAGTCCAGTTGATTCGCACTTTTATTTTGGAGATCTCTTTCTCCTGTTCTTTCTACTTTCATCCCACTAATAAGCAAGAATTGATTGATGCTCTGCATAACATTTGAAACAAAAAGCCCAGTGATGAGGATGACATTTCTGCAGAAGTGCTTTTGGCGTTACCAGGAGTTGCCCTGGATATTTTCGCTGCAACAATTAATCACTCTTGGATTAACGGAACTTTTCCTTCTTGCCTGAAATTAGCAATAGTAGTTGCTATACATTAGGGCGGTGTAATGTTCCAACTATAAGGGTTCGCCTACGTGATAAAGTAAACAACCAAAACCATCTCGTGCCGTGTTGGTTTATTGATTAAAACTATATGTTCCTTTCTACAATGATCTAGCCTAATTTATAGATATGTTTATTTGTTTAATATAACCCAAATAAACAACTGTTTGAATAACCCAATTTCCATTACACCTCCCAAGGAGCAAAAATAAAAATAAAATGTATATTGCATTTTGTTTTTATTCTCTCACTTTTATTACAACACGCCCTCAAATATAATTCTACCTCAAATATAATTCACACTATTTTAAAATTGCAACTTTAAATATTTACATTCTAATCTTATCACATATATATATATATATATATATATATATATATATATATATATATATATATATATATATATACATGTACATTCAGCTGAAATACAATTTAACTAAGTTTTTATGGACTTCTTTATGTTTATTCTTTATATCTAATACTAAATTACATCCTTTAATATCTAAAATTTCATATGGACCTTTGTATAAAGGATCAAGCGTATTTTCTGTTTATGAGGAACCCTTAAACTATCGATCCATTTCTTTATTATCTACTCTCTCTAAATTAATTGAAAAAATTGTAAAGCAGAGGGTTTGGAACTACCTAGCGTCTCTTAACCTAATTTTCTAAAATCAGCTTGGTTTTCAAAAGGCAAAGGAAACACATGACGCCATGTTTGGCTTTTTGGATAGTATTTAAACCAATATTATTTAGGGCGGTGGCAGCGGTGTTCTGTGATCTGCCAAAAGCATTTGACTGCGTGGACCACGGAATACTGTTGTCAAAGCTTAAGCGTTGTGGATTCAGGGGCTGTGAAGTGAAAAAAATTCTTTTCTGTGTTAAGATTATTAGTCTGTAGTAGGTTCATAAATTGTTCACAAAATTTGAATCTTCGATCTGCATCATTTTCAGTCAGTTCTTTTCAGAAGACTGTCTAATATCAAGTTCGAGCGCTACCTACCTAGTAATGATATTAGAATTTTCTTCAACGGATAATATTACATTTACTTTGACCTCTTTATTGAGCGCAGTTTGCCGATGAATATTTGTTTCTCTTACATGTCCATTTTCGCAAAACTGTTTTTCTTGCTTATAGTGCTTTGCGATATGGGTGGTAAATCAGGATATCTGTCTCTGAATCAATTAATAACTACTTCATTCTGTGTTCTTGCACATCATTAAGATCTCAATATTGTGCTTTTCAGTTAGGTGAGGTATTACGTTGGATGACTTTTTAAAAGATCTGACTTAAATAGGTTTTTTAAGTTTTTCAAATAAAAGAATATTTTTTTTTAATCATCTTGGAAACGACAAGCAATAAAAATTTTAAATTTGGTAGTTATGCATAACTTATTAAGCTCTTTAAAAACATGGTTATCTTTTAAAAAAATTATCGATGCGTCATATCTCTAATTATGAACACCCTGTATAATTTGTAATTGAAAATATTAGTGTCCGGGGTTAGTTACACTTAGCTTAAAGTCTATAAAACTAAAACAAAAAAAGAATAAGTCCAAAAATAAAATAATAAAAATTTATTTAAATAATTCTTCTAAACATTTTTCTCTTATAATTTGTATGTTCTCTTCCATTATTGGTGAAGTTGGATGGCTTAATGGCGAGTTATTTAGACAAAGTGACTCTACCTCAGGCAAGATCGGTGACATTACCGCTGAATATATATCATTTTGATGCATGGTTTCATCTAAAAAAAAAATAACAATTAAATAATAAAAAAAACTTCATCTGCTTATTTTAAAACTTCGGTTTAATTCACACTTTATTAATTATTTTTTTAAGATTTAGCAATTTTGGCAATATTTGTTTACAAACTAAACATTTCCGTGTTACGTAGAGTATACCTAAGCTTAAAAATGTTTCTGTTTCTAGAGCCGTTGTCACAGCCTAGTTTTGTTTATGTTTCTTTTTTTTAAATCTAATCTACAGGGTTTAATAATAGTATTTTGTATAAAAAGTTTTGAAGACAAGTCACGTGAAAAATGCTTTTTAACCCGACAATCTTGTGTCAATGTCACAGCTGACGTAACGGGTGACAATTTGTTCAACACTAGTGTTGAAATATACAAAGTATAAAAATATAATTCTACTGAAAATGTTGAATTTAATCTTAATTTAGCTCTTACTTGTAGGGGGCGCCACCTACATGTATTTTCTCACATTCAATAAGCTCGTAACTTTTTTTACGAACTTGTATTACATTTTTCCTTAAAAAAATGCATTCCTCTATAATTTTTACGTGAAGAAGATCTTTTTATTAGGAGCCGTTTTTGAGGTATTTGGATGAAATAATCGATTCATGTGACATTGTAGGGGGCGCTATCTACATGTATTTTCTCACTTTCAAAGGCTCATAACTTTTTTGTAGGACCTTGTATTACGTTTTTGGTAATGTACCTTATTTTGAATCGGAGTTTGGTGAACGAGGGTGTTAAGATGGCCTTAAAGGAAATAATCCAGGCAGTTAAGGTCTAGTGATCTAGGGGGCCATGGATGAGGCTGGTGCACCATTATGTATAAATCTCATTTGATTTCGAAGTAAAAGTGACACATTATCAAGCAAGAACTGTTCTAGAAAATGCGATTCCTCTTTTGCAGAGAGGTTTACCTCTGACCATAAATGATACTGAATACTCAAAGACTCAAGTATCTTTTTGCTAAATTACACTTCGGTCTGATATCCATCAAAGAGAACTGAGAAGGGTGCGCGAGACTTTAAATACTTCTTCTCACCCGTTTATCACTAATGCCAAAGTTTACTGAATAAAAATATAAGTGGCAGCACTGGGCCGTCGGCACTTTGAAAATCGCAGATAAAAGGCGAGCCGTCTAGTTTCAAACTCCATCGACACTGCCTCCTATTACCGAGCTGTTTAAAAGTAGTTTGGCTTCGCGCTACGAAGTTTTATCTACCAGGGAATTTCAAAAAGTATAAATAATAACTTTAGACAAAAATTATTGAGTTGAATTTTGTCGTCAGACTAGTTTAATATTTTGCAATTACAGTTTTAAATGTTATTTAAATATAGTAAATTTAATATTAAATTGTTATTTACCTGCTAGTCACACTTAACTTTTAAGCAAAATTTAAAATAAATTCAATAAATAGTTTTTACATTGACATATACCGCCATTTTGTTACGTCATGTTGAATTCGTACCAGTTTGTTTAAAGTCAATTGAATACAATTTCTTTACGATGATTTTTTAAAAAAATTACTTTGCCACTATTTGGTTTCGCCATCTTAAATTGAAACCCATATTATCAGCAAGGCCCATTAACTCTATAGGTTGCCTCGAGCGATCTTGACCTATCCCAACTCAGTGTGAGCGATCTACGTCACTCGGCGACCGGCTTGCTTTAGCACGGCATTGTCAATATCTCTTCTGTGTGCGTTTAATTACATATATTAATATTGTTTTGTTTAAAATTGAAAATTTTTTGTTACAATAAATTGCAGCCTTCAAGATATAAGTTATTATTATTTTAAACTTAGGTTTGGGGATATTGGTTTAAATTTTAACCAAGTTTTTTCCCATTTCAAAAAGTTCGCACCGTATTTGAAAAAATATGACGTATTTTTAAAGTTTCAAAAAATATTTTTGTAAAAAGTTTTAGCATGACAAATAGTTGTATAACTTTAGAAAATGTACTTGTTTTTTACAAGGTGTCCCAGTATTGTGTTCTCGGTTTTGGTGATAATGGTAGGATTTAGAGAAAAAGTTTAAATATAAATATTAGTATATAGGATGACTTATATACCTACTTAAATAGTTTTATTCATATACGAAACACCCTATATTTTATTACATTTTTGAATTGTATCTAAAATTCTACGTCTACTTCATATATTGTCCATAGGCCTAAGTTTAATTGTTTTCGAGATATTAATATTTAAAAACTTGAGATTTTCAATTTTGAACAGCTGCCGAGTCTAAACGGTTCAAATTAGAACAAAGCTGTTTGCACTTTTTAATAGTCTACCATACATTTCTTCTCTATTTCTAATCGGTACTAAGATATCAACCGAGAACACACTATGGGGACATCTTATGTATATTATAAGTATTTTTTATATGTTACTAACTACAGGTATGCTATTTGCAGTGAACACAATTATTTAACATCTTTTTTAATAATAGGAAATAAATCAGCACATAATTTATGCTTAAACGGTAACAAATTAAAAATTCAGTTAATAATTTATCTCATTTTTTATACAGCGTTTCGTGGAGTCCACTACAGAATGGCTTCCTTTTTTACCTTTTTTTCCTTCGCCAGTTCATTTGAATATTTCATTCTTATAAATAACCTTTGTCTTACGAACAGTCTTGGGGCATCTAGATTTATGTTGTATCTATTTGTAATTGTGTTCATTCATACTTTAATCATAATTTACGTAGAAAGTCTTTTAAAATATTCACATATGTACACAGAAAGGCGATAAAGTCTTAAAAGTTTCACTTGAGTTAAATACTCTGAAAAACACAACTGACATCTATCGCAACGAAAGGGTCAAGCTGAATAAGCAATAAAATGGCCGCCTTTTCAGACCGGGTCGCCAATCGACGTCACAACCCCCGCCTCACCCTCGCGCCTCCCTCGCCCGATAGCTGCTCAGCGAGGTAACCTGATAGAGTTAATGGGCCTTGTACTATCAGTACTCCGTTGGTCCTCAGATATTTCCTAACCTCAAATAATACACTACTTTAACATAACAACAAGAAGACCCAGTCTTCCGGTTCGTCTCGTCGAAGGCAGACCTCTGTATTATTAACATAAGTGGTTCCACGTGTTTGGTTTTGCTGCTTTATTTCGGGGGGAAACGGGAGACTTAACCGCTCAGTGTGGAAACTAACGACCCAGCTAGAAAGGGAGCAAACGCTGTGAACGTGTGAGGGCTAGTTGTTCCTGCATTCTATCTCGTTCGTCTGCCGCAGTTCTATAAAGAATATTAGCGTAATGACCGCTATGTGGCGTGAGTGGGAGGGGTAAGGGCATAGCTTGAAAGAAAGGGTCATCTCGTGATATCAGTAGTATTCTCAAGGGGCACCTAGTGGAAGCTAAGATGCATTTCATAAATTAAAAGAGGAAAAATCAAGAAGTATTTTAAAGATTCAGGGCGTCCGGGAGTTTAAAAATCGTCATCCGGACATCCTACCGAGAACGTCTCCAAACTGGAATAAGGTGTAAATCATCTGGAAGGGTTGCCCCAGCTCTGACTAAGCCCCGGACGGAGAGCAATCTGGCGACTGCCTTGTAGCAAAGCCAATATGTCCTGTTATGTAACAGGATAAACAGGAAAGTCAACAAGAAGACTATTAACGAAACTTATTTAGAAACTTAATATCTGGCAAATATCTGCGAACCAACGGAGTAGATAAAGACTGATAATATGGGTTTCATGCAGGATATAAAATAATATATATATATATATATATATATATATATATATATATATATATAGGAGTCCTGAGGATGCAACAATAAAGTTGCAAAACGTCAACAATTTAAAAATAAAGTCTTGTTTTTTTACTGGACTCCAACCCCAAATAATACACCAGTCTAACATAACAACAAGAGGATCGTTAACGAAAACCATTTAGACACTTAATATCTGGGAAATATCTGCAGTCCAACGGAGTAGGTAAAGACTGATAATATGGGTCTCATGCAGGATATAGAATCTATATATGTTCTGAGGATGCAACAATAAAGTTGGGAAACATCGACAATTTAAAAAAGACTTGCTTTTTTTACTGGATCTTAACCCCAAATAATACACCACTCTAACAATATTTTTTAACATATTACTAGGTCATCCTCATATGACCCTTAATTTTTACGGACGTACAGACCGACAGACGAAACGACGGAATTGATAAAACATGTTTTTTATAACCATCTACAGAGCAAAATCTAATAGGCATATTGGCTCATATTTGTCAAAGAAATAAAACATTTTTGTCTCACTATATAGCACAATAACAAACTGGCGCGATCACGAAGCCTGACCAACTGTGTATGTGTGGAGACCCGACCGGTATACAGAATGTACCAGCCGGGGCGGGACGCGAGGAATACGTAAATCGAGTCACGTGTTCAAGTGCCGCAACTTGTATTTTTATTCAGTAAACTTTGCTAATGCATTGAAAAATATACCTAATGTAACAAAGGCTACTTTAAAAAGCAAGATTGAAGCAGGAAATTCTGTTGCCTGTGATAATGAGTCGTGATTTTAATTTTAATTTGTTTTAATGACTGTTTTTTGCGTATATATCTAGTTTATAACTGGTAACTTTAAAGCAGGGCTAGGTTATAGAGATCACTATAGACAGTACACCTTGTCCTTTTGAGTATATTTGTGCTTTCTTATTGTATGAAGATAATAAAAAATATAACAATCCTACTCCAAGACAAGAAACTAGTAAGGAGTTAACCTTAGGAAGTGTCATTCTTCCATATACATGAAATCACAGACAAGATTGCAATGTTACTTCGCCGGTCCAACATACGTACAATCTTCAACACACACAAGAAAATTGAACAATGTTTGCGATCGCCAAAGGACGTTTTTTCTTTCAAAAATATCTACCTATATTGGAGAAACAGGACAATCCATATCGACTAGGGTTAAGGAACATGAACGATGTTTTAGAAAGAAACAAATTGTACAATCTGCTGTCTCTGAACATCAATATTACACTGGACATGTTATAAATATAAAAGAAGCAAAGTTCTGCATCAATTTTAAAAGAGATAGGAGCTTCAGTTTACATCATACGTGGAAACCGGGCCATGGTTTTGGTGAACAGAGGTCGGGTAAATAGCCAGGCTTAATCTCTCAGAGCTCGTTCAATGTTCCGATCTCGTGAAGTAAAAACCTCTGAAAATACCAATACAATCGAAGGCGAAAGCGAAAGCGTCATTTCTTTATTGTTATAAATCTGTATGCATCGAATTAAACATATGTATATCGCATGTGTAATTAAATAATGAATGATGAATATTGACCTATCAAATAAAAAAAAACTTTGATTTTTTGTAGAACAAGTTAATTTACTGATGTACGAAATAATCGATAAAAAATAATTTTTTTTAAAAATCAATTATTCGATGACAAAAATATTCGATTGTTTTCGGTTTAATTAATCGTCAAAAATCGTTTAATCAAAAAAATCCATTAATCGGAAAAATCGATTATTTGCAATAATCTATAATCAATTATTTGGATAATCGTCCAGCCCTACTTACCATTAGTTAAAGAACCATGTCTTGATATCGCGTGTTCTGTCCCATTTGCGCAGAGCTTCTGAGTTTTTTGTAATTCATGAAGAGACGCAACAGCATTGATATTCGAACTAATTCCATTCACATTTCCTGGAATGAGATTAATGCTTCCAGTATCATAATCAACGGACATTATGCATTTTGGGCCTTTCCTGCCATTGTTTTGCTGCATTTCGGTATGCCCGGGATTTGCCGGATTATGGCATTGCGACAACAGTTGTTGCATCTCTGGAAGCGCGGGATTCACTGAATTAAGGCATTTTGGTCGGGTGTTTGGATTTGTGATTTGTGCGGCGGGCGAAGAAGGTGCGGCAGGACTGCTGGCATCCGGATCGATCACCCGAATGACCGATCCTGGAGGATTAGCTGGACATTTGTGGGATCTCTGGCTGACTTTGTACCTGAAGCTCTTGTCGCAAGCGGTGCATTTGTAGGGCATGACGCCCGTGTGAATGCGCATGTGGACTAGGTAAGAGACTCTTTGTCGAAAACGTTTTCCTGTAACAAATAAACAATAATTATGAAAAAGGTGATTAAAATGAAAACGTATTGTACAGTGTTGCCCAAAACTAAAAGAGATAGAAAACTCGTTAGAAATGGAAAATTGTAGCACATTCAATTGCTAATTCCGCTTTGAGAACAATTCTATCTTTTGCATTTTTGAGGTATTAAAAAAACAAAAAGTTGCAGTTTCGAAAAAGTGCTATAATTTTTTTATTTTAAAATATTTTTAAGATTTATAAAAACATTATTTCAACAATTTTTTTGTATGCCATGCATTCGTTTATTCAATTTTTATTCAGGTTTGGGTTCTGAGATGCCATAATCAGCTTCAGGTATTCTTAACTTTGAACAAAATGTTTAGGTTGCCAATAGTTGATACTTCTTGTTTGGCATTGATTTACTGCAACACCATCTAAAATATTTTCTCTCTACTTACATGAAAACTAATTCTGAAAGTTTAATTTACTTTTATTCTACAAGCAAAATGAAGACAAAACCAAGTTTAAGTCGAAACATTGGAACCTGTGGTGGAAGAAAGATCAAAATACAAGAGTTCTAACCACACTGCACCACAACTTGTTACGTTCTGAACTTATCCTAACCGAGACTATTTATAGGTAAATGTGGTCACACTTGGTTGCATCGTTGTCAAGTAAACAATAGAGGGAACCATAGGAAATAGACCCTCTGTCTTTATTTAGTGCTTTCTTACCACATTTAACAATTTCTATACTCTCAAATGCATCCAATAATCTATTATTAGATACATTTTTAATTAACTCAAGATTATTTATTCCTTTAAATAAGGAAATAAGGTTGCTATACTTGACAAAACAAATTATTTTAAAAGGGTAGGCAATTTGACTCAAACTGGACCTTACGATTTAATTGAGAAAAACCCATTATCAAAAATGATAACAGAACTAAAAAGTACTTTAAAATAGTGTAAAAACCTTGTGTCCGATAAACTAAAATTCACTAACACATAGTAACCCACAGTTATCTAAACTATATTGCCTTCCCAAAATCCGTAAACCTGGGAAGTTCATGAGACCTATTATTTCAGCTGTTGGATCACTAACGTAAAATATTTCAAAACGGTTAGTAGAAGAATTCAGCAAATTAAATATCTCCTACGATAACCTTGAGGTTACTAACTCGTTAGAATTCTTAGATAAAATTAAGAATGTTCACTTAAAAGAAGGTGAAATTTTAATATCTTTGATGTAAGCTCATTGTTTCCTAGTGTACCCATATCACTAGCTTTAGAGTACCTAAAGGAACTACTTCAACTCAATAATTTGAAGAAAGAAATTATTGATAAATATTCGCTTCTCACAAAATTATATGAATCAAAATTTTTTTCAGTTCGACAATATTCCACATTTCAATCTACCCATAAACAAATTCCATTTGTTTATGGGTAGATTAGAAACCCAATTCAAAAAAGAACTCAAGTATTTCCCAAGGGTGTGGTGGACGATATAATTGCTATTTTTGATATTAAAACAGAAAATTTGGACACTTTCTTAGAAACATCAAACAATAAATATCCTCCTATGGGCAATTACCTTTTCTCGACACGTTAGTTATTAGAAATAACGATAAATTAGAATTTGATATTTATAAGAAATTTACTAATACTGATAGATATATAATATCCGACTCATTTCATTGCCGTCAACACAAAATGGTACTATTTAATTTCTCAACTCACAGGTTAGTCAATTTTCAATAAAGTAAAGAACGTTTTAACAATGAAATGAATTGGATTAATAATATAGCTAAAAGTAATGCATATAATGATAACTTTATACATAAATTAGTAAACAGACATAAGGATAAGAAAATGTTAAAAGATGCCACTACTCTTCAAGCACCTGAGGCTCCAAATAAGTTCATAGTAATCCCATATGATCCCAAATATACGAGAGGTCTAGAAAAAGAATTTAAAAACGTAGGTTTTAGGGTAGCCTACAAAACGGAGAACAGTTTGAAAAATCTCCTTGGAAACCCTAATGACAAAGTCGACTTGAAGGAGAAGAGTGGCATCTATGAAATTGACTGCGTTCTAAAATATGTTGGGCAAACTAAACGCTCCATAAAAAATCGTTTTAAAGAACACATGGCACATTTAAGATACGGAAGAACAGAAAAGTCAAGGGTTGACCAACATGCTTTTTTACAACAATCACCAAATAGGAATAAATAATCTTAAGTTAGTTAAAAATGTAACTAATAATAGATTATTGGATGCATTTGAGAGTGTAGAAAGAGTTTAATGTGGTCAGAAAGCACTAAATAAAGACAGAGGACCTACTCCTTATAGTTCCCTCTATTGCTTACTTGACAACGGTGCAGTCTGGTGCAACCAAGTGTGACCACATTTACCTATAAATAGTCTCGGTTAGGATAAGTTACTTTAGTTTATATCATCTGCTGATGATGCTAACTTGGTTAGCAAGACGCGGTCCAGAACGTAACAAGTTGTGGTGTAGTGTGGTTAGAACTGTTGTATTTTGATCTCAAAAGCAAGTTTGTTAAATAGAGATCTATTTAGTTTTCTGTACTCGTTACACTCGTCAGTTGTTGCACAAAAGTACTTTTACCATTAATACTGTCAACTGGCATCAATGTTGAGGTGGTATAACAAGTAATTAAAATAAACAAATTAATAAAACGTGCCATGTTCTTTTTATACACCAATAATTTTTAGGGTATTATGCATTATTATTTTTATCAAGTTGGCCGCTTTAAGTAGTACAGTTTTTTATTGGCGTCATCGATTCTATCTCTCTTTAAAGAAATGCTTTTGTCCTTTATTAGTGAAATGCATTAGGGAACAATAGTGCAAAAAGTTCTTGAAGCTTACAGAAACTGTGATTTTCTGAATAGAACTTAATTATTGGCGTAAATACAAATAGAATAGCATAGTAAAATACAATTTGAAATTGCTGCACAAGTCTCAAAATTAAGCTACAAACGACAACCCATCCACACTAGTAGTACTAGTATTATAACCATTGTTGATACTGCCATATATTCTAACCCTATGGCGCGTTATTCCCGACTGGACGTTTAGTAAACTTATAATTTTTACGTTATTTTTTACTCAGTTTTTTCAGAAAAGTTATTTGGCAGGATCGAAAATGGTTTTGATACTAGTGGGCTTGAATATGTAAAAGTTCTAACGAATTGCTTATCAGTAGTATGATAGCGCAATTGGTTAGACCGATGGGCTAGAGATCCAGAGGTGCAGGTTCGATCCCAGCTCATACCATATCTTTTGCTGTTGATCAAATATTGCTAAAAAATATTTCACAGTTAAAAAAACTGATAAAATACTGCAAATAAGTCAGAAAATGTCCACTCATCTTCAAAAACCTATGGGACCGATAGAAAGGAAGCTTTCACGGTTTTGATCAATTAATAAATTATGATTCTTGGGATTAGACCGTGTCAAATTGGAATTACTATCCGACGTTTCGCCTTCGATTGCACGAGGCATCTTCAGGGATCTTTACTCCACGAGATCGGAACACTGAATACACTCGGAGAAACTCAGGCGGGCTTTTAAACCTGACGTGTGCTCGCCGAACCGTGATCCTCTGTTAAGATCGGTTTACACGTGTGGTTTAGATCGTAACCCGTATCTTTTTTGTATGTTTAAAAATTTTAATAGATTTTGTGATTTTTCGCTTATAAAATCCTGGAGCCGATGCTAGAACCTTGCTTTCCTTTACATTTAGAATATGGCCAATGATCTGCTGATGTTCAGTTAATAAAACGGTTCCCCTTCTAGACGTATTTGTTCTGTATTGTGTGGAAACTGATCTTAACACTGGGTCACGGTTCGGCGGGCACAAGTCGGGTATAAAAGCCCGCCTAAGTCTCTTCGAGCTCATTCAGTGTTCAGATCTCGTGGAGTAAAGAACTCTCAAGATCCATCGTGCAATTGAAGGCGAAACGTCGGATAGTAATTTCAGTTTGACACGGATTATCTAATTTCTTGTCCGCCAGCAAAAACTAGTAACTCGCCAAATGCCTCATGTGTGGCGCCAGCATTACATACCACAAATTTCACAGCCAAAAGGTCTTTCTCCTGAATGTATCCTGGCATGGTTTTGTAAGGTGGAATGTTCTTTGAAAGCTCGCCCGCACTCACTGCAAACATACGGCTTTTCCGATGAATGATACAACATATGTTTATGATAGGACTGTTGAAATGTGAACGACTTGTTACAGATTGTGCAGGAATAAGGCATTTCACCTAGAATAGAAAGTAATCTTTAGTAAAATAATACAAACAAAGTTAAGTTAAAAGTGCCCTAAAACATGCTGAAGAGAACTTTGAAATTGACAGAAATGTTAGTTTTGAGATCTAGGAGGCTTCGTTATAGTCAATACAGAGTCTGTATTGACTAAATCGAGGCCTTTCAGATTTCAAAAGTAACATTTCTGCCAATTTCTAGATTCTGTTCAGAGTGTTTTTTGGAGCATTTATAGACAATCTCCGACGCCTTTTGAGTGATTCAAAAAGATATCATTTGCTTTACAAATATGCACAAAATATCAGTATCACAGTGTTGAAAGCAAAAGTTTTCAAACGAGGCAGGGTCTTTTTTTTTGTTTATGGTGGGCTCTGGGCGCTTACTATCAGAGGGCTCCTCAGAAAGTATTTTAAGCTAAATTATAAACATAGATTAACAAGAATAAAATAATGTTTTACTTTTGCATTTTCAAATGAAATATGATATGTAGTATTGTTTGAAAAATCACAGTGCAGAAATCGTTCGAATTTTAAAGGTAGTAATGTACGCTATCTTTCCTACTTTACTCACTAAAATACTTAAAAAGGCAAAGCGTTAGTTTTCGGCCAAAAAAAGCAGAAATATTTACTGAAAATAAATTAAAATTCATATTGTCAGCCCGTCATATCTAAATCAAAATACAAGAGTTCTGGACCCACGTTTCGCTACTCAAGTTAGCATCATCAGCAGATAATATAAACTAAAGTAACTTATCCTAGCCGAGACTATTTATAGGTAAATGTGGTCACACTTGGTTGCACCCGACTGCACCGTTGTCAAGAAAGGAATATAAAAGACTATAGGGAGTAGGCCCTCTGTCTTTATTTAGTGGTTTCTTACCACATTTAACTATTTCTATATTCTCAAATGACTCCAATAATCTATTATTAGATACATTTTTAATTAACTTAAGAATATTTATTCCTATTTGGTGATTGTTTTCCAAAGTATGTTGGGCAACGCTTGACTTTTCTGTTCTTCCGTTTTTTAAACGTGTCATGTGTTCTTTAAAACGAATGTTTATGGAGCGTTTAGTTTGCTCAACATATATTAGATCGCAGTCGTTACAGCTAATTTCATAGATGCCACTCCTGTCCTTCAAGTCGACTTTGTCTTTAAGGTTTCCAAGGAGATTTTTCAAACTGTTCTCCGTTATGTAGGCTACTCTAAAATAAAACCAACGTTTTTAAATACTTTTTCTAGACCTCTCGTATATCTGGGATCATATGGGATTACTATGAACTTATTGGGAGCCTCAGGTGCTTGAAGAGTAGTAGCATTTTCTTATGCGTATGTTTATTTACTAATTTATGTATAAAATTATCATTGTATCCATTACTTTTAGCTATATTTTTAATCCGATTCATTTCTTTATTAAAACGTTCTTTACTTAATGGAAAATTGACTAACCTGTGAGTTAAGAAATAAAAGGCTGCCATGTTTTTAAGCAAGTGTCCAAATTTTCTGTTTTAGTATCAAAAATAGCAATTATATCGTCTACGTATTTATACCACACCCTTGGGAAATACTTGAGTTCTTTTTTGAATTGGGTTTCTAATCTACCCATAAACAAATTTGCAAAGAACGGAGCTAAGCAATTGCCCATCGCAGTTCCTTCAAGTTGTTTATAATATTTATTGTTTCTTCATCTATAATTTCTTTCTTCAAATTATTGAATTCGAGTTATTCCTTTGGTACTTTAAGGGTAGTGGTATGGGTACATTAGGAAACAATGAGCTTACATTAAAAGATATTAAAATTTCACCTTCTTTTAAATTAACATTCTTAATTTTATCTAAGAATTTTAACGAGTTAGTAACCTCAAAGTTATCGTACGAGATATTTAATTTGCTGAATCCTTCTACTAACCATTTTGAAATATTGTACGTTGGTGATCCAACAGCTGAAACAAGAGGTCTCATGGACTTCCCAGGTTTATGGATTTTGGGAAGGCAATACAGTTTAGAGAACAGTGGATTACTATGTGTTAGTTGGAATTTTAGTTTATCGGATACAAGGTTTTTACACTGTTTTAAGGTAATATTTACTTGTGTTATCATTTTTGATAAGGGGTATTTCTCAATTAAATTGTAAGGACCGGTTTGAATCAAATTGTCTACTCTTTCAAAATAATCTGTTTTGTCTAGTATAACAACCTTATTCCCTTTGTCAGTTTTTAAATAAAAATATTCTTTTTTCTTCAGTCCCTGGATAACTTCAGTATTTTTACGAGAAACATATTTTGACTTGTTAACAACGTTTTTTGAGATTTGATTTCTGCAAGCCTCTCTAATGAATCCCTTAGTTGACTCTGGTACGTAATGAATGGAACTTTCAATATTCGCTATAATAGTTGGTAAACTATTTTTTACTGGAGGCTGTGCAAAATTCAAACCTTTATTTAAAAGGGCCATTTCTCTATTATCAAAGGACTGAGAGGAAAGGTTTTCTACAATGTTCTCGACTTCCGAAGAAATTTGTTTTTGTGGTTTCAACTTTGTCAGTTTGTTTTTAAGTGAACATATTTTCTTCAAAAATTGGGCATCAATAACTAATATTTTTCTTTGGAGATTTTTAAATAATCCATATGCATCAATTTCAAGCATACTTCGTTTGCTATAAAGATTTTTTATTTCTAAATCTAGCCACTTTTGTTTGGCAAAAGATTCAACCTTCCTAGTAACGGGTGATTGTTTAGGGATCTTGACTCTTGATTTTAAAAACCAAATATCTGCTGCTATTAACCTAATCTTAGTACAGTACTTACAATAAAGGTTTTGTTCCGTTGACCGTGAAGCCATGTTAAGTCTTAATACTGGAACCTGTGGTGGAAGATAGATCAAAATACAAGAGTTCTAATCACACTACACCATAACTTGTTACGTTCTGGATGCGCGTTAGCTAACCAAGTTAGCATTATCGGCAAAGGATCTAAACTAAAATAACTTATCCTAACCGACACTATTTATAGGTTAGGACTCATATCTGATGATAAAAGAAATCATGGTTCTTGGAATTAAATCGTGTCAAATTGGAATTACTATCCGACGTTTCGCCTTCAGTTGCGCGAGTCATCTTCAGTGATCTTTACTCTACATCTCGGGGGCCAGTGATATTAAAGTTGAATTTTAAGAAATTGCACTTAAATTCCACTGTAATTTATTTCAGATCGAATTTATGAGTTTATTTAAACAACTCATTAAATATAATTTTGTGTGAATTTTGGGGAATGTATCCCTAGCATGTAGTAAGCTTTTAGTGTTGATTTTGGGTGATATAGTATTTTTTTAGTAACGCAAACGGTCCGAAAAATGGATAAGAAGCTTGGATTGTAAGTCAAAGATTGTCTACTGTGTAAAAAATAGTTTCTCAGTCCAAGTTAACCTACCAGTGTGCAGTCTTTTGTGTTTCTTCAGAAAATATTTCGTAGTGAACGTTTTGGAACATTCATCACAGGTCCATTGTTTGCAGTCTTGTAATTTTGTAGTGGCTAAAATAAACAATGGTGTAAGTAGCACTAGCACGAAAAAATTTAAAGCTAGAAAATAATTTACTTTTTATATACTTACTTTGATTTGAAGCATCTATCTCCATAGTATCCTTTTCTGGATCGATCCCGGGTTGATTTTGGTTTTTGTTTAGTAAATGTAGTGGCAAATCTATATGGTTATTAAATCCGTAGTGAGCAACCTAAAAACGTAAATTTCAGAGAATGTATCGTTTCTATATTGAAGGGAGGTAATGGCGACATTTGAGTGTGGCAATTGCCACCCCAGAATTGACCACCTTTCAGTTTTTTACCACCCTTAAATGTTGACGTAAAAATGGCAACAATTTACAACCAATTGGAAAGTAAATTTCTATAAGAATGACCCTTTCTCGATTCTTTGTTTCAAAATTGTATCTTACGAAGTGTACGAACGATATTTGGTTGGCGTTTCGGTAAATACAGAATGTTTGCAAATTATTTTGTGATAAAAAAAAGGTTTTAAAAACCATAAATTTAACGCTAACAACCTCCGACCCCTCTTCTACTTGGTGGGGTATTTCGTATTTCAGGGGCGTGCAGTCCATGGAAGCAAGGGAAGCAGGGCTTCCCCAAAAAAAAATTACAAAACATCTTCAAAAATGTAATTTTTGAAATAGGAAACCATTAATTTAGTTTATATTAAAAATTCTAAAATATTATCTTAATTATCAAGCCCATAATAAATGCGGCCTTGACTCCGACCGAGCCACAATAGAAATCGAATAGGACCTATGCGGGCCGCTAGCTTCTCTGCAGCCAAGTCTTGTATGCTTGAGTTCCTGTGAATTGAGCCAGAGGTTATTGAACTTTCCACCGGCTGTTTGCAATTTTTGCATTTCAGTCGCGTGCTTTAAATGGGATTTCTTTGTTTCAACAGCTATCCGTGTGTTGTGTAATACGTACGTCGCGACGTGCATGCTGCGATATGGAAGACAATAATACGGACGTGGACATGCAAATACCGTCAACTTCGGCTGTCGGTAATAACGTTGAGAATGTTGGAGAATTTAGTAGGAAGAGTATGTGTGAATGTATGGTGTGTGTCTTAATAATAAAGGAATTTTCAACATTAAACTTCGCTGATAAGCTTCAAATAATTTCTAAAGGAAGGGCAAAACCGCCTATGAAAAATTTAACCACAAAAATGAAAAACTGTATTAGACATTTTTATCCGGAAAAACAATACGAACAATTTAAATGGCGAACAGGGTGTGAAAATATAAGTAAATTATTTTGTTAGCCATGTTTACTTTTTGAAAATGAAAAAGGTCTCTAGAATAAAACTGGTTTTTCCGATTTAAACAATTTCCATAAAGCTGTAAAAAGACACATTATGTCCAAAGCGCATTTACAGGCCGTCATAAAAGTAAAAGTCTTCGGCAAAACCAGAATTTTACACGCCCTTAATAAAGAGTAGGAAATTAGTCACCGCCAACACATTGAACTAGTCGATAAAAATAGGCAAATATTAAGAAGACTTAGCGATGTTTGTTTTCTCGGACAGCACGAATTGCGATTTCATCATGACGAAACAAGGGTTTCTTCAAATAGAGGAAATTTTCAAGTTTTACTTAGTTTAGTGGCTAAATATGATGATTGCTTAAAAAATCATTTAGAGCAGTCTAGCGTTTTTCGCGGAACGTCGAATCGAATCCAGAATAAAATCCGCTGTTGCGACCATTATTCTAAAAAGAATTAAGCAGGAAATTGGCGAGGCGTTGTTCATTGCTATTGTTCTGGACGAAACAACTGATATTACTAGATTTAGCCAATTATCTATAGTAATACGCTATGTTAAAACAGACGGAAGTATTCAAGAGCGATTTTTAGGTTTTAAGAATGTGTCCGAAAATCGTACAGCAGGTGCATTATATACCGTAGTTTATAACGATACTAAAGAAATTAATGGAGAGAAAAAATTAGTTGCTCAAAGCTATGATGGAGCTGCAGTGATGACACGACAATTAGCGGGTCTGCAAGCTAAAGTTCGAGAAACTTTCCCAAGTGCTGTGTTTGTCCATTGTTTTGCTCATAAATTAAATTTAGTTTTAGCTCAGTCCATCAATCACATTAAAGAGTGTCAAGTATTTTTCGTTACTTTAAGTGGCATGGCTGCTTTTTTTTCCAAGTCAACAAAACGTACACAAGCTTTGGACTCTATTGTCCACAAACGATTGCCCAAAGTAGCTCCTACTAGGTGGAACTATAATTGAAGACTTGTGTTAACAGTATCGGAAAATCGTGAATCACTGATTGAACTATTTGAGAATATAACAGAAAATAATGAAACGTGGACTCAGAAGCAATAAATAGTTCGAGAGGGTTATTTGTTGAATATATTTTTAGAAATATTTCCATTCTCGGACAATGTTTTTAATGTATTACAAACTAAAACAAATGATATTGCTTTTTGCCTAAAAAAAGTCCATGTTAAGCTAAAAAAGGGATGACTTTGACCAATTTTGGGAGAAAACGATGACGTTAAATGTAGAGCCACAAGCCAAGCGTCTTCGAACAGACAAGGTAGGAGATGTTCAAACATCATACAGACGCCTCTTTTATAAAATAATCGATCAAATTCAGCAACAAATAAACTATAGATTTAACGGTTTAAATGATTTTAAATTCCTCGAGCTCTGCAATTTTGATGCATTTAAAGGAAAAACTTTTCCATAAGATAGGTTTAAATCTCTTCTTCTTCATTATGGCCGAGTGTTACTGCTATCTGAACTAAAAGTGATTTACGAAACTTTCTAAAAATTGCTTCCCTTTCTTAAAATTTCACCGCACGCCCCTGGGAGGATCAAACACTCCTCCCATATCCAAGAAACTAATTATGTATTTTTTCAATAAGAGCTAAGGAACAAAAAATACAGTAATAATAAAAGTATTAATTAGTTGGCAAAGTTTAATAACTTAATAAGAAATGATACGGACCAGAAGTTGAACAGAACACTGAACATGTATGTCATTTTTTTTATATGTAGTGGACTATGGTCTTATTTTTATGAAAAAAACGGGGAGACTGATCAGGGCAATAATTTTTATAACAATTTGAACGAAGATCTTAATTTTTAAAAATAGTTGGTGCCATCCCATCTTTTTGAAAACTAAATATGAATTATGCCGATATTTTCACCACTTTCACCAATTTCAGAAATATTAATTTCTTTATCATATATATATATCTTCTTTTTTTGTAACATAGATGTATAGATTAAAAAATATACTTATTTTAAATGTCGGGTATTTGGGGACCCTTGTTAACCCAATTGTTTTTGATTATTTTTATGAGAGTAACCTCCTCCTGAAGTTTACGACATTACTTAATGAACACCCTGTATGTTTTTGAGTTGTTAATTAACTACGTGTATTTTAAATTAAATGCAAGATTTCTTAATACAAAAATACATATTAATAACTATATTTAACATGACACCTGATGGAAGTTTAGGGTCATTATTTTGAAGTTCACAAAAATTATCCATATGACTCAAATAAACTTGGGGTCTCACTTCTTAGTCAGGGTCTAAGTTTTTAGACCCTGACTAAGAAGTTTTGGAAAACTAGGTCATTATTTTGGTTCAGTAATGAGAGGAAAGCGAATCACTTTATTCATATTACCATACATATGATTATGTTCACATTTGTTCCAAATATTGCTATTTTTTTTTTAACCTTAACTAAACTGCTGGCCCTAAAAAGTGCATGATCTCTTTAATCAATTCTTCCGAATTTTTAAAATGTGATGAACTAAGGTCTCATTAATTTATTTTTGCAAAAAAACTGGGGTCGATCAGACAGTTTTCGAGCCATGGAGGAACAAAGGAGACATTTTGGAGAAACTAGTAATAATTTTAAATATGAGTGCGTTGTTTTACTATTACTGCATTATATAAAATTCAAGATGGTGTTTGGTGGGTTAGGGACATAAATCAAACCTCAGTTTTTAAAAATTGGCCGACGTTTCGATGATTTATTCGTCATCTTCTTCAAGGCTGAAAGAGATCATCTTTTTATTACAATATGGTCGCTAATAGGATACAAACAAAAATTAATAAAATTTAACAAGGCTAATATTTTTAAAGTAATATAAAAACAATGTTTGTTTTAATCTTAGGAAATATAATTATTCGATATTGAAGAATTATTATTTTTTATTTTTAAATACATTTTTTCTTAAGGGAGAACTGCACGCAAAAAGTGAAAAACTAGCGACAAGTTCTAGTCAAGTTCAAAGTAAGATGAAAAGGTACCTAGGTATTAGAAAAAACTTCCTGCCCGTCCGACCTCAAAAAAATTTGTTACGTATAGGTAATTTAAATTACATTTCGGTTAAAAATGGGTTCAAAAGGGTTCACGCCCTGCAGAAATACAAAGACATGAGAACGATTTACCATTTCAAATTTTGCAGTTACGTAGACAAAGGATCGATGCAAGGCGGTAAAGAGCCACTATGTGGAAAAAAACATTATATGCGACGGCATTTGCCTCAAAAAGTGGTCGAAAATGGACAAATCTACTTCTATTTTATAATTCTATATTTGATTTTTTCATTAAAAATCGCATTTAGCGCCCAACTATACATATTTACCTATTGAAATCACATTGAAGTTAATACATATCTCTCATAGTTTTAACATAATATTGCAGCGGCAAAAGGCTTGGAAATGATCCATAATACTGCGTGCAGTTCCCCCTTAGATATAAAACATAGACATATGGAAAACAAATAAATTCGAACAAAAGGTAAACACAACAACATAAAAAGACAAAATAAATAACGTAACCTAGGATTCATAAGAATTATTATTTGTGAAATATCACAATAATTATATTTCCTAAGACTAAAACAGACATTGTTTTTAGATTAATTTAAAAATATTTAGTTATTGTTAGCCTTGTTATGTTTCATTAATTTTTGTTTGTATCCTATGACCGGCCATACTGTAATAAAAAAATGATCTCTTTCAGCCTTGAAGAAGACGACAAATAAATCGTCGAAACGTCTGCCAATTTTTGAAAACTGAGGTTTGATTTATGTCCCTAACCCACCAAACACCATCTTGAATTTTATATAATGCAGTAATAGTAAAACAACGCACTCATATTTAAAATTATTACTAGTTTCTCCAAAATGTCTCCTTTGTTCCTCCATGGCTCGAAAACTGTCTGATCGACCCCAGTTTTTTTGCAAAAATAAATTAATGAGACCTTAGTTCATCACATTTTAAAAATTCGGAAGAATTGATTAAAGAGATCATGCACTTTTTAGGGCCAGCAGTTTAGTTAAGGTTAAAAAAAAAATAGCAATATTTGGAACAAATGTGAACATAATCATAATGCTAATTCCCTGGTAAACGTAAAATGTACTGCTGCCCCACTGAAGCCTATATTTTCACATTAAAATTTGTGAAGACATTTTTGCAAAGCCTATATTTATAAATGCCAATGTTATAAAATGGAATTATTTTACAAAGTATAACTTAGATAATTTCATACGTCCAACTGGTCAGTTATTTCTTGTTAGTTTTCTTTTTTGAAGGGAAAAGAATCAGCCAAAATATTTCTATGTTTGAGCGGTAGATATTTATTTAATATAAAAACGCTAACAAAACTTCGGTAGGAGGAGCATTTTTCAAATATTAAGAGGAACATTTTTCAAAAATTAGCAGACTTTTTTTATTTGTTGTTTTATTCAGATAATTACCACTACCATCACTGGTCACTTACCCTGAGATGCACCATAAGACTACCTCTCATCCTGAACCGTTTACTGCACAAATGACAGTGGTAACTGTATTTTCCTGTTTTTTCATCTGGAGAAGTCTGATGTAACAATTTCTGATGCATTTCCAAAATATTTTTGTCTGTAAACGTAAAACTACATATGTCACAAATAATAACTTCATCGCCAGTTCTCTGTGTTTCTTTTACTGCCTGGCAGGTGGTTTGCGACTCGACCACTGGATCTTGAACCTATAAATTTTATTTACTTATGTTATATATTTATTATATCGAGGGGCACAGGAGACAGGGTACAGGCAGTTTTAAAAATGTTAATTTGAGAGACATTTCTATAACTGAAAAAAAAAATTGAAAGTTGTTTCCGGTTTTATTGGAAGTGACCCCCACTTTTTTATTTTAAATAGAACCAGTATATTTTTATGGACTATCGTATTTAGTCTAAAATTAGCCTTTCAACGATATATCACAAGTTAACTTTGGTTTTCAAAATGGCGGCTGGGCAGCCATTTTTTGAAAATTCAACATTGGACAGCCATTTTCGCGATAAAATTACCTTTTTCGTGATGTATTATATGCCAACCTTTATTTTCAAAATGACTATAAGATAACTATTTACTTTAAATAAGATCTATCCTGTGGTCAAAATATACCGGTTCCTATTTAAAATTTAAAAGTAGAAAATTTGCTCTCAAATCTCAAATTGATATTTTTGAAACTAAAAAAATATCTCCTATGTCCTTGGGTTTATATAAGTATACATTAATAGCAATTATATTTCGATGGTAAAGCAAACGTAATAGGGATTGACTGTAACCTCATTTTCTTATTTTTGTTTTTAATTCATAGAAAACATGGGCAATAATAGTTATTTATACTATAAGGGAGGTAAGTAACATTTACCAGTCGAGGACGAGTTTGCGCCCGAGCGATAGCGAGAGCTGGCAAAAAAGTTCGAGACTGGTTAATGTATTTACATACCATATAGTAAATTTTTCCCCTGCCTGTATTGTATGTTTACAAGAAAATGCTGCATATATTTTTAGATTTTCATTATCATTACATTCGATAGCATTCTCATTAAATTATGAAGGCAGCCGTGATCCGTTGCCAGAGCAACATAAGCAGTTTTTATTTTATCAGCAACGTCAAATTGACAATTCATAGTGAAAAGTTTGAAGAAGTCGAATCGATTCTGTTTGGACAAAATGGATGTTTTAGACATAGAGGAATCAGCGAATATGGCTTGTTTATCTGTACTACCGGAAAAGTCGAAAAAAAGGTATGAAGTAGTATATAAATCCTTTAAGAATTGGTGCCAAAGCAAGACGGCTACTGCAGTCTCAGAAACCTAGTTTTTGGCATATTTTCACGAAAAAAGTGCTATATTGAAGTCCCCATCAAGCTTATGGTGTGAGTATTCGATGTTGAAGTCCACACTTTTTATAAAGGAAAATATAGAAAATATAGTATCCAAAACTTCGAGCGTTTTTGAAAAGAAAAAATGATGGTTATAGACCCAAAAAATCGAATGTTTTTAACAGGGAAGATGTGAATAAGTTCATGCTTGAAGCCCCCGGTGATATATACTTATTGATGAAGTTCGTAATGGTAATGGGAGTTGCTGGAGCGTGCCTTTCTAATGAACTCTGTGAAATGAAAATGGACAATGTTAAAATAAGTCAAGAAGTCATAATTGTGACCATTCCTGACTCCAAAAAATGGAAAGTCACGTACATTTACAGTGACAAAAAGTGACGACATTCAGGTTTGTCATTTCAAAATAATTTTATTTTAAAAAATTAATAAATAAAATGTACATTGATCCAAGATCCCACATGACGACTATTAATCCGTGCTTCTTTATGCCATATCAAAATGGAAAGTGTTTCTAAAGTTTGAGAACTTCAAAATGTATACTAGACACTCTTTTAGAAGAACGTCGGCAACTTTATTAGCAAATACTGGAGTTGATGTATTTGCTATCAAGCGACATGGTCGATAGAAATCCGCTACTATTGCGGAATGTTACGTAGCTGAGAGCGTCAATAATAAAAAGGAAGTAGCGAATAAAATTTTATACAATAAGACTCAGCCAGAAGTCTCTTGCAGTGCTTCAACCGTGACAGAAACATTGGTTAGAAATGAAGGATCTGTGGAGTCAGAAAATCTAATACACATCGAGAAGAAACGGGGTTCCAAATTGTGTTAATAATATGAATAATTGTTCCATTAATATTCAAATTAATTCAAAATTAAAGCTACTTATAATAATTTTAATTATTATCATCAAAGTAGTGTCAAAATAGGTTGCTTACAATACAGGAAGAGGGAAAAAGATTTTAATATAAAATGACTGTCGTTTGATTTTTTTACCCGTTCGTCAATGTCAAAATAATAATGTCATTCATTCGAAAATGCCGCGATATAATCAACAAGCTCAATTATTAATTTTAAATGTGCTGGTATTTTTTGACTTGAAAAAGTAGCAGCTTAGAGAACGATTACCAATTGACTACAATAATTTACTAATGAGGGCGTCGGAGGCATTAAAAGTAAGGCAAGCCACTTTATCTCACTTCTGAAAATAATGGAGTTCAATCAGGCGAAACATATTCAAACAACATATCAGAAAAAATAACGAAATAGAGAACCAAAACTTCTGATTTTATGAAGACTAAAAATAGGAGTACAATGTATATGATCTATGTTAAAAAGGAATACGTTACAATGGCCAGTTTACACAAGAAGTTAAATGAAGATCTTAGCGCGATCTTTTCTGCGAAATCGGTGCCTTAGTATAGGATTCAGATGGAAGAAAACTAGTAACCGAAAATATTTAATGGAATTACCCGACATTCCAATGAAAAGCCATTTTTTTTTAATTCGATACAAAGTAGTTTGGCTCACTTATAGTATCTCATATTCCCTCCTTAGTAGATTGTTGTAAAGCTCTTATTTATAGTTATATCTGTAAATAGTTTTAATTTAATAGAATTTTAAAATTGCATATATTATTAATAAATTGTAAATACAATACACCTCCAGTACCTAGGTTGAATAAATAATGTTTCCAAGGTACTAATGTAAAGTTTGAGATTAACAGTTTTCGTTGAAGTATCTACCTTCATCTTTTTATTCCTTTTCCTTTAGAACGTGTTTACCTTTTTTCGTGACAAATTAAGAGTCAGAATAATATTAACAAAATGAATAGTAAACGTGCAGTTTGTAGAATTTTGTAAATTAGTTGCAGAGGCTAGATTTTTTCCAAGGAGCTCGGGGATTTGTAGGTTAGGTTTGGATTTTCCAATTCTCTTTCACGAGTACCTATTGTTGTAACTGTCGCCGAAGGGGGAAACTTTTTGGTTGAAAGAGGTCGATTTGGTAGACTGCACTGGTGAAAGTTGGTGACTAGTCGAAGGAATGGCATTGAAGTTCAATACTTTATTGGATAGTTTCTTTTGAAGACTTGTTGAGCTTTCTTAATAAGCTTCTGCCACGGGGTTTAATATTTGTTATTCCTTCTCCGGAATCTGCAAGCATTGTGGCGGATGAACGTCGGAAACTGTGGCCTGTATACAGTGTGCCCCAGATTCGCTTCTCTATATAGAGATCTCGGCTCCTATTATACCTACAACAAAGGTTAAATGGGGAAAGTTTTAGAAGAAACTTATTGCATTCGATATCTGGCTTATCATTTACGATTGATCAATAAAGTTGGGAAATATCGGCGAAAAACCGAAAATAGCGGATTTAGTTTTTCGCCAGTATATCCAGAACGGTAAATTTGACAGCTGTCAAAATGTAACATTATTCGGAGACATTTTTAAGACAAATAAGATGGCGTATACGACACGTCTTCATTGTTTTTTGTTAACCCGCAACCCGCCTCAACTTTTATTTTTCTTATGACCGCCATATTGGATTTTTCGATTTTTGGAGAGAGGCTAAAATTTCCAGTCTAGTGATATTTCACAACTGCATTAAAGATTTTAGTGTCATGAAAATATCACACTTCGTAAATTAAGTTTCAACGTTTTTAAAGAAGGCCATGATTTATTTGTCACAAGATTACATTAATAAATAAGTAATGTATTGAACGCATTGAATTTTCAATACAACATGAACGTAAATAACGATAAAATCTAAATGAGCTTTAACTACTTTGTAAGTCGGTAACATTAATTTACAAATCTGCAAAATGACGTCCATTTGCATCGAGACATTTTTGACAATTGGTGACTGTTTTTCGTACAACCCTGGTAAGTGTATTTCGGTTAATATTTCTAAATGTGTTCTGAACTCTTTGTCTCAGAATTTCTATGGTCACGGGGGGATCAAATTCATAGATTTCATTCTTCGTGTGACCCCAGAGGTAGAAATCCAAGGGCGACAGGTCAAGGGATCTAGGAGGCCAAGATATTGGACCATTTAAAGAAATTATTATTTCGTCAAACTGCTCTCTTAAGAAGTTCCTTACTTGAATGGTATTGTGAGCCGGACATCCGTCTTGTTAAAACCAAGTTCTTCTTAATTCATCTTCCGTTAGAATAGCTCGTAAGGCTAGTACAACCTGGTTTCGCAAAAACTCTAGGTACCTCTGGCCGTTTAGGTTGTAATCAAACAAAAATGGTCCAAGTCGATTTCCTGAAATGATTAATAATTTATAAATAGGTGTCCAACAGTCAAGGGCGGCAGGGTCGGCCGGGTGGTACTAGAAACTATAAATTATAAAGGGAAAATTATCTTTATTAAAAAGTAGATATTTTCTTTCCAAAAATAATTATCGAAACATCCCGTAATGAATGAGCTTGTATACAGTTCATACAAGTAGAAAACCTATTCAGCTTTATTATGAAAAAGAAAAACATATTTGGTTGGTATTGCATATTAATTTCGGAAATACTAAATCAATTTATTTCAGTGATATAATAATCTTAAAGAAGTACACCGTGCCTTAATAAAACATAAAATATCAAAAGAACAAACCCCTTGCGCTTTAAAATTTAAATTATTCGGAAATACAGCTGAACGCCTTTCTATAAATCATAATGAACGTCGAAAAATAATTCGACATTTGATTAATATGGTATTTTTTCCATAACGCAAGAACTAGGCTTCCCAGGTAATAATAAATTATTAAATTCAGACAATCAAAATAATTTTAGAGAATTAGCTAAATCTGCAGAAAATTTAGATAGTGTTAATAAATTTATAGAACCCAATTTTTTTTTTATAGGTTTTTCGAAACTACAATACAAAATGATTGAATAAAAATGTAATACAATATCAAAAAAGTAAGTTGACTGACTAGAGTAGAACGTTTTACTTTTTTTTTATTAGATTATACTCTCTTAGTATCTTTAAAGAACTAAACGAAAAAAAAATAATATTTGACCATCATTTGGTGCCTATTTAAAAAAGATTGGTTAGATTAACTTACCAATGATCCCACACCAAACGTTACTTCCAAATCTGATCTGTAGATGTCTCTCAGCCACTTCGTGAGGATTTTGTACAGCCCAATAATGACGGTTGTGCCTATTAAAGACTCCACAATTCGTGAACCTGCTCTCATCGGACCACAAGACATGATTTACAAAATCAGGATTTTCATTACATCTACTGGTATAACACTCACAGAACTGTAGTCGTCTTAAAAAACCAGTTTCCTTAAGTCCTTGTACTATTATGGGTTTGTATGGATGGTACTTATTCTTTTTTAAAACTCTCTGTACTGTTGATGACACACATTAGTTTCCTGTTCTACAGTTCTTACCGATGCACTAGGGTTTTCGTTGATAGCTTGCAAAATGTTTCTGTCTCGATTTTCATTGTTATTATTATATCCGCTTCTATTAATTAAATTAACTACGATTTTCCTAATTTGGGTTTTATGAGGCTGCCGTCGTTCGGGGTACATCTCCAAATACCTTGCTGAGGTAACGTCGGCGTTTCTGTATGATTGAAAGTACAGAGCTAACATATCAACCTTTTCTTCATTTAAATATGGAATGCCGGACATTTTCTATAGGTTTTGACAATTTATGTGTCAGATTTATGATTTTATTGGGATAAAAGCTTATTAAAACACTGCTTTGATACTTTCAACTATTTAACTTAACGTCAAAGTCAAAATCCAATTTTGTTACAGATAAATCATGGCCTCCTTAGAAAAGCATTGAGAGCTAACATTACTTTAAATCATGGCCTCCTTAGAAAAAACTGAAACCTAACTTTACGAAGGTAATATTTCGATGATACTAAAATCTTTAATGCACTTGTGAGATATCACTAGACTGGAAATTTTAGGCTCTTTCCAAAAATCGAAAAACCCGATATGGCGGCCATAAGAAAAAATAAAGTTGAGGTGGGTTGCGGGTTAACAAAAAACAATGAAGACGTGTCGTATACGCCATCTTATTTGTCTTAAAAATGGGTCCAAATAATGTCAGATTTTGGCAGCTGTCAAACTTACTGTTCTGGATATACTGGCCAAAAACGAAATCCGCCATTTTCGGTTTTTTCCCGATATTTCCAAAAACAATTGATAGATCGTAAATCTGAAGCCGGATATCGAATGCAATAAGTTCAGAATATGGTATAGTTCAGAATTTGGGAGCTTCAGATAACCTGCAATATTTGATGGCATTTTTCCAAAGGTGTTTACTCCGATGCACTGTACTCTGCAAGCTTCTTTCTTGTAGTTTACAAATCCAATGGACCAATTTTAAATATTCTCCGCTTTCGGCTTCATCAGATAGTACAAACCAAATATAGTAGGTATTATATAGATATAAATTTCGTCATTCGCTTCATTTATAAATTTACAAATTTCCTCTTTTAAAAAAATGTTCGCCTTCTTTGGTCTAAATCCAACTTTTTAACATTGAGTATCTGGACCAAAGCGTGTTTGGTTTAAACTGCTTCCAGCATTGACTCTGGCAAATCTTTGTCTAAAGAATCGATTAAAAACACTTTTACTCTAACAAAAATCAACGACAGCAAAATTGGTTTTGATTGACAATGAATGACACGCATATTTTTACATTGTGTCTATGGTGATTCAAACTGCCAAATAAGAAAAGCAGGTGTTTATTATTGCTTAAGGCCGTTTTACATGCTGCAATTCTTTCTTGCAAGTTGCAGTAGTCTTGGACAAAAGCATGCGCAGTGGCAAGACATTTGTACCTTTTGTCAAACTGCGCATGCGTTTGTTCAAGACCACTGCATATTGCAAAGAAGAATTGCAGCATGTAAAACGGCCTTTAACATTGGTTTTATAAGGCATAATACGAGAGCCATTAAACAATTTTTTAAAACACGTTTTACATATTTTTTACTATTTTGTTGAAAATTAAAGCAGGATTCTAGCAAATTTATGTTCTTAAATCATTTTGCTAACTATCAGGTATGAAGGTATAACAGATCACTGCCCAGTTGTGCTTCTCATAAGTAAAAAAGGAACTGAAATAAATCAACAGAGCACTATGGAAAGAAATAAGCTAAACATGGTAAAGATTAAAAATTATTACAGGAATTTGACTGGTAAAAAAGGTTGTTAGTTAATTATAATGCCCAATTGGAAAAAGAATATAAGGAATACCGCAATTGTTTAAATAAACTTATACATAAACGAAAGAATGAATATTACAAATATCAAATTGAAAATAACCAAAATGACATTAAAGCCATCTATAAAATTATTAGGGATGCCACCTGTGAGAAAGACACTAATACAAACAACCATATAAACATTAATAATAACTTAAACGAACAAATATCTGATCCTTTAGAAATGGCTAATTTCTGTAATAAATATTTTTGTAATATAAGAGTTGAAATGGCCGAGGCTATTCCTCCTCCACGAACAGAGTGCCAAAGAGACATTATTTTTGCAAACTCAATTTTTCTTCCACCTATTACAAAAAATGAACTAATAAATCATATATCGTCATTAAAAAATAATAGCTCTCCGGGACACGATGACATTCAAGTAAAAATAGTTAAACAAACTCACAAAGACATAATTAATCCATTATTGCACATATTTAATTTAATTTTAGAAAAAGGAATTGTTCCAAATGAATTCAAAATATCGATAATAACTCCTGTACATAAGTCAGGATCTGTTAATAACATTAGTAACTACAGACCAATAAGTTTAATAAGTAATTTTGCAAAACTAATGGAAAAATGTATAAAGGAAAGACTAGGCCTCTTTCTAAATAATAACAACATTCTATCTACGAATCAGTTTGGTTTTGTCGGGGGTTGTAGTACTACGGATGCTATGCATAGGCTCATAACAGAGGTTGTTAATAACTTAAATAATAATAAAAAATGTTTAGCTGTATTTCTAGACTTAGCTAAGGCATTTGATACTGTACCTCACGATAAACTCCTAGATGTCTTACAGAGGTATGGTATAAGGGGAGTGGCTTTCAATCTTTTAAAGAGCTATTTATCTGAAAGATATCAGATGGTGAAACTTAATGGGATTATAAGTGGAAGAGAAACCATCAAAATTGGCATACCACAAGGTACTGTACTCGGACCACTATTATTTATATGCTACATTAATTATCTATTGAATATGGATGGTATTAATGGAATAACTGTCTCCTATGCTGATGATACAGTGATTGTTTTTGCGGCAAATACATGGGAAGAAGTAAAAGATCAAACTACATATGGATTAATATTAGTTATGAACTGGCTCCAAAATTTTAAACTTACTTTAGATTTAATGAAAACACATTATATAGCATTTTCTCTTACTAAAGCAAATAGACCACCATTTAGTCATATTCCTGTAAATAACCATATTATAAATGAGGTAACAAAAACTAAATATCTTGAAGTTATTATTAATTCATTTCTTAAATGGCAGCCTCACATTGATTACCTGTCAAGTAGAATTCGCAAATTGATCCATAAATTTTACCTGCTAAGGGAATTTTCAAATAAAAAAGCATTAATAATTGTTTATAAATCTTTTGTAGAATCACTGCTTAGATATGGAATATTAGTATGGGGTGGGCTCTACAACAACTGCTTGTACAAACTAAATATAATACAAAAATATATTTTAAAAATAATGTATAAAAAAAATAGACTATACCCCACCAATTTACTGTTTTCCCTAGAAACATGTAATATCAGAATGCTATACATGTCTACAATATGCTCATATATCCATAATCATGAGACATTACAACGGTTTGTAAATCACAAAATTTCCACCCGGAGTAAAACAAATAATAAAATCCAACTACCGGTTAGCAAGAACAATCTTAATCTAAGGTATATAAATTATATTGGACCTTAGGTTTTTAACAAGTTACCACTGGAAATTAGGAATACCAAAAAAAATTAAATTTAGTGCTTTGTGTAAAATGTTTATCTTCGAAATTTATACACATTTTGAAGGGTTTTTTAACTAACTTCTAATTGGAAACATCTAAATGTTAACATGATCATGATATCAATGTTAATAGTTCAACTGTGTATATATATATATATATATATATATATATATATATATATATATATATATATATATATATATATATATATATATATATATATATATATATATATATATATATATATATATATATATATATATATATATATATATATATATATATATATATATATATATATATATATATATAAGTAAATATTAGTTCCTAAGCTATACTTTACCATATAAATGAATATTATATTAAATCTATTAAATAATATCAAAGAAAAAATCAAAACAATTAGCAGCCCTACTAATAGGATAGATTTAGGTCTTCTAATATAAGTAGTCACAATAATTTATATTAAGTAAGTACATTGCAATTTGTAAATAGGCATGCACATACAGGTGTTCAACACTTGTGCACAGGTGCATTAAACAAACAATTAAATATATTAGTAAATATAAATATATTGTAAATAATAATCAATGATCAATAAATAAATAAATTAAATAAATCAGCGTATCAATATATTTTTAAATATCTAAAATCAGTAAGTATATTTAAAAAAAAATGAGTGGTTTTTTTTTCCAAACTAAAATGAGTGCGGAAAAGTGAAGTTTTCCACACGCTTGTAGCAAAAATATTTATTGTATTTATTTCCTAACATTATTTTAGTTTGCTAAAAAAAATATTGGTGAAGCCCGGTGTAGAAGGATTTAATTTAAAGTAAAAATGGTTATTGGCAGAAAATTAAATTCCTGCAAAATTAATACATACATTAATACACCAATGGTATAGTAATTCTAATCTTATTTATAAGAAATGGATTTCTGAAAGCATTCATCACCTCTGAATAAGATGCGATGCACCTTAACTGTCACTACAGTGTTGACCATGAAAGTTTTCCAAGGCATATGTCCTTTTTAACCTGAATTATGTCACAGTCAATCCCTATTACGTTTACTTTTTAAACATAACAAAAAAAAAACAATCAAATTCCAGAGTTAGAAGGATTGTTCCAAATTATTCATTTCCCGATTTTTACTTACGTTATTGTAGTCGTAAACAAAATCATCCTGATTTTCCGGATCTTTACGTTTTAGAGACCCTAGATGCCGAAAAAAAAAACGTTTTTCCTATTTCTGTCGGTCTACCTACCTGATTAACTTTAAGTTTTGGTCAAAAATTAAAGGTCATGTGGAGATGGAATCCTAACATTTTGATAAAAACCCATCATGTCTGCACAAAATGGCAGCCTAATAAATAAAATAAACTAAATTGCCCTTAAATTTTACAAAAAAAGTGATATAGAGATGAACTGACTTAATTTTATTTGCACTAAAATCAAATGGCAAAAAACTTAGTGAGACGTATCCGCATGCGCTCTATATCCGCACATCGGGAGACTGCTGACTGCATCTGTTCTATTATGTCAATGGCCTTTTTGTTTTTCAAATACATTGAAATTAATTGAAAAATTGCATCTGCATTTGCGTTAAAATGAACTAACACGTCATATTTTACGTAATATTTATAAATTCTTGTGTGAAGAGAATGTGATTTTAGCTGCTTTAAAACATAAACATAACCAAGATACGAAGTGTGCCTAGAAAGTGCGCAAATTTTCATTTTCCCCTATTATAAAACTTGTTCCAGTTTATCCCTTTAACACATTTAATTTTTCTGCAAATTTTGATGTCAATTGAATAAGATTTTTGTTACGTTGATTTTAAAAAAAATATTTGGGCGCCATTTTGTTCCGCCATCTTGAATTCGTACCACAACTTTACCAGTTTATCCCTATACCTCACTTAATGCTTACACAACATTTGAAATTAATCTAACGAGTAGTTTTTCTCAAGCTGATTTTTTAAGTATTTTATTAGGCTGCCATTTTCTTTTGCTCTCTTATATCCATACGAAAATATTACCAGTTCATTCATATGTAACACTTAATTTTTGTGCAAAATATGAGGAAACTGGATATTTTTTAGTAATAATTTTTTAACAACTTAGTTTAGTTAGTAAATAGTTTTTAAACTATACCGCGAACTGACAGATAGACAGACGAAATTAATAAAAGTATTTTTTGAATATTTATCTAGAGATGCTAAAACCTGAGAGGGTGATTTTTTCACGATTATAAATATTTTATTTGGCCGCCATTTTTTTCCACCATCTGGAATTAGTACCACTGCTTTACTACTTCATCTCTATATCACAATTAGTTTTGGCACAAAATTTGGAATCAGTCTATTAAGTTGTTTTTCAGGCTGAATTTTTAAATATTTTATTAAGCCGCCATTTTGTTCAGCCATCTTGGATTTGTACCAAAATTTTGCCAGTTGACTGCTACATAATACTGGATTTTTGTGCAAAATTTGAGATAAACTGGATAATTAATTTTTTTAACATTTTACTAGACCGGCATTTCACTACGCCGCCATATTGGATTTTTAGCATAATGCTACCAGGTCATCCCCATATGACCCTTAATTTTTGGCCAAAATTTGAAGTCAATCGGATGACTAGTTTTTTCGCTACGCCGCAAACAGACAGACCGACGTGATTGAAAAAACATGTTTTTCGGCATCTAGGGACTCCGAAATCTAAAGATCTGAAAAAATCTCGGTAGGTGATTTTTAAAGCGAAAAAAAATACTTTTTCAAACTTTTAAAATTTGTATATATGTACCCTTACAGAATTTTAGAAGTAAAAATTATAATGAATAACCCTAACCTCCCAAGGCAGTCATTTTATTTTGTTTTAGGTAACTGATGAAGGCCATAAAATAGTTAAAACGTTTTTAAAGCAAAAATCATCCAACATCAATGATGTGTTATACTGTGAACTCTATTCCCAAGGAAGGTTTTGATATATATATATATATATATATATATATATATATATATATATATATATATATATATATATATATATATATATATATATATATATATATATAGGGTTATTCACGCAACCCGTTCATTAAAAGTTTTTGATGATGCCATTTAGATAAATATTTCAAATTTTGGGATTAAGGTAAGGTCAAGGGTTACTTCTTTCTTGAAATATTTTCAACTACTTGTCACTTCTGGTTTAACCGGAAGTTGGTATCAACTTGCTTATTTTAAATGGAATACCCTGTATTTTATGATATTTTTGGATTCTACGGAGAATTTTAATGCTATTTTATATAGCATGTCCTATACCTAGGTTCAAGCGTTCTTAAAATATTTGACCTTGAACCGAAAATGAGCCTTCGGGGTAAAAAATTTTAAAATCTCATATTTTTGTAAGTTTTGAAGATATAATCTTCATATTTTGCAGACGATCGGCAAATAATCATAGGTTTCTATTTTTTTTATTGAAATTTGTCTATTTTTATACAGGGTGTCCTAAATTCCGCGGCAAACATTCACATTTTCAAAGCCGCTAAAGTCCGTTTTTTTAAATGGGATACCATATAACTTTATGCGCTATCAAATGTAGAATTTCATTTTCTATCAAAATGTATTAAGGTTCCATATACATATTCGTAACCATTTTCGAAATAATCAGGTTTTTATTAAAATATCATATGTATTTGCTAAATGCTTGCACCTTCCCGTAGTAAGCCATGGAAAAACAATTGTTGTGCTTTTCTATTCAACATGTCCACTGATTTGAAACTTAAATTAAAATAAAATAACACTCAAAAGCTGATATTCTCAATTTATTTTATATTCGCGGAGAATGTTACAAAATATTGGAGAGAACGTGCCATGTTTTTAATGAAAAACATCCTCATTTATCGCCAATGAACAAGAGAAAATTGAAGAGGATTGAAACGAAATTTTTTCGTTTCGGAAAAGTTAAAGTTATAAAAAATGTAATAAATTGTTTGCATTATTTTTAACCGCATCTACTAAGTTCGAGACTATTCTAAACTTGTTTTAGCGAACTTAAAAATTATAGCAATCTAACAATCAACAATAAATAAATAAAATAATAAAATTGAATTATAACAAATGTTCTATATGCTGTCAGTTCATCTGAAGACACATTTCAATTCTTCTTTGTACAGTTGCTGTGGCCCGTTGAATTTGTCCGTTTTCTAATTCGGCAAAAGCTGTTCGTATCCTGTCCAGTAAATCTTGTTGATTATTTACTGGGAAAGCATAGACTTTACCTTTGATAAATCCCTATAAATAAAAGTCTAGGGGCGTTAAATCAGGCGATCGCGGGGGCTATCTCCAAGGACCATTGGGACCAATCCAGCGATCTTCAAAAATTCGAGATAATTGGAGATAAACTGCAGCGGAATTATGTACTGGTGCCCCATCTAATTGATACCAATAATTTCGTAGCTCACCAATAGGAATTTCTTCTATAAATTCAGAAACCGTCCCTCGTAGAATTTCCAAATACTTAGCACTGTTTAAATTGTCTTCATAAATACAGTACCGCACCTGATCATTTAATACTATACCGAAAACATTGAAGCTAAACCTTTCTTGAGAACGCGTTTCGCGTAAAGCGTGCAGATTTTCTGCTGCCCAGAAATGTTCATTTCTTCTATTTGATATTCCTTCTCTAGAAAATTTCGCTTCATCGGTCAAAAATATTTTTGAAACGAATTGAGGGTCCTCTTGAATTTTCAAAAACATGAATTCGCAAAATTCTACTCGTCGGACGTCATCACCAGGTCTCAAGGCTTGCACGTTTTGGAAGGAATAAGGGTGCATATGATGTTCGGACAGATGAAGAAATTCCCAAATCGTTTTCTGCAGACGGTATTGAACTTTGCGGGTTTGCGTGGAAATAAGCTAATGTGTTTATTAGGTTATCCTCGGCATTTGTCAATGGTTTCGGAACATTTTTTTTAACTTTAACCTTGCCAAAACGCAAAAAGTTCGTTTCAATCCTCTTGAATTTTGACTTGTTCATTGGCGGCAAATCAGGGTGGCGTTCATTAAACACACGACACGTTCTCTCCAAAATTTTATAACATTCTCCATGCATATAAAATAGATTGAGAATATCAGCGTTTGAGTATTCTTCCATTTCGATTTAGAAGATTTAGTTTATCACTGACAGCTTTCGTTATTTATAACGCATACTAATCATCTGTCATATTGGATATTGGATCTCAATTATTTTTCCATGGCTCACCATTGGAATATGTAAACATTTAAGCAAATACATACGATATTTTTATAAAACCCAATTATTTCGAAAATGATTACGAATAGGTATAGGGAACCTTAATACAGTTCGATAGAAAATTAAATTCTACATTTGATAGTGCATAAAGTTATAGGGTGTCCCATTTAAAAAAACGGACTTTAGCGGCTTTGAAAATGTGAATGTTTGCCGCTGAATTTAGGACACCCTGTATAAAAATACACAAATTCAACCAAAAAAATAGAAACCTAAGATTATTTACCGATCGTCTGCAAAATATGAAGATTATATCTTCAAAACTTACAAAAAATATGAGATTTTAAAATTTGGTACCCCGAAGGCTCATTTTCGGTTCAAAGTCAAATATCTTAAGAACGCTTGAACCTAGGTATAGGACATGCTATATAAAATAGCATTAAAATTCTCCGTAGAATCCAAAAATATCATAAAATACAGGGTGTTCCATTTAAAATAAGCAAGTTGATACCAACTTCCGGTTAAACCGGAAGTGATAGGAAGTTGAAAATATTTCAAAAAAGAAGTACCCCTTGACCTTACCTTAATCCCAAAATTTGAAATATTTATCTAAATGGCATCATCAAGAACTTTTAATGAACGGGTTTCGTGAATAACCCTGTATATATATATATATATATATATATATATATATATATATATATATATATATATATATATATATATATATATATATATATATATATATATATATATATATATATTATGGTTCCAACAAATTAAATTAAGTTTTCAGTTTTACGTTTGTAACTCAAAACAAATTAAATCGTCTACCTATTATTAGACAACGCTGTTACAAGTTCATTCCTCTCTTTGATTTTTGTGCAAAATTTGATTAAATTGGATAATTAGTGTTTTTAGTATTAATTTTTTTTTTAAGTTTCACTAGGTGGGAATCTTGTTTGGCATATTGGATTATTTCCAAAATATTACCACATGACCCTTAATTTTTCAGTAAAATTTGTGTTACCAGTCAATCTGATGAGTAGTTTTTAAGGTATGCCGGGAACTGACAGACAGACAAACAAACCGACGACAGACGCAGACGGACCGACGGAATTAATAAAACATATTTTTTGGCATCTAGGGACGCAAACCCGGAAAAAATGTAAAATCTGAGAGGGTGATTTTTTCACAATTACAATATTTTATCTGTCCGCCATTTTGTTCCGCCATCTTGAGTTAGTACCACGTTTTACTAGTTCATCTCTATACCACAATTAGTTATTGCACACAATTTGAAATCAATCCATTATATAGTTTTTTCAGGCAAAATACATACCAAAATTTTTCCAGTTGATTCCTACTTAATACGTAATTTTTGTGCAAAATTTGAGATAAGTTGGATAAGTAGTTTTTAGTAATAATTTTTTTGACATTTCACTAGGGCGCCATTTTGGAATTTTGTCAAATTGTTATCAGATCATCCCAATATAACCCTTAATTTTTGAACAAAATTTAAAGGCAATCGGGTAAGTATATTTTTAGCTATACCGCGAACAGGCAGACAGTCCGGCGGAATTGAGAAAATATATTTTTCGGCATCTAGGGACCCTGAAACGTGAAGATCTGAAAAAATCTCGGAGGGCAATTTTTTTGCGATTACAATACTTCTCTTTTACGAGGGAAGTAAAAAGATTTGCTTAAAGGATCTGTACACAATAGTTACAAAAATATTGACTCTGAAAAATCCACTAAAAATGTTGATCATCTGTTTCATTTGTCTAGGAGTTTAGTTTATAATTAATAAAAAATAAAGAACCAGCAGCCTATGGCCAAGATCAGCCCCCACGCCTAAAGATAACCCTGTACTGATAGGTTAATAACCTCCACTTAGATTATGGTAAAAAAAATCACTAGTTTGATTTCACATTCAAAATAAAAATATTGACATTCATCACAGTGTTCGAAACTTACTGTTGTACATATTCGGTTAATTTCCTGCTTGATGATGTCGATTTCCTCTTTGACGTTGTCGCGCTGTCTCCTTTTGCTCACGTCAACACTAGAACTATCACCATTTCCTTTATTGGCTATTTGATTACTATTCACGTGGCCGAACAGATGGATCGTCAACTTGTCCAATCCTCTAAGCGTCTCTTGGCAAACGGGACAAGTGAGAGGAGCTGTAGCGACGTTAACAAGAGTAGTCCTCAAGGAATCGACGCCTTCGAAATGGGGTTTACAGCACAGGGGACAAGACAACAACATTTTTTTTTCGACCGATTTCCCGAAATTTTCGTACGGATCACCGAAATTGTTTGGCCAGAGACGAAACTCTGTTTACTAACTTCCTATAGTCTATTTTTGATATCGGGATCGTGCATAAGGCTCGTGGGCTATATTTAGCAGCTCGGATTTTCGACAGCGGTTTTCCTAAATTTTCGATAGATTGAATGAATTTGCGAATATGCAAAACGCCATAGCACTAGACACTATTGGATAAGTGCGTGGATTCTTGACTGTATAACTTTTAAACAATTGGCCTTATTTTAACTGATATGAAAGACAAAATAAAGCTTTCAGGTCTATTAAGAAATTATCGTTCTTGGGATTAGACCGTGTCAAATTGGAATTACTATCCGACGTTTCGCCTTCGGTTGAACGAGGCATCTTCAGGGATCTTTACGAAATATGAACACTGAATGGCTCAGAGAGATTCAGGCGGTCGTTTTCTTCCCAATGTGTGCTCTCCGAACCGTTACTCTGTGTTAAGCCAGCCAAATAGTCAAAAACTCAATTTGGGGGGAGAGGGGTCCCGACCCCTGGCTATGTACCTTTAAGATCGGTTACTCGTGTGATGTAGACCGTAACTGAAAATTTGAATAGGTTCACTCCAAAGATAATTAAAAAAAGATATAACGACGGTGTTCTGTCTGTACCCCGTTTTTATGTAAATTAATTTAGTTTACTTTTGCCAATTTATGTAACTATACAGGGTTTTCCATTGAAACGGATTTTTTTTGACTTCCCCCGTATTTTTCAAGAAATTCAAAATAGCCAACCTATGTATTTTAGCTCGTTTTTTTGTTACGAAAATCCGTTTACTACTGTCGTTCTTAAAAGAACAGTTTTGCTCAGGTTTCGCCAAAATCACATTTGGCATTTTCGAAACTTTCTTTCTCGCGTCCGAATAGAGACTTTTATACCCCCACCGAGGCCGAAGGTTATATCTACGCGGCCGTTGGTCGTTATTTATGTTTTCCGGATGGTGCTGTTGTTGTTGCGCTAATTGCGCTTGAGTTTTTGCGATTTTCGATTATTGCCTTCCATACTGTCGGTAGTTTTAATGATTCATTTTTATTCACTTCACCTATAATGTTCTATATTGGCAATCTCCCTACACCCATCGAAATTTATTTTATGGCCGGTTTCCTGATGATTTAGGAATAAAGCTGAGGTTGTTTGTTTGTTTCTGATGCTGAGTTTATGCTCTTCCACTCTTGCTGATATTCGCCTGTTAGTTTGCCCCACGTACAACTTTTCACAGTCCTGGCATGGAATGTTGTATACTCCGTGGTTTTCTAATTTGATTTTGTCTTTTGGGTTTCCAAGTAGTTTACCTATAGTTGTTTGTGGCTTGTATATTGTTTGTATGTTGTGTTTCTTAAAAATTTTTTCGATTGTGTCTATTGTGCCTTTTACATATGGTAAGACTACTTGTTGCTTTCCCGGTTCATAATTTTTGTTGTTCGTTAATGTTGTGCATTAATAGCTTTCTCTATGGTGCGATTTGTGTAGCCATTTTTCTTTAAAGCACTAGATATTACCTTAAGTTCGTTTTGTCTCGTCTGTGTTTCAGTTAATCACACGGATCTGGATATTAGGGTATTTGCCACAGCTTGAATTTGTGCTGGGTGATGATGTTATTTTGCATTTAAATATCTCTCTGTATGTGTTTGTTTTCTGAACACGGTGTATTGGAAATGTCCGTTATGCAGTTTTGTGACCAGAACATCTGAAAATGGTAGTTTGTTGTTTTCCTCTAACTCTAGAGTAAATTGTATTCTAGGGTGGATTGAATTTACGCGATTCAGAAATTTTTCGAGCTCTGCATGACCATGTTGCATATAATAAATATGTCATTCACATAACGAATACATAATTTGGGCTTTAAATTTGCTTTCTCAAGAGCTATTTTCTCGAAGTATATCATAAATAAATGGTGATAGCGGGGACCTCATTGAAGCACCATCCATTTGTTTTTACATTTGCCCGTTGAATGAAAAATAAATATTTTTAAGGCAATGCTCCCAGAGTTGTATTATATGTGCCTGGAAACCCTCGTTTTGACATCTAGGCTATGATATCGTCTTTTTAAAGAACGATGTCTCGTATAATTCGAGTGAAATGCTCCGAGTTTTTTACAACTGAATCAGCTTTTTCTACAGCTGGTTGCATAATTTCAGAAAAATATTTCTCCAGTCTTTGTAGCGGCGAATTAAGAGCACTAACAATAGGTCTGATGGGCGTCCCTGGTTTATGTATTTTTTGGTAAACCATAGAGTTTGGGACATCTGCTCGACTTTTCCTGTGGTATGATTTTGTTGAATTTCAGGGTTTATTGGTGAACAGGCCTATAACAATTGTCTTGTAGGATATCCTACAATATTTGTACGTAATCTTTGGCATTCATAACCATAGTTGCGTTTACTTTATCTGCTGGAAGGATTGTGATGTCTTCATTTTTTCGAAGGTTTGTTAGGGCCCTTTGTTCAGTGGCATTTAGGTTTTGTTCTGGTGCTTTGCTTAATCATAAAATTCTTGCCACTTCTTGTCGAATCTCCTCTGCTTTTGTTTCTTTAGAGGAGTCAACGACAGCTTCCACTCCTGCTATTATTTCTTCTTTAGGGATTTCCTTAGGAGACATCGCAAAATTAAAATCCTTACGCAGTACAGATTTTTCACTTTCTGAGAGACTGTAGGATGATATATTATGTACTAATTTCTCGACGTCTGCTGATCATACTTGAGGCTGACTCGACTTTCTAAGAAGATTTTTTCGAAAGTTATATCTATATATATATATATATATATATACATATAAAATTAGTATATAGAGTATTAGAAATTTTTATCTGGAAAAACAATACGAACAATTTAAATGGCTAGCAGGGTGTGAAAATATAAGTAAATTATTTTGTTGGCCATGTTTACTTTTTGAAAATGAAAAAGGTCTCTGGAATAAAACTGGTTTTTCCGATTACATAATTTCCATAAAGCCGTAAAAAAACACATTATGTCTAAAGCGCATTTACAGGCCGTCATAAAAGAAAAAGTCTTCGGCAAAACTAAAACTGAACACGCCCTTAATAAACAGTTGGAAGCTAGTCACCGCCAACACAATGAACTAGTCAATAAAAATAGGCAAATATTAAGAAGACTTATCGATGTTGTTTGTTTTCTCGGACAGCAGGAATTGGAATTTAGAGATCATGACGAAACAAGGGTTTCTTCAAATAGAGGAAATTTTCAAGATTTACTTAGTTTAATGGCTAAATATGATGATTGCTTAAAACATCATTTAGAGCATTCTAGCGTTTTTCGCGGAACGTCGAATCGAATCAAGAATGATTTAATTTCCGCTGCTGCAACCATTATTCTAAAAAGAATTAAGCAGGAGATTGGCGAGGCGCAGTTCATTGCTATTATTCTGGACGAAACAACTGATATCACTAATTTTAGCCAATTATCTATAGTAATACGCTACATTAAAACAGACGGAAGTATTCAAGAGCGATTTTTAGGTTTTAAGAATGTGTCCGAAAATCGTACAGCAGATGCATTATATACCGTAGTTTATAATGTTACTAAAGAAACTAATGGAGAGAAAAAATTAGTTGCTCAAAGCTATGATGGAGCTGCAGTGATGGCAGGACAATTAGGGGGTCTGCAAGCTAAAGTTCGAGAAACTTTCCCAAGTGCTGGGTTTGACCATTGTTTTGCTCATAAATTAAATTTAGTTTTATCCCAGTTCATCAATCACATTAAAGAGTGTAAAGCATTGTAAGTAAACTTTAAGTGCATGGCTGCTTTTTTTTCCAAGTCATCAAAACGTACACAAGCTTTGGACTCCATTGTCCACAAACGATTGCCCAAAGTAGCTCCTACTAGGTGGAACTATAATGTAAGACTTGTGTTAACAGTATCTGAAAATCGTGAATCACTGATTAAACTATTTGAGAATATAATAGAAAATAATGAAACGTGGGACTCAGAAGCAATAAATAGTTTTAGGGTGTTTTTGGACTTGAAACGAGATTTTAATTTTAATTATTTGTTGAACATATTTTCAGAAATATTTCCATTCTCCGACAATGTTTTTAATATATTACAAACTAAAACAAATGATATTGCTTTTTGCCTAAAAAAAGTGGATGATTTTAAATCCATGTTAAGCCAAGAAAGAGATTACTTTGACCCATTTTGGGAGAAAACGATGACGTTAAATGTAGAGCCACAAGCCAAGCGTCTTCGAACAGACAAGGTGGGAGATGTTTAAACATCATACAGATGCCTCTTTTGTGAAATAATCGATCAAATTCAGCAACACATAAACTATAGATTTAACGGTTTAAATGATTTTAAATTCCTCGAGCTCTCAATTTTGATGCATTTAAAGGAAAAACTTTTCCAGATGATGCGTTTAAATGTCTTCTTCTTCATTATGGCCTGTTCTTCGATCAAGTGTTACTGCGATCTGAACTAAAAGTGATTTACGAAACTGATGACATTAGCGCAAAAAATAACGCTAAGGAACTAATGCAATTTTTAAAAGACAAGGAGCTGGAAGATACCTACACCGAAGTGTCGAAATTGTGTGAATTAGTATCGACAATACCTGCCACAAGTTCATCAGTAGAACGCAATTTTTTAACACTTAAACGTATAAAAAATTTCGTGAAAAATTCAACGGGGCAGGAGCATCGATGTTTTTATGATGACGTCATTGACGAATTTGCAAAAAATAATCGAAGAATCGAATTACATCACATATAATCGAATTACATTACATATATATACAAATATCACATTTAATTTTTCACCAAAATTTAAAATCAATTGAATATGGAGATTTTTTACGATTATTTTACTGCCAAAAGTAGTTTTTCAGCTAGTTTCTAAATATTTTCATAAGCCACAATTTTGTCTTGCGATCTTTGATTCATACCAAAATGTTACCGGTTCATTCGTATGTAACACTTGATTTTTGTGCAAAATTGAGTGTAAGTTGAGTAATTACTTTTTTAGACATAATTTTTTTAACGTTTCGTTAAGTCGTCATCTTGTTCTGCCATACTAGATTTTTCCCAAAATATTACCAGGTCATCCCCATACCACCCTTAATCTGTGACCAAAATTTGAAGTTAATCGGATAAGTTGTTTTTAAGTTATGCCGCGAACTGACAGAACGACAAACAGACCGACAGACACCGGCGGAGTTGATAAAACATATATTTTTTGACATCTAGAGACGCTAAAACGTGGAGATATACAAAAAACCTGGTGAATTTTTTCACGATTAAAAACAATTTATTTTGCCGCTATTTTGTACCACCTTCTTGAATTCGTACAATTAATTATTGCACAGAATTTGAAATCAATCCATTAAGAAGTTTTACAGGCTGTATTTTTAAATACTTTGTTACCAGGTCATCCTCATACACCCTTTATTTCTGACCAAAATTTGAAGTCAATCGGATTAATAGTTTTTTAGTTATGCCGCAAACAGAAAGACCAACAGACAGACAGACCGACGGAATTGAGAAAACACGTTTTTCGAAATCTAGGGACACTGAAACGTAACGAGGGAAGTAAAAAATGATTAAAAGTAAAGAAAAAATAGTGAAAAGTTTTTAAAATTTTTTGCAAACTATGACAGATTTCGACACGGAACCGAAAGACAACAAAAAATACGCAAATTATGTCTTGAGCATCCCTAACGTATAGTTTCGTCATACATTGAGGGTGAATTTCGTGTTTGTGGTTAGGATCGAAAAAACGAAAAAAGCAAGTTTTTGATATAAGCGCCTCTTTCGGCGAGATGTATAATGTCAAAATATGCGTATATAAGTTTCCCGACAATTTTTTGCTCCTCTTCCGATTGCGCATTTTTTGATCCGATCAATAGCTTCGCTTGTATTATCTTGGATTACGATCACCAATAAATCAAATTTTTCCTAATTTGGTCTCTCTTCAAACAACAATGTACAGGGTATATTTTTATAATTTAACAAGTTTTCCTATTTTTATTTACTGCAATAAAACTTATATCTTCCTCTGCATCGCCGGTCCCAAAAATGGCAACCCTGCTGGCTCTCACTATAGACTGAACCAGCGCCGGCTTGTTTCTCTTTAATTTAAAATATGTTTATAGCAAGCAATTTAATGTGTTTTTGCCAATTTTAAGTAACTGTCAGACGAGTAGTCAGAAATTCGGACTGGGGGGGTTCAAAATCAGAAAGCAGGTGATATAAATATTTTGCGGTTCCTTTTCACTTTCCTTGCAAGGAAAATTAAGAGTCATATGGGAATGACAGGGTAATATTTTTGTAAAAATCCAATAGGACGGAATAAAAAGAGCGTCCTAATAAAAATGTAAAAAAAAATATTACTAAACAATTTGAGGTAAAATTTTGCCCAAAATTCGAGTGTGACCTAGGAATAATCTGGTAAAATTTGGAAAATAATAAATATCATAATTGATTTTTTTATAGATAAGTAATTATAAAATAATACCAATAAATTATAAAGTAATACCAATAAATAAAACAAAAAATTTAAATTAGTATGTAGATTTGTATGTTCGTAAGTATGTATATGTGAGTGCATATGTATGTATATTTATGTCTGTATGTATGTATGTTAGAAAAGTAAATTTTAATAAATTAGAGCATTGTTATTTGCCCGGAACATCCCTCATAACAAATTCCATCACACACATTGTATTTGTAATTTCTCAGAAGGTAAGACTTGGGTTTATGGTATTAAGTAAAAACAAAACAATTTTTACTTAAGGAAGAACTGCACGCAGTATTATGGATCATTTGCAAGCCTTTCGCCGCTGCAATATTACGTTAAAACTATAAGAGATATGTATTAGCTTCAATGTGATTTCAATAGTTATTGATAACAATATGTATAGTTGGGCGCTAAATGCGATTTTTTATGAAAAAATCTAATCTAGAATTATAAAATAGAAGTAGATTTGACCAATTTCGACCATTTTTCGACCACTTTTTGACGCAAATGCCGTCGCATATAATTGTTTTTCCACAAAATGGCTCTTTACCGCCTTGCATTGATCCTTTGTCTACGTAACTGCAAAATTTGAAATGGTAAATCGTACTCATGTCTTTGTATTTCTGCAGCGCGTGAACCCTTTTGAACCCATTTTTAAACGAAATGTAATTTAAATTGCCTATACATAACACATTTTTTTGAGGTCGGACGTGCAGGAAGTTTTTTATAATACGTAGGTACCTTTTCATCTTACTTTGAACTTGTCGCTAGTTTTTTACTTTTTGCGTGCAGTTTTTCCTTAAAACTTCCACTATATTAAAAAGAAAATATCTTTCATTACATGTTTCGCCAGCACTGTGGCTTCTTCACCATCTGAAGAAGTCACAGTGATTGCTATAAATGCATGGTTGTAAAACTACTCGTATGGGATGTAAATTTGGCGTAGCGTCGTTACCAGTTCCATTTGGTAATATTTTTATTATTATATTTTTGGAATTTTTTAAAGACCTTAGTTAATTACTTCGACAATAAAACAACGTTTTATAGATTACGTCTCTTATTTGCTGTAATGCTATAGGGCAGTTTATTCCGCCGAAAAATGCTTTGCTAGAAATAGGTCTTCCATCCGAAACGAAAATAGTGTATCATCCATCAGGTTGGACGTAAATAGAAATATTTGCGCCAACGTGGATAAATCATTTTATAAAATATGCTAGGCCTCCTCAGGAAAACTTAACTCTTCTTGATATTGCTAGACAAAATAACATTTCTGCCTCCACATATGTCGCATCGAATGCAACCTCTGGATGTGTCATTTATGTATCCATTAAGTACCTTTTATGAACATATTATTTGCTATGAATATGCCTTCTGAATTCAGAAATTTTCCCAGAGGAGCTATTTGAACCATCTGAAACCACAAATAGAGAGATTGGAAATGTCGAAAATAATATTCTTGGGCGTAACCACCAGTCAGAATAAAAAAATATAGCAAACCTTTCAAATATTGTTCCCGAACCTAATACCTGTTCTACTCCAACGATAGCGCCAGTTATAGTCGGTCCGTTAACTGCAATATCTCTTGTTCCTGGACCACCACAAATAACTCAACAAACTCCAGAAAAATTATACTTTTCTCCGGCTGAACTACTGCCCGTAGCAAAGATTTCACAACCAAGAAAAATTGCCAGGAGAAGTAGTAAAACCACAATCATTACGTCTTCTCCATATCTACAAGAACTAAAACTTCAAAAGACTACAAAAACCACTCCTGCACAAAAAAAATCCATAAAGCAGGTAAAGAGAAAGATGGTAGAAGGCGATAACTTCAAAACAGTTGCCAAAAGAAGATACGTTCAAAAGTATACAAAGGACTGCTGTCCGATTTGTCTGAATTTTCCAACAATATTGACGAAGATGCCACTAGTGATTCGGATATAACGTATGGGGCATTTACATTATTACAAGAAAAACTCCAGGAAAGTGACTTTATCCTTGTTGAATTAAAAAATAGTTTTAAAAAATTATTTATTGGACAAATTTTAAAAATGCCTAATATGTCAGAGTCGAACGAATATTAAATATATATAGTCAAATTTATGAGAAACTATCAAACTCATAAAAATATTTTTATTTTCCCCAGTATAGATGATATAAGTGAATTTACAAAGACGAAATTAAAGGCAAGCTTTCAAGAAATGTTCACTTGCGGTACATAATACAATTTAATTAATTACATTGTCGTTAGTATACTTTAAAAAAACCTTTATTTCGTTTTTTTTTGTGTTATTTTGTAGAACGAAAGTTATTTTATGTATTATATATTTGTTCTTCGAGGGTCCTTTAACTTGTTTTTGTTTATATAACTAAAGTTGTTCTTTATGATATATTTTGATCTCAGAAGAGCCATTTTATTTGTTTTTTTTTTCTATATTGAAAGTTATTTTTAATGATATATTTGTTAACTTCTTTTATATTATAATAAATACATATTTATTTATCATTTTCCAACATTTTTCAGTAAACCCCATTGTTTCACTCTGCCCTATTTTGTTTTTAAAATAGGTTTTTCATTACAAAAAAAACATGGAAAATCTTTAGAAAAGGGTGGATATACTCAATAATTATTCTACTACACTTTCATAATATATTTTTCGAGAAGTTAAGATTTTGCACTTAATTTTTGCAGCACTAAAATTTCTTCATATTGGCTCTATCACAAAATATTACTTTATATTTCAGTTGTAGGTTTGCATATTATTGCTTTTTTTACAAAAAAAATACAACTTCACTTTGCCGAAAAAACTATTCACTTTACCCCTTCTAGGGGACAAAGTGAAACAAAGTACGCCTTTTTAAAAAATAATACAGAACTAGATTAGTGGTTTTGCTTATGAAGTTAGATTGACAAAACAATAACAAACATTTATATAATAAATAAATAGTCATAGTTTTCTATATAGTTAGTCAAATATTCACTATGCCACTTTGCCATGACCCCCCTAATTTAAATACTCATTTTAATTTTATTTCAAATATAATTAATAAATTGGAAGAGGATTATAGAAAACCGTTTTACATAATCTTGTTTGTGGAAATTTTATTAAGAAGAGCTAACATAGCTTAAATAAAAAAAACTTAAAAGGCGGTAAACTACCAAAACTGTCAAAAAAAACAAAATATATAGTTAGAAAAAAAAATTATAATATAAAAGTAACTTTTATAATATAAAGCATTGTGAGTCTCGTTTCTTTATTTTGTACTTTTGAACCACTCGTACGGCTTCCACGATGACGTCTTCTAGACCTTCGTTCCTCAAGGCGGAGCATTCCTTGTAACTCTGGGCTTTAATTTTCTTCTTAAGTTTTAGACCATTTTCTCTAGTGTGACATTTAACACTGGGATTATCTCGTAAGTCTGTTTTGGTTGCTGAAATCAAATAATACAACGATACTGTATTGGGTGTCCCATTTTCGTAGGTTTTACGAGGTTTCTCGCTTATGAGTCGAGTTAGAGAGATGCGACATCGTGCTACTTTTTCATGAAACCAAAGATGCCATAAACACCTTTGTTCTAGCCAGCACCTGTATTTCGACTATCGTGAAATATGTTAGAAAAATTGAAATTGATATTTATAGATATTTTCATATAGAATCCAGTAACGTACTTGGGAGTCTCGGTTTTTGAGATATTGACATAACTTCCATTTTTTTAAATGGAACACCCTATATATTTTTTAACTTGTTCCGCCCATCCAAAGCTTCTCAAAAATTTAACATAGTCTATATTTATTTCCACAAATAATGTGACAAAATGCATTTTTTCTTTTTCTGTATAAGCTACAAAGATAACATTATTCAAGTAACTAGAAATAACCATGGCAACGAAGATATACTGAAAAAGTTAAAACGGTTCTCTATAGATTTTTTCATGTAGAATCCAGAGACGTACTAGGTTTTTTCTGTGGGTTCAATTTTTTGAGTTATTGACATAACTTGCATTTTTAAAATGGGATACCCTTATAAGTTTCTCTCATGCTATTATGCTCACTAAAAGCTTTCAAAAAAAAAATTAAAAGTCTATATTTATTTTTATAAATAATGACACAAGATACATTTTTCTTTTTTTTTCGTAGGCGGCCGTGGGTAGCTATGGAAACGCAGAGAACAAAATCATCAATCAAGTTTCTTTCGTAATTGGGGAGAAGATTTTTGTTACATCAAAAATTATAAAATGACTGACAATGAATTAACGAATTTATTGAAAAGGATAACATAATAAGAACATAAAAAATCTTAGCTACCATTTTGTTCCGCTAACTTAAATTGGTAACACAACTTTACCAGCTTTTCTCTAATATATCACACTTACTGCTTGCACAAAATTTGAAATTAATCTAATAAGTAGTTTTTTTCAGACTGATTTTTTAAATATTTTATTAAGCCGCCATTTTGTTTTGCTATCAAAATACAAGAGTTCTAACCACACTACACCACAACTTGTTACGTTTTGGACGCGCCTTTCGCTAACCAACTTAACATCATCAGCAGATGATATAAACTAAAGTAACTTATCCTAATCGAGACTATTTATAGGTAAATGTGGTCACACTTGGTTGCGCCCGACTGCACCGTTGTACACAATTGAGTGGACTAACAATAGTAGGAACCAGTTTGAATCAAATGGTCTACTCTTTCAAGATAATCTGTTTTGTCTAGTATAACAACCTTATTTCCTTTGTCAGCTTTTAAATAAAAACATTCCTTTTTCTTCAGTCCCTGGATAACTTCCGTATTTTTACGAGAAACATATTTTGACTCGTTGTTAACAACGTTTTTTGAGGTGTTGATTTCTGCAAGCCTCTCTAATGAATCCCTTAATTGATTTGACTAAAGACGAAATCGACTTGAAGGAGAGGAGTGGCATCTATGAAATTAGCTATAATGACTGCGATCTAAAATATGTTGGGCAAACTAAAGGCTCCATAAACATTCGTTTTAAAGAACACATGGCACATTTAAGATACGGAAGAACAGAAAAGTCAAGCGTTGCCCTACAGGCTTTAGAAAACAATCACCAAATAGGAATAAATAATCTTAAGTTGATTAAAAATGTATCTAATTATAGATTATTGGATGCATTTGAGAGTATAGAAATAGTTAAATATGGTAAGAAAGCACAAAATAAAGACAGAGGGCCCATTCCCTATAGTCCCCTCTATTGTTTACTTGACAACGGTGCAGTCGGGCGCAACCAAGTGTGATCACATTTTCCTGTAAATAGTCTCGATTAGGATAAGTTACTTTAGTTTATATCATCTGCTGATGATGCTAACTTGGTTAGCGAAACGCGCGTCCAGAACGTAACAAGTTTGTGGTGTAGTGTGCTTAGAACTCTTGTATTTTGATCTATCGTCCACCACAGGTTCCAGTGTTAGGACTTAACATGGCTTCACGGTCGACGGAATAAAACCTTTATTGTAAGTACTGTACTAAGATTAGGTTAATAGCAGCAGATATTTGGTTTCTAAAAGCATGCAAGTCAAGATCCCTAAACAATCACCCGTTACTGGGAAGGTTGAATTTTTTGCCAAACAAAAGTGGCTAGATTTAGAAATTAAAAATCTGTATAGCAAACGAGGTATGCTAGAAATTGAAGCATACGGATTATTTAAAAAACTCACTTATAAACTTAATAATTTAGAATTTGAACAACGGTTAGATTTCCAAAGAAAAATGTTCGTAGTTATTGATGCCAAATTTTTAAAGAAAATGTGTTCACTTAAAACCACACTGAGAAAGTTGAAACCACAAAAACAAATTTCTTCGGAAGTCGAGAACATTGTAGAAAACCTTTCTTCTCAGTCCCCTGATAATAGAGAAATCGCACTTTTGAATAAAGGTTTGAATTTTGCAGAGCCTCCAGTAAAAAATAGTTTACCAACTATTATAGCGAGTATCGAAAGTTCTATTCAATACGTGCCAGAGTCAACTAAGGTATTCATTAGAGAGGCTTGCAGAAATCAAATCTCAAAAAACGTTGTTAACAACAAGTCAATATATGTTAAAAAAAAAGCTGACAAAGGAAATAAGGTTGTTATACTAGACAAAACAGATTATCTTGAAAGAGTAGACCATTTGATTCAAACTGGTCCCTACGATTTAATTGAGAAGAACCCGTTGTCAAAAATGATAACAGAAGTAAAAATTACCTTAAAACAGTGTAAAAACCTTGTGTCTGATAAACTAAAATTTAAACTAACACATAATAACCCACAGTTATCTAAACTGTATTGCCTTTCTAAAATCCATAAACCTGGGAAGTCCATGAGACCTATTGTTTCAGCTGTTGGATCACCAACGTACAATATTTCAAAATGGTTAGTAGAAGAATTCAGCAGGTTAAATATCTCGTACGATAACTTTGAGGTTACTAACTCGTTAGAATTCTTAGATAAAATTAAGAATGTTTACTTAAGAGAAGGTGAAATTTTAATATCTTTTGACGTAAGATCATTGTTTCCTAGTGTACCCATACCACTAGCTTTAGAGTACCTAAAGGAACTACTTGACATTAATAATTTGAAGAAAGAAATTGTTGATGAATATTTACTTCTTTAAAAATTATGTATGAATCAAAATTTTTTTCAGTTCAACAATAAATATTATAAACAACTTGAGGGAACTGCGATGGGCAATTGCTTATCTCCGTTCCTTGCAAATTTGTTTATAGATAGATTAGAAACCCTGTTCAAAAAAGAACTCAAGTATTTCCCAAGGGTGTATTATAGATACGTAGACGATATATTTGCTATTTTTGATACTAAAACAGAAAATTTGGACACTTTCTTAGAAACATTAAACAATAAATATCCTTCCATTAATTTTACGTACGAAAAGGAGAACAATGGACAATTACCTTTTTTCGACTCGTTAATTATTAGAAATAACGATAAATTAGAATTTGATATTTATAGGAAATTTACTAATACTGATAGGTATATAACATCCGACTCATTTCATTGCCGTCAACACAAAATGGCAGCATTTCATTTCTTAACTCACAGATTAGTCAATTTTCCATTAAGTAAAGAACGTTTTAACAATGAAATGAATCGGATTAAAAATATAGCTAAAAGTCATGGATATAATGGTAATTTTGTACATAAATTAGTAAATAGACATAAGCATAAGAAAATGTTAAAAGATGCCACTACTCTTCAAGCACCTGAGGCTCCCAATAAGTTCATAGTAATCTCATATGATCCCGGATATACGAGAGGTCTAGAAAAAGGATTTAAAAACGTAGAGTAGCCTACAAAACGGAGAACAGTTTGAAAAATCCCATTGGAAACACTAAAGACAAAGTCGACTTGAAGGAGAGGAGTGGCATCTATGAAATTAGCTGTAATGACTGGGATCTAAAATATGTTGGGCAAACTAAACGCTCCTTAAACATTCGTTTTAAAGAACACATGGCACATTTAAGAACGGAAGAACAGAAAAGTCAAGCGTTGCCCAACATACTTTAGAAAACAATCACCAAATAGGAATAAATAATCTTAAGTTGATTAAAAATGTATCTAATAATAGATTATTGGATGCATTTGAGAGTATAGAAATAGTTAAATGTGGTAAGAAAGCACTAAATAAAGACAGAGGGCCTATTCCCTATAGTCCCCTCTATTTTTACTTGACAACGGTGCAATCGGGCGCAACCAAGTGTGACCACATTTACCCATAAATAGTCTCGGTTAAGAAAAGTTACTTTAGTTTAGTAGTAGTAGTAGCTAACTTGGTTAGCGAAACGCGCGTCCAGAACAAACAAACAAACAAACAAAAGTATGCTTTATTGCCGCAGAAAAATTTTACAATTTTATGGACAAAGCAAAATATACCTAAAATAAGACATATAAAAACATTAATCTAAAAGAATTTCGATAGGTCAATGCTTTTTAAAAATGTAAATTATCAATTTACCAAATCGTAAAACACACGTTAGAATATAACATAACATTGCCCCAAAACAGTTAATGAATCCTAATAACCTTATAAAAGTAAACAAACACACATGTACGAGGTGAATAATTTCGATGACATTGAAATCAAAATTGCAACTATGCGACCTTAAACTCTATTGTTATTATAGTTATACAAATAATTGTGATGTTAAACAGAAGGTATAATGAACTAGTGTAGAATGTAGTATACAAAAAAGAATTAAATTTTGTTTTTAATCCAATAGCTAACAAAAATAATTAAGTTTTAAGTGAATGTTCGACAGTTCTTTTCTCTATATGATGATTTTCAAAATTCTATACTACGAGTTAGGACATGACTCACAAAAGATTTAAGTAAACAAGCGAATTTAGTGACAATTTAAAGAGACTTACTCGCTGTAAAAATCATTAACGCTGTAAAATGGTCTCTCAATGAGGTATGCTTTGGTGTTTTTTCGAAATTGTGCAAGCATAGGGATAGATTTTAAATGTACTGGCAGATTGTTGTAAAATTTTATGGCGTTGTAAATAATTGATTTTTTTATTAATTCTGAGGAAGGAATGGGAAGATATATATCATGCCTAGAGTTTCTGGTAGGGCATACATGGTGTGGCCTTTCTGGGAGGGTGTTTATATGTTTTCTCAGCAAACATACCGTTTCCAAAATAAATAATGCAGGAAGTGTTAATATTTCATGTTTTTTGAAATAGTATTGGCAGTGAGCTCTATTATTTAGACCAAACAAATAACGAATGGCTCTCTTTTGAAGCATAAAAATACTACGAAATTGCTCGGTGGTACAGCAGCCCCAAAAGGGAAGGCCATAGCGGAGGTGGGATTCAAATAAAGAGAAATAAGTAAGTCTGGCAGAAGGAACGTCTAGTTCTTTTGAAACTGATCGAATGGCGAAGCAGGCGGTAGAAAGTTTTTTAGTTAAGGTATTAGACCATTTTAGGTTGTTATTTATATTTAAACCCAGGAATTTAACCGACTCTACGTATTCAATATTGCTGTTATGTACCTGAAGTGGTTGTAAAGTTCCCTTATAAGATAACGCTACCGTTTTATCGACATTAAAACAAAGCATATTGGAATCGGACCAAGCCTTAATTATAACCAAGTCTTTGGAGATACTAGAGTGTAAAGACGTTGTATCAAAATCACTCCAAGTTATGCTTGTGTCGTCAGCAAAAAGGGAAATTCTTCCATTAATTTTAAGGTTCGTAATATCATTAATGTATAATAAAAAAAGAATAGGTCACAAGACTGAACCTTGAGGGACTCCACTTGTAATCAACTTACAATCCGAATCGGAACCATTAGCCCTTACAAGTTGTTGCCTTTTCCCAAGATAAGATTTGAACCAATTTAAAGAAGTACCACGAATTCCATAAACATTTAGTTTGTTTATCAGAATTTCATGACTAACACAATTAAAGGCTTTCGCATAGTCACAAAAAACTGAGGCAGTTGGGTGGTTGTTATTGAGAGATAAGTAGACGCCTCTAAGCAACGTGAACATGGCGTCGCTGGTGCACTTGTTGGGTAGAAATCCGAACTGCTCCGGGGATATTATCTGATGTTTCAGGAGAAATGGCATAAGACGATTCTTCAGTAGCCTCTCGATGATTTTTGATAGCACTGGTAGTAGTGCAATTGGGCGATAATTGCAAGAGTTAGTTTTTTTGCCGCCTTTATGAAGTGGAATAATTATAGCTGTTTTAAGGCAATCAAGGAATACACCTTTTATAAAGGACTCATTTATTAATGTTGTAAGGGCCTCTATGACTGGGAGTGGCAAGTTCAGGAATATTCTAACTGATAGGCCATCAGTGCTACACGAAGATTTACTTTTGATATTATTTATTACCTTCAATAGTTCAGTGTTGCTAACGGGACTTAAGAAAAAGCTATCAGCTAAATTTTTTGAAGGAGGGAGAAACGAAAGAGGGTCCAAACTTGGCGAGATACTAGAGGTAACATTTTTGCTTACATTAATAAAATAATCATTTAGATCATTAGCCCCTGGCAAGATCTGAGTCACAGGGTTTGATTTGTTTCTGAGGTTATTGATGATGGACCAGGTTTCTTTTGAAACGTTATTTGAGTTTGTTAGACGTTTTCGGTAGTGTAATTTTTTTGCTGACTTAATAAGAGTAGTGTAGATCCTCCTATAGTTAGGGATATAGTCGAGAATAAGAAAGGAGTCGGTGAATTTTTTTATATATGAGAGCGAGCGCATATTTTTAGCAGAAATTCGTATTCCTTTCGTGGTCCACGGTTTAGGCCGCTTAGGTTTGATATTCTTAAGCGGAAAGGTCTTGTTAAAAGCACTTAAAGTTTTATTTAAAAAAGTTCTGAAGTTTGTGTTGACATTATCAGATTCAAAATTCCAATCGGTGTTAAAGCAAATATTATGAAATACTGAGAGATTTGCGGCCGAGAAAATTCTGCCCCGATGGCAAGATCTTGGTAAGGGCCTAATAGGTAAACTAAACCTGGAAATTACCGCCTCGTGATCGGAAAGACCTGAGTTATAGACCTGTGAATGCACCTCTGATGGAGAAAAATCAGACGCCATGAAATCGATGATAGAAGAAGAGTTTTTTGAAATTCTAGTTGGCAAGGATACATGCATTGAAAGTTCGAAAGAGTCAAATATAGAAATTAGATATTTTTGGATGGCACAAATAGTAGCATAGTCAGTATTAAAGTCCCCGCATAGAATTTTTTTACCTTTAATCGGTAGACTGTCTAGCAAACTTACCAGGCTAACGTAACAAGTTGTGTGTAGTGTGGTTAGAACTCTTGTATTTTGATCTATCGTCCACCACAGGTTCCAGTGTTAGGACTCGCTATCATATATTCATACCTCTTTCTCCTTGTTGTAGATTTGGGGTCGAAGTTTGCCACAAGATCCATATTGACGAAGATTGGATTGTATTTAGTAGAGTGGAGTAAAAACACTTTTCGGAGCAGGGGGCACACGTCTATGGGGATTCCTCAGGGAAATGTAATGGGGCCCTTGCTCTTTATTTTTTATGTGAATAACCTAGCAACAGATATACTAAATCCAAAATCCCGTCGCGTCAACTAGCTTAATGTTGTTGGAGCTTCTCGATCTGTCCAGTGAACACCTGAATTTGGCTCATGAGTGGTTTTCACGAAACAGATTAATTGTCAACGAAGACAAGACAAACTTCTTGTGCTTTAGAACTAAGCGTAAAAACGGGGACATACCAGAGGGACTCAAAGTGTTGAACTAGCTAAGAGTGCAAAATTCTTAGGCCTATTTGTAAATGGCTTAACTCAGCTTGCTACTCGGTAAGAGTAATGTCCAAATATTTAGACCATAGCAACTTAAGAGTTGTGTACTTTGCACACATCCATTCTGCGCTTTGGTTTGGTGTTATGTTCTGTGGGGAAGTGTGGACGGTGCAATAAAGAGCCATACGCGTCATGTCCCTTAAATGGATGGAATCATGTAGGGGAAAATTCATACAAATTCTCACTCTTCCACAGTTATATATATATATATATATATATATATATATATATATATATCCGTATATATATTCACAGACTCCCAAACTATCGCGGAAAGGACACTATAAAAAATAATAAAACAACAAAAAAAATTCCAAACAAAATTTTAACCTGTAGGAATTGAATATATTTGTGTGAAGCTACAGAAGACGAGGTAAGTAAATTTATTGAGTCCCAAAAAAACGAATCAGCCCAGGAATTGATGAAATAACAACAAAAATATTAAAAGTAGGTAATTACAAATTAGTACCACCAATAACTCATCTATTAAACTTAATAATTTTAACTGGGAAATGTCCACAGCATTTTAAAAAAGCAAAAATTAAACCGATTTATAAGAACGGTGCAACAGATCAAATGGAAAACTACAGACCAATAAGCCTAATATCAAACATTGCTAAGATTTTTGAAAGGGCTCTTAAAATAACACTAATGTCATTTTTAAATAATAACAATCTATTATCGCCCTTTCAGTTTGGATTTCAAAACAACAAATCAACTAACGATGCAATAGCATTATTAACTAGTAAAATAAGTCAAAATTTGGATACAAGTAAACCATGTGCTGCGGTATTTGTTGATTTAGCAAAGGCATTTGACAGTGTAAGCCATCAAAAATTGTTATCTAAACTTTATAACTGTGGTATACGTGGACGTGAACATGATCTCTTTAAAGACTATCTTATCGGTAAGGAGCAGATCGTAGAAATAAATCAAAATATCAGCCAACCAAAGGTTTTTAATTATGGTATCCCACAAGGAACAGTTTTGGGTCCTGTATTGTTTTTGGTATATTTAAACGAGCTCCTTACATTACAATGTATGGGAACCGTTATTTCATTCGCCGATGACACAGCACTCTTTATAGAAGGCGATACATGGGAACAAGTGGAACATAAAATAAAAACGGATTTACAAACAATAGCGGAGTGGTTCGATTCTAATTTACTTACTATAAATTTAACAAAAACGGTTTATTTGATGTTTTCAAGTTATAAAAGCGGATTGCCTCATGCGGTGTCTATAAATATTAACTTACCGTTTAGAAATCATGTCTGGACTCTACATCGCAAAAAAATACTAAATATCTTGGTATAATTATAGATGAAAATCTAAAATGGGATATCCAGGCTGAAGCCCTTACTAAGAAAATGAGATCGCTTATGTATATTTTTAGAACTATGTCAAAGATCCATGATATTAAATATTGAAAATGCTGTATTACGCCCTTGAGTCTCTATGGAATGGAATTAATTGGGGGGGCGCTTATCAATCTAATCTAATTCCTGTAATTATAGCACAAAAAAAATACTAAAAACAATGTTTAAATTTGATGGACGGTATCCTACCCATCTTCTATATTCCCAGACAAATATGTTGAGCGTAAAGTCTCTTTACTATAAGTCATCTGTTTTAAATTTGTCAAAAAAGCACATTCTTCGCCAAAACGATACACACCCTTATCAAACTCGATTTAGAGAGGGACTAAATCTGACACTACCGAGAACATTCAAGCAAATAGGAAAACAGTATTTTAATTATATCGGCCAGAAAATTTATAACTTAATGCCTCAAGATCTGAAAAATAAAATATATAATGTGAACTTTAGAACACACTTATCAAGGTGGCTAATAGGAGAAGCAATTGATTTGTAATATATGTAATAGTTTGTTTCTTGTATTTTTTTTCATTAATGTTCATTAATTGGATGTATGTTTGTAGTGTTTTTTATTGCATTCAGTGTAGTATGTTTTTTACTCTTTTTAAATTTGAAATGGTATTTTAGTTTGTATGTATTTATTATGACGGTTTACTCTATTCTACTTAACTTTTGTTTCGAAACCAACTTGTGATTATTAAATGGTTTTAACTCACAAACTCTGTTTATGTATGGCTGAGAAGCCGCAAGCTTAGCGATGTTAAACAGGGTTATCTGTATTTAGAGATTAATTTTTTTAATATTTATTTGCCATTTATAATTGTTATTTGTTGTAATGTAATTGATTGTATGTTTTCTTGTGTAAATAAATATTATTATATATATATATATATATATATATATATATATATATATATATATATATATATATATATATATATATATATATATATATATATATATATATATATATATATATATATATATGAGTGCTTAGTCTTCCTTTTCAATAATAGAGCAAAGTATTATTTTTTTTTAGATTTGTTTTATTTAGATTTAGGACATTTTTTTTAGATTTAGATTAGGATATTGACTATAAGTCACAATTTTGACGCCACTTCATTCAATGTATGGTATATTTTTTGTATTGTGCAATTTTTTTGAATAAAGTGATCGATTGATTGACTGATATTTTTCGAAATACTCTTTTTTAGGGGATATTAGGATATCTCTGACAAAATTAGCGGAACAGTAAATTCCGAAATATCAGAAGGTAAAGAATAACTGGTCTGTTTGGATAAAGCTCTGTCTCTTGATTCGCGTTTTCATTAGATACATTTTGCGGCGTTATTAAAAACAAATAAATATAGACTATCAGCTTAATAATGAGAGAAAAACGAAAAAAGACAATATATGTTAATATCTCAAAAACGGTGACTCCCAAAAAATTCTGAGTATGCCACTGTATAAATACTTTTCTAATATATTTCACAATAGCCGAAATATCAAAATGCAAATTTTCAGTATCAGAAACTATGGCGGCTGGAGCAAATCTGACATTTGACATGTCTGGTTTCATCAAAGATTAGCATGTTGTCAAAACCGCGTCTTCTTATCTCTACTCATAAACGAGAAACCCCGCGGAACTTACGAAAATGGGACATACCGTAAACATTATGCAAATTAGATACAAAAAAAAATGTTTGTTATAAACTACAAATAACATACAAGGTGAAACATTTAACTAGATAACTCGAAAATTGTTTATAATTTCCAAAAACTTGTTTTATCCGTCGAATTGATTTATCCGTCAAATTGATTTATCCGTCTCCCGATCATTTTGTAAAAACTGAATGTGATTATGATGTCACCTTTGTAACAGTTACGTCATACTTTTTTTTGAAATGCAAAAATTGACCTATTATAATAACTTTTGCAAAAAATAGATTTATTTCACAAAATTGAGTAATCGGGTGTTTTTTGAGATGAGAAATCATAATTTGGTATTTTTTGACAATAGAACTTTTAGAATTTTTCGTGAATAATTCTTATTTGCATACCTTTTTAAGGAAAAAAGGAATACTTGTTCAACAACACTAGAAGTAACCTTTTTCGAGAAATTTGCAAATATCTGCGTGGATGCAGGTTAACCACTCCCTTTGACGCTTGATGCAGTTGCTGGAAACATCACAGAAACTTAGTATGTAATAGGTATCGTTAAAATAAATAACTTCTATCTTATAAAGGTGTACTGAGAAATGTTTCATTTTTGAGATTCCTGATGTCAAAGTTTTAATTTTTTTTTTCGTTTTTTTCTTTTTTCTTACACGTTTTCAGATTTTATTAGTTCCAATTTGGAACATTTATTAGTTTTAAGAACCTTTACAATAAGCAAAAGCCAAATTTGTCGTATGCAGTATACAGTACGTTATTTTTTTGCTCCATCGAGAATTCCACTCTCCTGTCTCTTTTTTGGAATACCCTGTATAAATCCTAATATCATCAGTTGGCTCTCCGCTTTTTTCCTCATTTTTTTAAATCGCCGTTTTTATCGTATCTGTAATCGTATTTTATTAATTTGCGAAAATAGGCGTCAATGCAAACCAAGTATTATCAAAGTAACGAAATTGAAAAAAATCTAGTTGTCTATTCCATGTGTTACCTTTCTTGACGTTTAGTATAAGATAATTTTTATAGCGAAGTAAACAGCATAATAATATGTTCCTTTTCTTAACTTTTTTGACGTTTAATTTCAAATAATTGTAATAGTTAAAGTTTCTAAAATGTTTTATGCTTTTTTGGCAAAGGGGCTGACGGATCTAATTATGCTAGTCATTTAATTAATTGCGAACGTCATTTGAATGAAAATTTTAAAAGTTTTGCATATAAAAAGAAAAGCATTAAATTAAATTCACTGGGATCTTTAGAAATAAACAAACTTAAACGCACAGGTCTATTTCCTAACTGATCTGAACAATTCGCCTCTAATATTTTTTTTGTTAAAATAGATGAGGTAAATACGAAAAACCCATTGTAATCATGTATTAAAGGATTTGTCCCCTTTGTACCATCCGAAGAAGCCACTGTATTGGTGCAACATGACATGAGATTATTTTCTTTAATAAGTTTTTAGTTACTTTGAAATCAATCTAGTTTTCAAATACAAAAGTATTGGGTTAACCAGCAAGATTCTTTATCGACAAACGAATATTGCAAAAACTATCTAGCAAATAAGCCGACTTTATATTCAGTCATAAGTAAAGTGTGTTTGATTACATTATTCTCCTAGGTTCAGAAATAAAAGAAAAAAAATCGAAACATAACATTAACTACGGAAGCGTAGAAGGGCCAAATTTTTTTTTATTTTTTAATTCTGAGTTTAAAGTCGGAATTTAACAAAATTCTGAGTTTAAAGTCAGAATTTAACAAAATTCTGAGTTTAAAGTCAGAATTTAACAAAATTCTGAGTTTAAAGTCGAAATTTAACTAAATTCTGAGTTTAAAGCCAAATTTAGCTAAATTCCGAGTTTAAAGTCAGAATTTAACAAAATTCTGAGTTTAAAGTCAGTTGTTTAAAGTCGGAATTTAACAAAATTCTGAGTTTAAAGTTAGAATTTAACAAAATTCTGAGTTCAAAGTCAGAATTTAACAAAATTCTGAGTATAAAGTCGGAATTTAACAAAATTCACAGTTTAAAGTCGGAATTTAGTCCGTACGATTGTATAACAGACTGGAACCAAAAAAACAAGTTCAATATTCTTGTTTGAATAATGGCAAATGTGCTATGAATTGTTCCACCAAACTACAGATAGTTAAAAAAAATGATAAAAGGGGGGGGTACAAAATAAAAGTTTCCTATTTTGATTTTTGAGTGTTAAATAAGTCCCTGACAAATTAAACATATGTTTAATAAGTTCATTTTATGTATTTTTATTTATTTCTATTGCTGAAAAAAAGAGCCAAAATGTGTACAAGAAAACATATACATTAAAAGGTTCACAAAATAAAAAAGGTAATACAAACGATAAATAAGTCTTAAGAAATGGTTCATATATGTTTCAACGATTTAAGGGTGTCTCGCGAAACATACTGACAGAGCTCCCCCTCTGTTTCAGGGTGATTCAAGTTGAGTGTCCTATTAGAAATATCTGGAGAATCAACGAATAGGATGTTTTGAGAATTTGGCTTTGGCCATAGATGAACATAATATACTCTCATTATAAAATATTTTAAATTGCGCGGTGTTGCCGCTTCTACCTCAAACCGAAGGCATCATCCGTTTTTTAAATGAAATGCCCTATATTTTATTAAATTTTTATATTTTCTAAAAAATCCAAGTACTTATTACTTTTCTCATGCCTAAATTTAACTGTTTTCGAGAAAATGGCGCTAGAACAATGACAAATTTGAACCTTTGAAGCTCGATAAATTTCAAACGAGTTTACTTGCAACGAAATGGATTTCACTTATCTGTCTTAATATTTAATTATCTATCTCCTGACACCAATTTCAGGTTTGGCAGGAGACACCAAAAATGCATTTCGTTAATTTCTGACTTTAAATTCAGAATTTAGTTAATTTCTGACTTTAAACTCAGAATTTAGTTAAATTCCGACTTTGAACTCAGAATTTTGTTAAATTCTGACTTCCAGAATTTAGTTAAATTCTGACTTTCAGAATCTAGTTAAATTCTGACTTTAAACTAAGAATTTAGTTAAATTTCGACTTACAACTCAGAATTTTGTTAGATTCTGACTTTAAACTCAGAATTTTGTTAAATTCTGACTTTAAACTCGGAATTTTGTTAAATTCTGACTTTGAATTCAGAATTTTGTTAAATTCCGACTTTGAACTCAGAATTTTGTTAAATTCTGACTTTAAACTCAGAATTTTATTAAATTCTGACTTTAAACTCAGAATTTTATTAAAATCTGACTTTAAACTCAGAATTTTGTTAAATTCCGAGTTTAAACTCAGAATTGAAAAATAAAAAAAATTGTGGCCCTTCTACGCTTCCGTAATTAACAATGTAAAAATTAAAATAACTCTTTTTTGATACTGGATGACCAAAACTCTTGTTATAGTTTTTGATTATTTTCTCACTTACCTACTAATACTATGGGCGTATTTGGACAAAAATGTCGCAGTTCAGGGGCCCATTTCGAAATAATGTTCTCATACGACGCTAAATTTCTATCTACGCAGAAGCAGACTAAAAAGCAGTTTGTCTGAAAAAAAGTCTTGATTATTATCACGAACATGCCAATAAAATATATAAGAACTTGAAAAATTAGTTTTTGTTCAAAGTTTCAACGGTTTTGTCACTTGCCCACCTATTTTGTATTTGAAAGACTCGAATAATCATTTTCCGGCTCGAAGGACCATGTTGAGTGCTGAAGAGCTTTTCCACTCGCTGACGTGTTTTGGTGGTTAAGTGACAAATTAATGAAATTGCGTTATATATATTATGATTCGTCTTTCATTATATTATATCCTAAAGAGTTTTTGTATAAAGTGAATGTGTAAATATTTAAAATTTTTCCATATTTTACCTTTTAGAGCAACTGTTTTGGCTAATAAATAAATACAGCGCTTAAACAAAAGATTATTAAATGACTCAGTATAGAGCGTTACCTAACAGTATCAGCCTTATAAACCATTTTTAAGATTTAATATAGAATGTCTCATCTCTTTTGTCTTTAAAGTCTATAAAAGCGCATATCTCTCGCCATACTTACATCAGGATATGACAATGGTCTAAGCCGTTCGTAAGTTTCCTGACCCGCGGTGTCCCATAAGACCATATTATACTCTTTATCGTCTACAGTGAGTTTCATTCCATAATGTTCAAATCTGAAAATGTTTATTAACATAATAAATAATTACATTTTCTTATCTTAAGTGGTGTATTATAAAGTTTTCTCTTTAAAAAAATCACAAATATTACCACAATTGTTGTACTTTTTTAAAGACTTCACTCAAAATGTACCAAAATGTTTCATAGTTGTCTTAAGAAGGCAGTATTTGACTATTTAAATATAAAAAAAGCATTATTTAATAATTAAGTATAAGAGAAACAAGTTCATAACTAATATCTACGTGCTAAAAGAAAATCTAGCTCATTTTCATTTAAAGTCGTTAAAGGACCAGTTGAATATCGAATATGGATAAGCCTATGACCTCTGCTTCACCCAATAATTTATACGCATATATTTTCCTATATAAAAGCTGGCACCCCACAAAAAATGAGATATGTTTTTATTATTATAACTACACCATTTTCTTGTTTCAAAATTAGTAGTTTTTTGCGGCATTACATTTTAATCTCATATTCTCAATATTATATACTCAAAAACAGGTATAGTAATCCTTTACAGACTGAAGCTACAATGATTTGCGAATATTGTATCGATGTAATAGCTATTTACCTAGCAAGTACGGAAAATGACTCGGTGAAGCAGCCGAGTGCGGAAAAAACATTTTCTGCAAGTGTTAGGTACAATAGTTTTTCTACAGACGCACAGACGGGCAAAATTTCAAAAAGCTGGCCAGAACCCCGATTCGGGAAGATTGCCATTTCACACTTTTACGCGTATAGGGGCTTTAATAGATCATTGGGCTTTTTAAAATTAGAAATTCCGTAGATGGCGCTCTTCGTTGAATACGGTGACAATAGTTGAATGTTAAATGTTGTTCGCGTAAGTGTTTTTGCGAAAAAATATTGGCTGTTTTTGTGTACATATTGTAGACATTATAGTGCTCAAAGTAAAATGGATTGTACTCCTGGTGGTAAGTAGTACCTTTAGCTATACTATTTATATAAAATAATAATATTTTTTAATTATGTGTATTTTATACAGAAATAATTTTCTGGAGTAGTGCAAAATTATAGTTTTAGTTTTATTGTTAATATTTTAGTAAACTTCCGGGATCTTCCGGACTTAACTTTCTGGAAAGTTGTGTAGCTGAATACTTTAAATAGTAAATGGAGAAAAAATATTTTCCGCTTTTGTCTGCCTTTTTGAGATAACTTAATCAACTTTGTTTTGTGTCACTTGGAATTTTCCCCAATTTATCGCTTTCAAATCGTTTAGGGCTAATTATTTTTATTTATTTCAGTTGTTTTAAGTATGAGAACGCTTTCTGAAGTAATACTGACATGCAATTCAACAAAAATTGAAGCTAATTGCGAATATTTGCATTCGTATGTAAAAGATCTAACTAATTGCCCTGAAGTATTATCTAATGTAATTAAACAAAAGCTTTCACATTTTCTTTCTGATTTTAAATTAAAATGTAAGACTGCCCAATAAAAGAAATATATTTTGCCCAAAACAAAACTTGGTTGGAAGCAAATTTAAAATTTCATTTTTTTGTGCAATCACCTACAGCGAGTTTAGCAGACTAGTAGCGAACGAACAAAACGAAGACAAACCGAATATGTTGGATCAACAATGAGTTCCTCAGAGCCTGTGTATGCTGCTCAAATGAGTCTGCGCGCTGAAGGAAGTATAGATGCTGCAGCTGTTATAAAAGATGTACAATTTTCAACCCCAAAAAGGGCCCAGAACTATAGAAAGGCATATAAAGAGAGAGCTGAAAAAGTTGATCAGCTATCTGGTGATAAAGCATTGTCAGTATTTGTTAAAGCAAATAGACACCAATATCAGATCATAAGGAGTGAAGATAAAAAACGTTTTCCATCGTATAAGAAGATTCAGGAGGCCAAGGGGCGCTGTTACCCAAATCGGGATGCAGTTACAATCACGGGGCAAAAAGCTGAAGTAAAATTACAAGCCTTACTAAACCATACTGCCCATCGTATAGTGGAGGTGCAAAAAGATGTATTGGAAACATTAACAGAACCTCAACTTGCTTGTTTGACACTTAGGTATAGCCAATACAAGCAAAATTTTGACAGCGATGAACGTTCGGATGCCAGTATATTTTTAACATCCTTTGTGCCACTTCTATTAACATACGACGATCCAAATAAATCTACAAACAAAATAGTTTGGCAAAATCCACGTCCAGGCTCATCCCGCTTTTCGTCCAATCAGAATTCAATTTATACATGAGACCACTGATTTAACACTTCAAGAAATAAATACCATGCAGAATGAAATAGAAAACCTTACACCTACTTCCATTAGTGTAGGCACAAGGACATTGAACACAACTTACTTTTTACAATGGTAGATGGCAAAATGTGCAATGCTGCTTCATCTACGACATCCACGAAAAAGTGTTATATATGTGGGGCTTCTTCCAAGTCTTTCAACAACATAGATGTTAAGTAGAAGTATTTTAATCAGTTTGTTAAACTGTGAAAATAGTGATTTTTTTTAGAAAAATATGATCAGTAGCAAAAGTTATGGTACGATCGGGAATCGAACCCGCACCTCTGCGTGTCTAGCGCATCGCCCTAACCAATTGAGCTATCATACCACTGATAATAATAATATTTTTGCAAACTATATCTAGTGGATACCGTATAAATATACAAAAATTTAAAGATTATGCTTTAACAATAGCTAGGATACTTGTACAAAAATATCCTTGATACAACATGCCTAATACGGTCCACAAAATTTTAATTAACTCGTCAGATATTATTGAATCTTTTTTATTGCCTATAGGACAATTATCTGACGAGGCCCAGGAGGCATTAAATAAAGACATTAAGAAGTATAGAGAAGGATTTTCCCGAAAGTGTTCAAGGCAACAAAACTTGGAGACTGCTTATATCGTCTGATCCAGTCATATTAAGCATGCGAAAACTTCCAAGGCGAAAGTCCAAGTCATTCGAAAAAGAAGTCTTAGATTTATTATTAGCCCCCGTCCAGAGGGATCTGCCACTAATACTACTAATGAAGACTCAGAAATTAATAGCTCAAGTGACTCAGACTCCAGGTCCGGGGATTAAAAACAATAATTAGTTATGCGACATTATTTCTGAGAATAAATGATGCTGTTATTAGTTTATTAATTATTAATTTTACGCCGTTGATGACTTTAAATAATATAAAAACAGTAAAATGTAGGCAGTATTTTTTAAAACAATTTAAATTCGGTTTTATACACATAATTATGTTTTTGTCAAGTATTTATTTATTATATTATTAAATTTTCCACCAGATTAGTAGCCAATTGACAAATATGTTAATTAGTTTTTACAATATTATTTCTCATAAACACATTAAGGAAATTTTATTACTACATATCATCGTTTAAGTTTTGGCCAGGTTTTTTCAATTTTGCCCGTCTGTGAGACGTGTGGAAATAAGTACATAATTCGTAGTGATTTAATAGTTTCTGTTAAACTATAACAAACAAACTATTATACATTTAATATATTAACTATAATAGTAACTACATGAGTTATAGAAAACTATTCAAAAAAAATATTCTTTGTTGTAATTAACATGATAGTAAACTCCTAACACTCGAACCTGTGGTGGAAGATAGATTAAAATACTGAGACAGTTGAAACCACAAAAACAAATTTCTTCGGAAGTTGAGAACATTGTAGAAAACCGTTCTTCTCACTTCTTTGATAATAGAGAAATCGCCCTTTTGAATAAAGGTTTGAGTTTTGCTGAGCCTCCAGTAAAAAATAGTTTACCAACTATTATAGCAAATATCGAAAGTTCCATTCAATACGTGCCAGAGTCAACTAAGGGATTCATTAGAGAGGCTTGCAGAAATCAAATCTCAAAAAACGTTGTTAACAACAAGTCAAAATATGTTTCTCGTAAAAATACTGAAGTTATCCAGGGACTGAAGAAAAAGAATATTTTTATTTAAAAGCTGACAAAGGGAAATAAGGTTGTTAAACTAGACAAAACAGATTATTTTGAAAGAGTAGACAATTTGATTCAAACTGGTCCTTAGGATTTAGTTGAGAAAAACCCGTAATCAAAAATGATAACAGATGTAAAAAGTATCTTAAAACAGTGTAAAAACCTTGTGTCCGATAAACTAAAATTCAAACTAACACATAGTAACTTACAGTTATCTAAACTGTATTGCCTACCCAAAGTCCATAAACCTGGAAAGTTCATGAGACTTATTGTTTCAGCTGTTTCAGCAAATTAAATATCTCGTACGATAACTTTGAGGTTACTAACTCGTTAGAATTCTTAGATAAAATTAAGAATGTTTACTTAAAAGAAGGTGAAATTTTAATATCTTTTGATGTAAGCTCATTGTTTCCTGTGTACCACTAGCTTTAGAGTACCTAAGGGAACTAATTTGAAGAAAAAAATTATTGATGAATATTTGCTTCTCACAAAATTATGTATGAATCAAAACTTTTTTCAGTTCAACAATAAATATTATAAACAACTTGAAGGAACTGCGATGGGCAATTGCTTATCTCCGTTCCTTGCAAATTTGTTTATGGGTAGATTAGAAACCCAATTCAAAAAAGAACTCAAGTATTTCCCAAGGGTGTGGTATAGATACGTAGACGATATATTTGCTATTTTTGATACTAAAACAGAAAATTTGGACACTTTCTTAGAGTCATAAAACATTAAATATCCTTCCATTAGTTTTACGTACGAAATGGAGAACAATGGGCAATTACTTTTTCTCGACACGTTAGTTATTAGAAATAACGATAAATTAGAATTTGATATTTATAGGAAATTTGCTAATACTGATAAGTATATAACATCCGACTCATTTCATTGCCGTCAACACAAAATGGCAGCATTTCATTTTTAACTCTCAGGTTTGTCAATTTTCCATTAAGTAAAGAACGTTTTAACAATGAAATGAATCGGATTAAAAATATAGCTAAAAGTAATGGATATAAATAATTTTGTACATAAAATATAATGATAAGAAAATGTTTGCCACTACCCTTCAAGCACCTGAGGCTCCCAATAAGTTCATAATAATCCCATATGATCCCAGATATACGAGAGGTCTAGAAAAAGTGTTTACAAACGTAGGTTTTAGAGTAGCCTACAAAACGGAGAACAGTCTGAAAAATCTTTGGAAATCCTAAAAACAAAGTTTGAAGGAGAGGAGTGGCATTATGAAATTAGTTGTAATAACTGCGATCTAAAATATGTTGGGCAAACTAAACGCTCCATAAACATTCGTTTTAAAGAACACATGGCATATTTAAGATACGGAAGAACAAAAAAGTCAAGCGTTGCCAAACATGCTTTGGAAAACAATCACAGAATAGGAATAAACAAATTTAAGTTGAGTAAAAATGTATCTAATAATGGATTATTGGATGCATTTGACAGTGTAGAAATAGCTAAATGTGGTAAGAAAGCACTAAATAAAGACAGAGGTCTTATTCCCTATAGTCCCCCTCTATAGTCGGGTGCAACCAAGTGTGACCACATTTTCCTATAAAGTGTCTCGGTTAGGATAAGTTACTTTAGTTTATATCATCTGCTGATGATGCTAACTTGGTTAGCGAAACACGCGTCCAGAACATAACAAATTGTCGTGTAGTGTGGTTAGAATAGAATAGAGTAGAATAGAATAATATATTACCAAAAATATACAAATTTGTACATTGGCTCCTCAATCATTTTACAATAAACAGATAAAAAAAATCAAGAATTATATAAAATATAAAAATCGTATACTGTATGCATAAACAAACGTTACTATATTCGTCAAAATTTTAATACAATGTCGAAATAAAAACAACATAAAACAAAATAAAATTACATAAAATAAAATAACAGTAAAACAAAAAAAGTACTAATATTTAACATAACAAACAGGTAAACACAAAAAAACAGTGCGGCTAGAAATAAAATAAATATTGAAGAAGCCAATCTAAAAAACAAAGTAACCAGGCAGCAGGCGAAAAAACGCAATAATCGTATTTATGCTGATGTCCAATAAACTGCTTGATAGAATAGCAACACTTAGTCAGTAAAAGGGATTTCACCTCAGCAGTAAATTTTTTGCCACGCAACATGCGTATTTCCAATGGTAAGCCGTTGTACAAATTAATACAATTGTACAAAGGAGATCTCTTAAAGAACGATGTTCTATGAGGGGGGATCATAAGAAAGTTCCCTCCTCGCGTGTTGTAGGTGCTCCCCGATCCCAGCTCACCAAACATGGATCTGTTATTATTTACAAACACGAGACACCTGAGAATGTACATACTAGGAAACATGAGAATTCTCCTTTGCAAAAATACGTCTCTGCAGCTTTCGCGCATATCTAAACCAAATATGAGATGCAAAATTCTTTTTTGATTAACAAAAACCCGGTTGCTCTGAATACCTGCATTGCTCCAACAAATAATATTATTTGATTATGACTAAATGCCAGGGAGTAATACACCGACAGAAGGCCATCAACGTCAAGGCGATTCTTTAAACTCAGAATAGCAAAATACGCAGAGTTAAGCTTACCACAAACATAGTCTACATGGTCATTGAGCGAGAGCCGCGAATCAATAATTGTACCTAAGAATCTATTGCTACCAGCAAACTTAATATTAAGCCGTTCCTCAAGATCAGCCGAGTACGACTTTCTATTAATCATATTCATATACACAATTTTTTCTATATTTAATATTAGTCCATTTCTTTGGCACCACGCTTCCATACTTTTACAGACATTCAAGATCTTTCCACTCAAGTCGTCCACATTTTCGGCTTCAACTACAATAGTAGTATCATCAAGCATACATCGTCACATTTCCCTCATTAATATATAGCGGCAGATCATTTGCATATAGAATAAAAAGCAGTGGACCCAAAACTGAACCCTGCGGTACTAACAACTAACTAACTAACTACAATCTCCCTTTCAGACAAGTATGATTCAATCCACTGTAGAAGTGTTCCGTGAATTCCCATATTATATAATTTACTAATGAGGAAGTATTTATTTATTGTGTCAAACGCTATTGACAGGTCAAAAAATATCGTGACCACCAGTTTCCCTGCATCTATACTCTCGTAAATCTGGTTTAGACACTGATACGAGGCCGATTCTATAGATTTGCCCGATAGGAAGCCATGTTGTGCGGAATTTAGCAAATTATATCTGTGAATAAAATTTATGATTTTGTTATAAACTAGACGTTCGAATATTTTTGAAAATACGCTAAGTAAGGATATTGGACGGAAATTCTCAATGTTATCACGAGCACTTTTCTTATGAATAGGTACTACATTCGCAGTTTTATGTACTTTAGGAAAAACAGAACACCTTCAGAAAGGCTATGGTTAATCAGGAAAGTGAGGGGTTGCAAAATATGATTTATAATATTTTTAATTATTTTTACGTTAAGGTCGTCAAAATCTGCAGAGTTCTTGTTTTTTAACTGTTTGACAATCTGGACAATTTCATCACTGCTTACAGGACTAACCACTATACTATTAAAAACAAATGGTGGAATTGTACAGTGATAGGAGGAACATCCATACCGTTCTTGAAGTTTTTTGGCAGACCCAGCACTGAAGTACGCTACAAACTCATTCGCCACGTCCTTAGCATCCGAAACAGTCTCATTGTTTATAAAGAGTTTAATTTCACTTTGTTTTATTGTTATGTTTATTTAATTTATCATTGACAATAGTCCATATAGTTTTAGTTCTATTAGCAGAATTGTTTATTTTGGTTTAAAAAAATTGCTATTTGCAAGTCTTGATTTGTTTTTTGTACAGTTTCTTAAGGTTTAGATATTCTATGTAGAACTCTTGTATTTTGATCTATGGTAGTTAGCCAAAAATTGACAATTATGGGCGTTATTAACTAAATTGGGAGCATTTTGATGGTTAGCTTTTTGGTGCTGGCAATAATTTTGACACTTTTTCTTCTTAACATGTTATATTGGTGCTGATTCACTGGTCCATTGTTCTCAGCAATACTATCAATTTGGTTGGCGATGCGTTTTTTGTTCTCCATAGATTCGTCCAGATATGATTCAACAACGTTTGTCGATTGCCATCCGACGAGACGTTTTAAATTAGTAATATCCACTCCAGCGTTGGCCAACATAGTAGCCGAAGAGCGTCTATAACAGTGTCTAGTAAAGGTCGCTGGATTTGGAAGTCTCAAAAAATCAGCCACGTCCGATGGCATTTACCAAACTTATTAATGCCAACAGTTTGAGTAGTAGATTTACCTTTTTGGAAACCTTTGATGTGGTGTACTTTTGGGACGCAGAGACATGTATTTCTTGATTAAATTAAGATTTTTTTTTCAATTATAACAAACCTTCTACTCTGATGAGTCTTGCTATCTAGTATTTTCATCAGATACAAATTTTCTTGTTCCAATTAGTGTTGCGACTTTGATTCGTAGTTTAAAATTTTAGATTTTTTTGGTCTAAAACCTACCATTTTCTTTTTTAAATAAGCAATCAATTTACTGGACTTGACCACGTTGTAGAAGGTTTCAAATCCTTTGAAATTTCTTCAAAGTAAACTAGAAGCACCTCTTGTTTACTAATATTGTTGATTTTCTTGTTGGCGCACCATTTGAGGAACTTTTCGTATTCGTGAATGTATCTGACTTTGGATTTTTCTGGAAGCAAATCTAAATCTAGTTCTTTTGCTGCGTTCATAATATATTCTGGAACCCCGTCTTACATGGCCAGATTGCCAAATTCACTTAAATTCATTGTAATAATATAAAATTACGGAAAATACGCTCATATAAAAGCAATTAATGTCAAATAAATTTGTCGAAATGTCAGTTTGTTGATTTCTAGCAACTGACTTTAAGCGTCCTTAGTAACCTAGAAACCTGGTAGCTAACCAAAACGAAATGCATAAGCCTGGTACACACTTTGAGATATGTATCAAAGACGGTTAATTAATAAATTAATAAATAATAAATTAATTTTGAGCTATTACGTGCGGAAAAACCAATTTTTAGAATGGATATCAGTGCGGAAAATTGATTTTTCTGCACGGCTCTAGAAAAATACATTATCTCACTTGGGATCCATGCCATACAGTCACAGCAATTGTTTATCTTTGTCAACCCAATATTCAATGCCAACAAAACGCACAACACTTGCCTCACACATTTATAAGTATTAATATATAAATATGACAGAACTGCAAGGAGAATGATGTACGTCCTCAAGACCAAAATATGTCAAATCCAAACACTTTTCAAGGATAACAGTCACGACCCTGAGCATAACACCCCCCAAAACATTTCAAAGTCAGGTGCTATGGACATCTCAAAGTCATAGATCGAGGACGCGACAAGGTCAGTTTGGACCTTCAAACATTCTCAAGGTGATTTCAAAGTCGGTGGTCAACAACATCTCAGTGTTAAATAATTTGACCTTCAAAACATCTTAACGTCAAATATGATCAATGTCAAGTGGTCAATGTCAAACAACTTGATATTCAAAACATCTCAAGGTCAAATGGACCAAGGTCAAGTGGGCAGGGTCCACTTTAAGTTCAAGTGACGTCACAGAGCGAGGGCAGGCGCGTAAAGCCGGAGCACAGGTTATCTCAAGGTCAACTTAACTTTTAAAACTTCAAGGTCAAGTGGGCTGGGGCTTTTTCAAGGTCAAATGACACCTCAGGGTAAATCCGCACATACTAATTACTCTACTGATACTGTATATATTGTTACTATAGAAACAATATTGTTATTGATCATTAGGTGTTAATAGTGTTGTTCAAACAAATTCTAAAAAATAAAAATAATGCAACACTTATAACTGAATACAAAAATTATAGAAATACTCTAAATAAACTAATAAAAAAAACTAAAGCAAACTACTTTAAAAATAAATTTGGGGAAACCAAGCAAAATCCCAAAAAAATATGGCAAATAATAAATGAAGAACTACAGTATAAAAATACAACCCAAAATAACCAACTCTCGCTAAAAGATGATAACAATGTTTTACAACAAAATAAGAAAATAGTTGCAGACATATTTAATAAATACTTCATAAATATTGGTAAAACAATGGCAGACAAACTCCCTTCTGAGAAAAAATGTAAAAACAACCAAATAAATTATTCGAGTATATTTTTAATGCCAGTATCTGAGGAGGAGGCAAGAATAATTATAAACGGATTAAAAAATAGCTCTGCACCTGGATTAGACGAAATTACTAGTAAAATGCTGAAGGAAATACGAAATTTTATTGCTAAGCCTCTAACACATATTTTTAACTGTTCCGTTTCGACGGGTATAATTCCTTGTGAATTGAGGAAGTCGGTTGTCATACCTATTCATAAAGGTAAAGAGACTTATTTACCGGGCAATTACCAGCCGATATCTCTAATTAATAATATTGCAAAATTATTGGAAGTTTGTATAAGGGACAGAATTATAAGCCATAGAAAAACATAACATTCTTTCTCTTTCTTTCTCCGAGTCAATTTGGATTTCGTCATGGAAGATCAACGGAAGACGCACTTTATGAGGTATCAAACTTTATTTATAATGCTATTAATAGAAGTAAGAAACGCCTTGCGATCTTCTTGGATTTGGCCAAAGCCTTCGATACCGTACTGCATGATATTCTACTAAACAAGCTAAGCAACTACGGAATAAGAGGATTATGCCATAACTTAATAAGGAGTTATCTTGAAGATCGGAAACAATGTAGGGGTACAAAATGATTACAGTAGTTTTGAAATAATACAGTGTGGTGTGCCGCAAGGAACCGTAATTTGACCACTCCTATTTTCCTTATATATTAATGACCTCCTTTGCCTCACTACCTCCAGCAAATTGGTCTCGTATGCAGATGATACTGTTCTTCTTGTACAGGGGGATACCTGGAATGCTACAGTGGAGCACACCATATCTGAATTTGCAAAGGTACGTCAATGGTTGGGTGAAAACCGATTGACAATTAACATGGAAAAAACAAAATGTATGTGTTTCAGTATCCTTGACTCTCACCAATTTGATCCTAATCGGATAAAAATGCATACTCTCCAGTGTTTCTCAAATGAGACACCATGCCACTGCACTGATTTTCTTAATAAAACTGAATGTATCAGATATCTCGGCGTCGTAATTGATCAGAATATTAAGTGGGATAAACATATAGAAAGTACAAATTCAATACTTCGTAAACTAGTTTGTAAATTCTATCAAATCAGAAATATCATGCCAATCAACATCCTCAAATTATTATATATCACACTAGCTGAATCAGTCATTAGATACGGTCTATCAATATGGGGAGGGGCATTTAATACAACACTAAATATCTTAAATGTAACTCAAAGATATCTCCTTAAAGTAATTTACAAAAAAAAAGCCAGATACTCTACCGAACTTCTGTATCAAGAAGCCCAAGTTTTAACCTTGCAACAGTTGTATGTAAAATGAGTACTTTTGATAGTTTACAAACATCCCGAACTGAGGTTGCAACCTATTCTAAATAATTTTCACACCAGAAGCAGATCGGTGGAGTCCGTATGTGGGTCTTTCCTGTCCAGAACAACAAATATCTGACATACTTTGGTCCTACACTTTATAACTTGCTTCCGCTTAATATCCGACGTATACCGAACAGAAACCTTTTTAGTAAAAAAATCTCAATTTTCTTGAAACAAAACTTCGAGGTATTTACTGGCACCTTAAGTAGATAGCAAATTTTTACTTCAAATAACTCTTATTTAAATTCTATAATTTTTAAAATTACTCTATCGCTTATGTTAGTGTGAAATTATATGATTTTAGGTTAGGCACATACTTAGTTTGTATGCAGTATCATTTATTTAGTATAGGTTATAATTTAAGAATTTAGCAATAGGTAATCACAACAAAATTTCTTTTCTTTTGTACACACACAGATGATGCATCTAGGGGTGCAATCATCTTTCAAGTAATATTGTAAACATTCTCTACGTAATATATTTGATTTGATTTGATGTACCCAAAACTTGTGGAATTATCGTAAAGTTGTTTCCGAAAATAATTGGAACTGTTAAAAAAAGTACCAGAGTTGCAATTTGAGCAGTTGTAAATATCCCTAATGATGTATTTTTTTTAAGTATTGAAGCGTGGGTGTTAAATAAAGGGTTTTTGGAGTAAAATATTTAAGAATTGATTGAAATGTAGTAACGTAGAGTTTTTCTCGTATTGGGGAGTAGTAAGAAGAGTTTTAAAGTGAAATTAAGTGAATTTTTAGTAGCAAAGGGATTTTATTTTAGAAAAAAATTGGCGGGGTATTGTTGCTAGAGGAAACACAATGTAGTAAGTGACTTTTTAACGAGGTAACCTGAAAGAGTTCATGTTGTTTTTGCCTTAAAACATTAAAAACTTGCATAGAAAATTCTTATATTAACTTAGTTGAATTCGTTATATAACATGTTTTCTTACATTGTTACATTTCTAATCGGTAAAATAAAAATTTTATTTCACATGTTAAATTAAGGCACATTTTGGTTTCTCCAAGACAGTTAGAAACATGTTAATTTAGGTAACGGAGATAAAAAAACATATTTACACCATTTTTGACAGTTTCATCATCTATTCGACTCTTTATGGTCTGCCTAAAATATTAGTTAAATTAACAGTTTGCTTACACTGTAGGAACGTAATCCTCCGGGAATTTTCCAGTAACATAGGTAGTAAGTAAACAGGTTTTGCCGACCACGCCATCTCCAACTGCGGTGATTTTTATGTTCGCCATTATTTTTTCTAAAACAACCACTGTGTAATTAAATTTATTATACATAGCAACTCTTATACAAAAAAAACATAATTATAAATGAATCGAATTAATTTAATTTTTACAAGTAATAAATATTATTCTTTTAATTCTATGCGACGCTTTTATTTAACTGTCGATTATAGCAGAAGTTTTTTGACTGCAACTGTAACTGATTTTTCACAAAGCTTCTAACTGCATTATTGTCGTGATAACGAAATTCCTCCTGATACTGATGGCTTCTTTGAACGGTTCAAAAAAGGGCAATCGCATGGAGATAAATCGGGACAGATAAAATAACGTTTTCCGAATTTCTTATTTCAAAAGTATTGTAATTTTTTCCAAAAATGGTTCTGAATGAACGACTGTAATAAAACTATCTGGGTCTACTCCACTCTGTAGGCAATGTAGTAAAAGTAAAAGTGAAATAATGTGAGGTCAAACAGAATGTGACATAAGACTGCAAAGCTGTAATTACAAAACTCATAGTTCTTGGAATTAGGCCTGTCAAATTGGAATTACTATCCGACGTTTCTCTATTGATTGCACAAGACATCTTCAGTGATATTGACTACACTAGATCTGAGCACTGAATGAGCTCGAAAATTCAGGCAGGCTTTTGCATCCGACTTGTGCTTGCCGAACCGTGACCTTGTGTTAAGATCGACTTCCACGTGTGATGTAAACTGTATATCTATTGACGTCCAAGCAACATTTTTAGTTTTATCATTGTCTATAGACAGGGACGTGCAGTCCATGGAAGCAAGAGAAACAGTGCTTCCCCAAAAAAAATTACAAAACATCTTCTAAAATGTAATTTTTAAATAGGAAACCATTAATTTAGTTTATATTAAAAATGCTAAAATATTATCTTAATTATCAAGCCCATAATAAAAGCGGCCTTGACTCCGACCGAGCCACAATAGAAATCGAATAGAACCTATGCGGGCTGCTAGCTTCTCTGCAGCCAAGTCCTGTATGCTTGATTTCCTGTGAATCGAGCCAGAGGTTATGACCGTTCCACCGGCTATCGTTGTTTCTTTGTAATAACGTTGAAAATGTTGGAAAATTTAGTAAAAAAAGTATGTGTGAATGTTTGGTGTGTGTCTTAATAATAAAGGGATTTTCAACATTAAACTTCGCTGATAAGCTTCAAATAATTTCCAAAGGAAAGGCATAACCGCCTATGAAAAATTTAACCACAAAAATTAAATACTGTGTTAGACATTTTTATCCGGAAAAGCAATACGAAAGATTTAAATGGCTAACAGGGTGTGAAAATATAAGTAAATTATTTTGTTGGCCATGTTTAATTTTTGAAAATGATTCCAGATTCGATTTCCGTTCTGAATTTAGTATTATGATGTTTTTGATTAAGGTGGTCTAGAAATATGTCCATGGGGCCAAACAACAAAAGTATCATCTACTGTTAACTCCCAAAACATGTAAAAGACTTGACAACATTGTAAAAATTTATATACATCCTCCTTCATCTGCTCGTCGGCCTGGTGACATGTAAAATTTGAGCTCATAGAAATACAGTCCTTTTAGTCAGTAAATATTGTTTTATTTAGTAAAATCGGTAAGAGAAAATACCGGTGGCCAGGTGTCACCATTTGATGTTCCATCGAGCCGGATTTAGTAAGCTTTTCGGCAGTGTTTTGTCGAAAATTAGGGACGCCAAGGCCGGCGGGACGCAATGCACACGTAAGTCTCTATCCATCATCCATTCATCCTTTTCCTACTTAGACACGGTGTATCGCGCGCACTCCTTTTAATGTAGTTTTAGTTTGGGATCAGTCTCGCTGATTCATTAGAATAAATTTTACAGGAAAACGTGTTGATGGGTGATTTAGAATATATTGCCATTAGTCCAAATACTTTACTGACAGGCCTCCATAAAGACATTCGCTACCACAGTTGATAGAGGAGATCCCATAGCTGCCCCAGTGGCGGCTCGTCAGGGTAGGCCTCTGAGGCCGCGCCTCACCCCCAAAATAAAGGAAAAGAGAATTTTTTTATATAACTTTTTATCTATTACCAATTAGAAATATACTTTTTAACAGTTTTACAACATAATAACATTAAAAAAAAAAACAAAATATAATCCCATAATAAATATTTTAGAAAATAAATTCTGACCACATCAAAAAATCGACGGTGCAATCCGTGCAAACCCATTCCTAAAGAAAGTGCTCTCGAATGAGGCGAAATAATTTTAGCTTGGAAAGTTTCGACTTCTGACCTATTTATCAACGGCCGGTGCCGATGCCGGCGAGTCACCTGATTACGACCAAGCGGGATGGCGATTACCGATGCACGCGTTTTCTATTGCATTCTTGAGGCGATAAATCTGTAGCTTGGATATGCTTTTATTGGTTATTTAAATCACATGACTAGCGAAATATTTCAACGGCTTCTTTTTACGTGGTGCGTGCGGCTGAGAAAGAAATAGGAAATAGATTGCGATAATCGCTGATTGAGGGCGTTCTGTCTTTTAAGGTGAATAAATACGCGTGAGTAAGTTTTTGTTTTGTTTTGATTTGGTAAGTTGGACCGTTCCATTTTTTGTATTTGCTTTTTGCTTTTGAAATGAATCCTATTCACGACATTATTGCTTCATTAATTGAAACGCCTTCTTTAAGAAGAAGCGAAACTGAAAAGAAACAGATATTAGGTAGCCGTCCGACGCCGAAAATTTTAGCAATATTTAACGATAAGAGGCAAGGTAAAAAATATTCAAGAACTTTTCAAATATCTTGGTACGAAACTTATAGGTGGCTATGCGGAAGTATTTATAAAGAAAGCTTATATTGTTGGCCTTGTATTTTATTAGGTTGCGTCAAAAATAATTGGAGTTCAGGGGGCGGATATTCGGATTTAAAAAATTTTTCACGAGCAGTAAAATCGCATGAAAGTTCAAGAGAGCATATTAAAAATTCGGTAGCACTTACAAGACTGGAGCAAAATAGGGCGACTATTGCGGATGCACTACAAGAAAATGCAAGTCTTAATAAAATTGTTTATAATGAAAATGTTCGAAAAAACCGTTTATTATTAAATTATTTAATTGATGTTACTATTACTTTGGGTAAACAGGACTTGGCATTTCGGATTGGATTCTTTTAACCGTGGCAATTTTAAGGAAATATTTGCATGCTTAATAAAAAGAAATGCCGAACTTACTGAACATTGTGCTAAATTTAGTAATATTTTTACGGGACAATCTAAGACTATACAAAATGAACTAATTGTTTGCATACATGACTATATTCAAGAATATATAAAAAAAGAAAACAATGACACCGATTGTTGTTTTTTTGGCGTAATTGCGGATGATAGTACTGATATAACAGAAAAATCACAGTGTTCGATAACAGTTAGGTATGTGACCAACGAATCTTTAAAAGAAAGATTTTTAGAATTTTTTGACGTTAGCGATAATAGAATAGCAGAGAGCCTTTTTCATTTAATACAAAACAGCTTAGAGCCTTATGACTTTAAAAATAAATTGGTCGCGCAGTGTTACGATGGGGCTAGTGTTATGGCAGGTGAAATAAATGGGCTTCAAACAAAAGTTAGATCTATTGCTCCTTTAGCTATGTTTACTCATTGTTGCGCCCACAGATTAAATCTAGTTTTACAACAGGGAACAAAACTGATTACCCAAAGTCGTATATTTTTTGCCACTTTATTAGGAATACCAAATTATTTCCACCAATCATCAAAACGGTCTTTTGTTCTTAATCAGATAGTAGGTAAAAGAATTCCGCGAGCTGTAGAAACGCGATGGTATACACGGTCTAAAATTTTAAACTTAGTGGCTAATGAATGGGACAATTTAATTATAGTATTTGAAACTATTATTAATGACTTAAGTTCTGGAACAGAATCTATTAATGGTGCAAAAGGATTTCTAAGGCATTTTAATGATTTCGAATTTTGCCTTTTAACGCATATTTATAAACAAATTTTTAGTTGCACTGATGCTCTGTTTCAAATATTACAGTTAAAGCATTTAGATATAAATTACTGAATTTCGCAAATAAACCTAGCCAAGCAACGAATTATTGAATTTAGAAACGAGGACCATTTCAAAGAACTTTTCAATATTGCTAAAAAAGCCACTATTCTGCCAACTAACACACGTCGAGGGCAATGTTCTAGCGACTTTGATATTTTTACTAAATATAAAATATTATATTTCGAAATAATAGATTGTATAATTCTTCAATTAGGGACGCGGTTTGAAAATTTAAATAATTTAAATTTCTTTGCTTTAGTCGATTGCACAAAATATTCGGAATATATTAAATGCTTTCCAGACGACTTATTAAATAATTTATTAAAAAATTATCCAAACATATTTGACAGAGATAGATTAAAGAATGAGCTTTCTGTATTGTATAGGGATGAACAATTTTCAAATTTAGATGTCGAAAAAAGTCTAGCTTTGTTATTTAAAGATTTTAAAGCAATTTTTGCGGAAGCATGTAAGCTTTTTAATTTAGTTTTAACTATTCCCGCAACAAGTGTATCGGCCGAACGAAATTTTTCATGTCTTAAACGGATCAAAACTTACCTAAGAAACACAATGACACAAGAACGGCTTTCGGGTTTAGCAATGATGTCAATAGAGCAGGAATTACTGTCAGAACTTAGTGAAGACCAAAACTTACGACCAAATTATAGATAAATTTACAACCTTAAAAGACAGACGTATAGATTTAATGTACAAAAAGTAGTTTTTTTATCTTATTTCATACAACTATTTATTTTAAGTTTTAATAAACTAAATTATGTTTTTATTATCGCAATCACCGCTATATTTTAGTGATAGGTGTACATATTTTACTTGTTTTGTTTACTTTTTATTTACTTTTTTTAGAGTTTATTTTTTTAGTTTTTAATGGTTTAGTAGGGCTATTGGCGATGACCTCCATTAAAAAAAAAACGTCAACGCGTCGCAGAATAATACCTCATGGGTGACGTGGAAATTTATTCACATTTAAACAAAATTAACCTCATGTAGCCTCACCCTTCAATATACTCACGAGCCGCCACTGAGCTGCCCCCGAAGTTTATTTATAAAAAGTCCCTTGAAAATGAAATAAGTAGATGTAAGACAAGCTTCCACTGGGTCTATTAAATTATTATCAAGATTATTATGGCCCAAGATGTTTGATATAATAAAAATTCTGGTTAAATATTATAAATTATATTATTTCATAACAATGAAAAGACTCAAGGTGGTATTTGATCCAGTTCGAGTCAACTTATTCTGTTGGAAGTTAGTTTACATACTTTCTAAACTAAACTGATCATATTTGTTGTAAAATTTATTCTAAATATTAATGGAATGTTACAACATTCCACATGGAGATCAAAAAATATTTTATAGCAAGAAATAAATAATTGTCTAATAACCTGAAATAAATCACTACCTAAATAGTGTTAAATATAAACTTAATATGTCTTTGGTATTTAATTTATTTAACCGTGTATTCAAAAACGGTATTTTACCTTCTAATTATCCGAAAATAATAATCATATCTATCAGCAGAATCCCGATGACGTGAAAACAAATTGGACTGTATTTTGTTTAATATTGATATTATTAGCGTAAAAACAATTAACTTACGAAATAAACGATTCTCACTTACCTTACAAAAAATATCCCCTATTTAATGGAAAAATTTTCTTCTAAAAATCTTGTCTCTTCACATAATTTATTGGTTTGCAATGCGATATCGCCTCAACTGCAGTTTAAAAATTATAGGTTTTATTTAAAAACTCCACATAATAAAATTATTGTAAGATAATAGGGCTATAAAATTATCACCGAGAGCATCTTATCTTCCTGCCTTATCAGCACTAATTTGCCGATCAATTTATTATTTTACCTACTTCCCCGGTTAATTGATAATATACAGGGTAAGTAAAATAAAACTTTCACGGCTAAGGTCAATTAAGAAATCAGGGTTCTTGAGATTAGACCGAGTCAAAATAGAATCACTTTCCGACGTTTCGTCTTCGATTGCACGAGGCATCTTCAGGGATCTTTACTTTACCAGATCGGAACACTGAATGAGCTCGAAGAGGCCAGCAGAGGAAGCTGGCGTAATAAGGTATGAAACAGCGAAGATCATTGATAATTCTAAGCCGCATAAGTCGAATCTATCAGCTGGAGAAAAAACGGCTATAAAAAGATTAAGCAACATTACAGACATTTTGGTCCTTCCAGCAGACTAGGGAAATGCCACTATCGTCATGGACAAAACAGATTGCGTAGAAAAAATACAACTACATTTGTTGTTTTACTTCCCTGGATCGTAATCGTGAAAATATCATCCCAAGAGATTTTTTTTGAGATTTTCAGGGTCCCTAGATGCCGAAAAACATGTTTTTACAATTCTGTCGGTCTGTCTGTCTCTCTGTTCGCGGCATAGCTGCCAGTGTTATGTACAACAAAAATAAAGTAATGACTTTTTTTTTTGTTGTTCATATTATTTACATTCAATTAGGTAAAAACCAAAAACTGAAGACTTTTTTTTTGGTTGTTGAAAATTTTCATCGTCTCAAGGCCTCCCCCCCCCCCCAGAAGCAATTTCGGTCGGTCGGAAAGCCTGACATTTAAATATCATGGCAAAAAAACTTTTTGACGAGGAATTTATATGGCAAGACAAAATGATTATTTAATAAAATGTTTAAAAAGTCCGTAAAATTTCATTTCCTGGAATAAAAAAAGGAGAAAAATATTAAATACCTTGATTGTTTTTTTTTAATAGACTATTTATGATTAAGTTTCTTCAAAATAATAAATTAACAATGAACAAAAACAAAATTTAAAAAAAAGTGGTATACTGGAGTACCGAAGCAGTAATTTTATTTAAGTAAGTATGTAGATATGGACCAAAAAAAGTTGCGTACATGAAAAATGTAGAAAATATGTACAGGGTGGTCCACTTAAGATGCTCCTATACTTTATCTCAGTAAATAAGACACTGAGAAAAAAAAGTTAAATACAAAAAGTATTTGACCCTAAGTATGTTTTTTATTTATAATATTTTTATGTATACAGGGTGTTCCATTGTGCCAGGACAGTAACCAACTTTTTTCTTTTTAATGAAATGGTATGAATATTTTTAGAAATTCTAATTCTACGCTTGATTTTGAGTATTTTTTGTCATCATAACATACGAAATTTTGATTAGTTTTTGAGAAAAATTAACTTTTCTATTTTTTACGGAAAAACAGGTTTTTGGAAAAATGTGATTTTTTCACACCTGAAGACTAAAATTGTGAATTTTGGTTATGGATCCATGGGAGTGGTTAATATTTAATACTCTGACCTATCAAAAGCGAGAATCTATTATACAGGGTGGTCACAAATGACCATCAAAAAAATGTTTTTGTAATTAAAAAAACTTAATTTTTTTAAATAGAACACCCTGTATTTAGCACTTTTATTGTATTTAGGATTTAATTCTGCATCATTCCATATATATAGTTTATATTCCAAAAATTAGTAGTTTAAAAGTTATGACCAATTTTCTATAATAATTCAGGTATTTTTGTTAAAAATCTAACTAAACCTAAATAATATCCTATTCTAAGTTTTTTTAACATTATAATTAAATTTAACATTAAATCAACAAGTACTGCAAGAAAGAAAGTAACTAATTACTTATTACAAAACATTTTCGCCATAACCTCCGTCTTTGGCAATACAAGTAGTATAATATTACGGTTACGGTTTTAATTTTCGCAATAATAGCATTTCTAAACGCGTCTTAATTTTACAAGATATCCATGGAAAAACAAAACTAGTAAAATTGTTGCCTCGACACCAATAACTACACAGTTTTTATTTGACATTTAGTTGCCTCTAACTTTTTTTAAAGGAAAAATGGCTTTATACAGTGTCCAAGAGCGTTTAAATCTTCATGAATGTTACATAAGAAATAATAAGAGTCCAGCATTAGCCCTGCGGGAGTATCGGTTGTTGTATCCTGCAAGACGGGTACCCACGAAACATAGTTTTTCACGAATTGTTCGTAATCTTGAACGTGGAGTGGTAATCAATAAACAAAAACGGCGCCCAAAAATTGTCCTAACACAAGAAAAGCAATTATAAATTCTCTTGTCTTTTGAAGAAAACAACGAAAATTCGCAAAGAGATGCATTTCGAGATCTACCGGGAATTAGTAAGACTAGTGTTCAAAGGACTTTAACTGATAACTACCATCCGTTCAAATTTTTACCAGTTCAGGAATTATCCCAACAGGACTTTCAAACAAGGCTTTTTTATTGTTCTCTCATGATGAACCACCATTTTGAAACTGACATTTTTAAAAATATTTTATTTACCGATGAAATACTCATTACTGGTGTAACTCAAATGAACATCGTGTAAAAGAAATAAAAAAACAGAGTCGGAGAAGTGTTTATGTGTGGTGTGGTATTATCCGTGATCGAATAATAGGTCCAGTATTTTATGACTTTGTTCTGAATGATGAGATGTATTTAAGTTTGTTGGAGAACGAAATATTTCCGTTAATTGACAATCTGCCGAACGATATTAAAGAAGGGCTTGTTTATCAACAAGATAGTGCTCCATATCACACTGTAGTGCCTGTTAGAAATTGTTTGAATTAACGGTTTCCATTTTGGATTGGTCGGTACGGGACCACAGATTGGCCAGCGAGGAGCCCCGACTTAACACCCCTGAATTTTTTTTATGGGGCCACCTAAAAAACGAGGTGTATAAAAATAGTTCAAGATTTAAAAAGGAGAATTAGGCAAGAGGTAGAACAGACGGTTAGAGATGCTATTGCCAAAGACTATGCGAAAATGTTTTGTAATAGTAAAGTTATGCGTTTGTTGATTTAATGTTAAATTTAATTATAATGTTAAAAAAAACTTAGAATAGGATATTATTTGATTTATGCTACTTGTACTACTTTTTGCTATGTATATGGAAGACGGGGGTTAAAAAAATGTACAAAAACATTTTTTTTTATGGTCATTTGTGACCAAAATGTTTTGTAATGTATTAAATATTAACCACTCCCATGGATCCATAACCAAAATTAATTGGAAAAAATCACATTTTTACGTAAAAAATAGAAAAGTTAATTTTTTCAAAAACTACTCAAAATTTCTTGCATGACAACTTGTTGATTTCTAAAAATGTTAAATTTCATTTTAATTATAAAAATGTTAAATAAAAAATATACTTAGGGTCAAATACTAGCATCTTAAGTGGACCACCCTGTACCATATACCAAATGAATATGAAAAATAGTAATTGTTAAAAAGTCGGTAAGGCATATCAATATTATTTAGGTTTAGTTAGCAAAAAACATTTGATAAAATTGTTACAATACAAAAAATACAAAAATAATTTTGGATATGCTAGATTACAGACTTATGCTACGATAATTCTCAACATTATTATGGTCCCCCTTTTTATGTAAAGTTAGAACAGTGGCTAGCTTTAAACTATCAGGAAAAACATTCTTATCAATGAATAAATTGATTAAATGCGCTAATATATCGGCTAAATAAAATTTACACTTTTTCAGAATATTATTTCAAATACCATCATAGCCACACATATTAAAATTCTTAAGACTATTATGATACCTATAATATAATTGCCACAGAGAGCTTTCATGAAGAAAGTTTTGGGAAAAAGAGGTATATTTTCATCAAGAAATTCAAAATTTACAGGATCCTCAAGTAAAGCGAATTATGTAGTAAAAATTTCTCCCAATTTAGAGTAATCTTAATATTATTCTTTTTATTTGTAAGTTGAATAATTTTTATGCATTGCCACATTGCTTTTGACTTATTTTCCGCGTTTAGGATTTTAAGATCGTTTCTATTTTTTTTTAATGTAATGTAAGGACGTAGCCGATGCATGCATCTGACAAGTGCTCCTTCAGAAACGTACTCTACGGAATGCTAAACATTCCAAATGGTACGAATTCGCAGAATAAAAAAAATATAATATTAAGAGTAAAATAAGACTAAAAATATATATATTGTCAAATAATAAAAACAGACAAAACAAAGAATGGTAACACAAGACAAAACATATAAAAACAAGAAGGACAATCACATAATCAATCCATTCAACTGCGTTTTTAATTGTATTGAGGTAAGGCTGAACATGTCGTATGCCGAAAAGTGACGATTATAATTATATACTAGTCGGTCAACAAATGCATTAAACCCATAATTAGTACGATGATACCTTTCAAAAAACAGCTGTGATTGTCTCGTTCTTCTGATAGGAACTAAAAAGGAGACTGACTGTAGTAGTATTTCACAGTCAATTCCTCCATTCACTAATTCGTGCAAGAAAATCAGAAGTGCCTTTCTTCGCCGAAACTCAAGGGTCTGTAGGCCGCAGAGAAGAATTCTTGTATTATAAGACAGATCTTGATATGGAAAATTAAACTTGAACAAAAAATACTTTGCAAATTTATTCTGAACTTTTTCAATCCTGTCGATGTGACACTGATACGAAGGGCTCCATATGGTAGAGCAATATTCTAAGATACTCCGCACTAAAGAGTTATAGAGACTAGTAATCGCTTTAGTATCAGTGACGTGCTTAGTGTGTCTCTTAATAAAACCTATTAGTCTAAAACCCTAAAGCACTGTGTTATCAATGTGCAGATTAAATGTGAGGCATTCATCGAAAATGACACACAAATCGTTAAAAGATGTACTTCGAGACTTACGTTGTTTATATAGTACGTGGAAAGAATGGGATTATAGCATTTAAAAAATCGGAAAACTTTACGTTTAGTAATATTAAGATGCAGGTAATTGGTGTTACACCATTTGTCAAGTCTCTCAATGTCAGACTGCAGTTGATTGGAGTCAAGGGAAACAGGAGAAAATAATTTTAAGTCGTCCGCATATAAAAGGCATTTCGACACTTTAAAACAAGATACAATGTCATTTATAAAGAGTAAAAACAACAACCTCATTGGAAAACGAGCCACGCACGTTGACCTGTTGACGTCGATTAAACAAGTACGACTTAATCCACTCAATATAGCTTCCAGAAAGGCCAATCTGTTGCAATTTTGCTAGAAGAAGCTCATGACAGACACTGTCAAACGCCTTGGATACGTCACACACTGGTCGAATTTAATCAAATCTTGGCATAAATAGATTTTTTTTATTTTTAAAAATTAATTACAAAAACGATTATTTCAGACACTTTATCATTCCAGGAATTCAGTAGGCCATGCAAATGACACATACACTTCTGTTTTATTGTTATATTAAATGTCAAAGCTGCATAAAATTACGACATTTTTAGACGCGTTGATAATTAGTTGTTTGGTTTATTGGTTTCAAAGTTCGTTAGATAATATATATTTGAAGTACTTTTAAAAATCAATTATGGAAGAAGACCACGAAGGTATGTAGTTGCCAAAAAATAAAAATGTTAATATTTGGTTGTATTTTAAAACACATATAGAACCATTAAGTAGGTAATTTTATTTTCTTAGGTGACTTTTAAAAATATCAAAATTCAAAAACCAATTTGTTTGTGTTTTCACCACATTTCCATTATCGCATATTTTTTTCTATATTGCGTAATATCTCTTTTTATTGAATACACAAAAAAAGGTTGCCCCAACTTGCCCATAAGGAATTATACAGTGTTTTTAAAAAGTCTTGAACTGGCTAAATTTGGTCAAATTTGTAAGATTCGCGAACGGTTAAGCTTTCGAAGATACATTTTTCTTTCTATTACATATACTTTTACCAAAAAAAATATAAAACCCTTTTTTCTGCTTCAATTCTGAATCTGAAAAAGAATTATTTTCATAATATTTTGAATTGTAAATCTAATTTTATTGAGTTTTACCGTGGTAGGTCTTAAAATTTTTTATGCTCGGACTTATAAACTCCCTGCTGGAGAGCTAACTTTGCATTTCAATATCTTGCACCTGACAAAGTCAAAGTTAACTTCTTTGTGTAGGGGTAATTTTAATCAATAAAACCGTATGCATTTTGTTTTTAGACCAAAATGAACCAGTGTTGTCAATGAGTTACATGAAGCTCTTTGAAATCTTTATAAGTTTCCGAGAAAAAAACCTGGACAGTAAATTTAATCGCTTACGAGCAAGAATTTTAGAATTTACGGGTTCTTCAAACCTAAGCCATGAAGCTAATAATATTTTAAATGGCTTCTATTATAAATTTAAACAAAAGTGGTCTTCATGCAATAGAACAAAAGATAGGTTTTTGCAGCATCATGGAGAGTGGCTGCATACTGTAGTTCAGTTTAAAACAAATTGTAAAAATAATAAAGGACGAAAAGCGCTGGATTTTAATTCCTGTAGCGAGAGAACCAAAAGACAAAAAACCAAACTATTGAGAGAAACATTTTCCCCGCAGCAATTAGCTTACGCAGCACAAATGAGTTATCGAGTCAACCAGGAAGTAGAAGCCTCTAAATTAATAAAGACCATTTGTGAGGAACCTCAAAAAACTAAAGATTATTCCAAAGCGTTAAAAACGGAAAATTATTCACAACTTTCCTCAAATGAAGCTCTTTCTCTTGTGGTTGAAGCCAGATTAACAAAATTTCAATATAAACTAATTAGAAAACAGGTGCAAGAAAAAAACTGTTATATTTATCCATCGTATGATCATATACTAGAGGCAAAAAGAATGTGTTATCCTGAAAACATACGTGTAACAGAAAGTTCTGCAGAAGTTCCTGTCTAATCTTTATTAAATCATACGTGTCAAAGACTTTTACTTTTACAAAGGGATGTTCTGCTTAATGTAAATAGCACAAATAATGACATTTTAAACCTAATCTTAGCTTGTAAGTATGGTTTTGATGGGTCATCTGGCCAGTCTGAGTACAAGCAAGTTTTTAATAACGAGTCGCTCTCAGATTCTAGTATTTTTTTTACATCGCTTGTACCTATTCGATTAAGCCGACCAACTGACACCGGAAACATTATAATTTGGCAAAATTCCAGACCTTCCTCCACTCGAATGTGTCGCCCCATAAAAGTTCAGTTTTCACGCGAAACCCGCGAATTAACATTGGCTGAAAAACAACATCTAGACAATCAGTTAACAAATCTGACTCCTTTTAAATGCACCATAGATAACATTAATGTGTTAGTAAGTTTCGACTTACATTTAACAATGATAGATAGTAAAGTAGGAAATGTTTTAGCAGAAAATAATTCTACACAAAAATGTTTTATTTGTGGCGCATCGTCCAAGGAGTTTAATAACATCGACGTTGTTCTTCAGAGGCCTGTAATTAATGCCAATTATTTAAAATTTGGTTTATCCACTCTACATGCTTGGATACGTTTTTTTGAGTGTTTGCTGCATTTGGCTTATAAGTTAGACATAAAAAAATGGCAGGCCGGAAGTGAAGAAGATAAGCAAAAAGTCAAAGACTCAAAAAAACGTATCCAGCAAGATTTGCATTTACGATTGGGGTTAATAGTGGATAAACCAAAACCAGGTTTTGGTTCGTCGAATGACGGCAATACAGCTCGTAGGTTTTTCGAAAATGTAAATGTTGTTGCTGAAGTTTGCCATATCGATGAACAGTTAATTCACAGATTTTATATAATATTGCAGACTTTGTCCTGTGGTTATGACATCGATATAGCTAAATTTCAATGTTATACAATTGAAACTGCACGAATTTTTGCAAATTTATATTCATGGTACCCGATGCCCACATCTGTGCATAGAATATTAATACATGGAGCAGAGACTATTGGTGCTTTTGAAATTCCTATAGGACAGTTGTCCGAGGAAGCACAAGAAGCTAGAAATAAGGACATTAAAAGTTTTCGTTTAAATTTCGCGAGAAAAACCTCTAGGCAAGATAATTTACAGGATATATTTAATCGCCTTCTTGTTTCCTCGGACCCTGTCATATCTGGGTTTCGCAAAACACCACCCAAGTCCAGTAAAAGCCTTTTACCTGATGCTCTTAGGTTAATAAAACCACCTAATATTTGCAACACGCCTTTAAATTTGGATGAAATTTTAGACTCATCAGATGAAGACTGATACTATAAGTCTAAAATTTATTCAAATTTAGGGCCAGTACCATGGAAATAATTGTTGAAAAAACTATTGTATCTATGGTTAGTATTCTCCAGATAAATTTACCCGGAGGTAAAAGTACTGGCACAAAGTTGTATTGGAAACATTTGATGGTTTTACTGATACTGAAAATACTACTTACCTTTGATCTTATAGAACAGAAATTTGACATTGTAAATTATTTTAAATTGAAACCAAATATTAGGCACATAAAAACTGTCAAATTTCTGTTTTATTAGACTATTATAGTATTCCTACTTACCTGTTTACCTATACCTATCCAGCTCATCTTTCAACAGTGGCATAACTAGAGAATTTTAAAAAATGAATTACAACTTAAAAATTTGGTCAGGGGTAGGGCTTGTATGCTCTGTCTCGGGTATACACCAGTATTATTTAAATAATAAAATAATTCATATAACATGTTGTTTATTTATACATACTTTATTTAAACCTTATTGTAGTTAGGCTAGATATTACTGTAATACTGTATACCTTTGGGTTTTAGTATAATAGGTATCAATATTAAGATATTTATTTTTACTTATAGTCATGGTACAAGGTAATAGTTTCTAGTGTACAGACTTTATTCACAGACCACCTAATATTTGGTTTGAATTTAAATTAATTTACCATGTGGTAATTGGCAAATGTATTTGTTTTTTTTACTAAAGTTGACTTTTTTTTACTGTATAATAGATTTTTTGTTAAATTTGAAAAAAATTAAATTTAATGAATAAATTTAAATAAATTATTAACATGTAATTCTATTTATGCCAAGATTTTATTAAATTCGACCAGTGTGCGTCAGTGTAAACGACATCAATTTGTTGGCCGGCTTCAATTGATGTTATTAGGTAATTTTGAAATACCGCCAGATTCGTAGTCGTTGAGCGACCACGATAGAAACCGTGTTGCTCCCCCGAAATATAATGTTTCACCGATTCAAAAATTTCATCGGTGACAATAGCCTCGAACAACTTTGGTATGTGGGAAAGTAAAAAAATACCCCTGTGGTTTTTTACGTCGCATCTATCACCGGATTTGAATATTGGAATCAGGGTAGAAAACCTCCAAATCTCCGGAAAGGAACCAAGATCAAAGGACTTTTGAAAAATTTTACAAAGCGGCTTGGACAATGATTGATTACATCTCTCCAAAAGAATGTTAGGGACACCATCTGGACCAGTCCTTTTAGATAAATCGAGGGTCTTTATTTTGTTACAGATCTCTGCTTCTGTAAAATGATGAACAGTGACATACCTGAAGAACTTATGGGCTCCATCCCACCAAGATCTATGTTTTGGAGCTTGGAGTAGCACGACTGAAAGTGAGCAGCAAAAGCATTAGCTATGTTGTTTGAACCACTGATTTCTTCACCTTCATAGCTCATTATGTTGGCCAAACTAGAGTCTCTTCTTAAATTTCGAACAAATGACCAAAAGTATGATGTGTTTAGGGATAAGTAGTTCGGTTTGTGTGATATATGAAAGGTAACGCATATCGGTTCGAAGTTTAACCTCTCGTCGTAAATTAGAATAGGCTAAATAATCAACTTGCTGTTCAGTCCTTTTGTATTTTTTGTAAAGACGATTCTTTTGCCCAGCGAGTTTTCTTAAGGGGAAGGTCAAACCATTTTGGATATTTATAATCAGAGACAACCCTTCTGGGAACACATTTATCGATACCCTCAAATAATATCTCATAGAAGAGTTGAATCACTTTGTTAATGTCAGATTCTGATAATAAAAATGACCAATCAGATTGTTCATAAAAGAGATTCAGCTTGCAGAAATCAGTCCGATGAAACTCGTACACACTTACTTGAATGTTGTTTTTTATTGTTTGCCAATTCCAGAATTCTACCCATGTGATTGTGTACGTAATTCATTTGCTATAGCTCAAGAAAACTCATTGTGGTGGTAAGAGGTTCTGAAGATATAGATGGCAAAGATTTTGGAACAAAAGTACTGCCTTCGTAGATCCATTCCACAAGTGGTAGGTTGAAGTCTCCAAAAATGAAGAACTTGTAGTTTTCAAACCTGTTTCTTAGAGATTCACAAGTGTTACAGAAATATTGATAATGTTCTTGTTTAGAATTTGGTGGAAGCACCATACTTATCTGGCCCACTCTCATAAGAAACCAAACATGTTCGTAATGAAGATGGGTAGGGGTATCAATGATGGATGCCTGAAATGAGCTAGAAACGGCGATCAACACGCCACTACCACGACGACATTCTAGTTCTTCATATTTCCGGTCTCTTGTATAAATAACTTGAATTTTTCCCTATAAATAACGTTTATTTGTTTACTAAGATTGAGATATGTTTTATCAAATCTAGCTAAATCAGTAAACAAAGTCACTCTATCTAACTCCGGAATAGAGGTATTATTGTTATGATATTTTTTTAAGGGAAAAGACAAATTAAAGTAGTAAAGCAGAATTTTTGTAAAAGCATTAAATTACTAAACAATAAAAAGCTTGTTAAAATTTCCACTTAATTTATTTTACAAAAATAACAATAAAAAACACGACAATTGTTTCGCCAACACTGTGGCTTCATCAGATGTTTGATCTTAAATGACAATGCAACACGAACAATATTATTTATGTACCTGAACCTATTTTTACAATTACGGTTATTATACATACAGGTGGAGTGTTCTCGATTATTAGGTATTGCTTAATAAAGCTTTAACAATGGGGAACTATTTAGGTCCAATTGATCATTTAATAATATGTTGTTATTATTATTATTTATTTCCATACTTTCTAGTAAATTAAGTTTTTTACTTGTTTGTTCTACATGTAAAATTTTAAATTTCTCATTAAAAGTATGGTTTTCCGAATTATCTTTATGATTTCTGTAACTTGATTTATGTTCATTAATACTTTTTTAAATGTTCTTCCTGTTTGTCCTATATAGTTTTGTTTTCTATTTTGGACATTTTCTTATTGTTTTTAATATAACTACCAAGGGAGTTGTTAGTCTTAAAAGCAACCGTCGCACCTTTATTTTCAAAAAACTTAGTAACCTTTGAAGTTATTTTTCCAGTATAAGTGAAAGTCTAAAATTTTAGAAAAACTTGTTTATAACAGAATGTTTTATTTTTTTGGTTAAATATAATACTTTTTCAGATCATCAGCATGGCTTTCGTCGTGGGCTATCTACTGAAAGCGCTCGCGCTGACCTTGTTCAGCATGTAACAGATAAGATTGATAATAGAGAAACTGTAAGTTCCTTCTCTTTTGATCTTACTCGCGCTTTTAACACTGTTGATAAATCAAAATACAAGAGTTCTAACCACACTACACCACAGCTTGTTACGTTCTGGACGCGCGTTTCGCTAACCAAGTTAGCATCATCAGCAGATAATATAAACTAAAGTAACTTATCCTTACCGAGACTATTTATAGGAAAATGTGGTAACACTTGGTTGCACCTGACTGCTCCATTATCAAGTAAACAATAGAAGGGACTGTAGATAATAGGCCCTCTGTCTTTATTTAGTGCTTTCTTACTACATTTAACTATTTCTATACTCTCAAATGCATCCATTAAGTTATTATAAGATACTTTTTAATCAACTTAAGATTATTTATTCATATTTGGTGATTATTTTCCAAAGTATGTTGGGCAACGCTCGATTTTTCTGTTCTTCCGTATCTTAAATGTGCCATGTGTTCTTTAAAACGAATGTTTATGGAGCGTTTAGTTCGCCCAATTTATTTTAGATCGCAGTCATTACAGCTAATTTTATATATGCCACTCCTCTCCTTTAAGTAGACTTTGTCATTAGGGTTTCCAAGGAGATTTTTCAAACTGTTCTCCGTTTTGTAGGCTACTCTAAAACCTGTTTTAAAAAACTTTTTCTAGACCTCTCGTATATCTGGGATCATATGAGACTACTATGAACTTATTGGGAGATGGTCCTTATGTTTTGATTGAGAAAAACCCGTTAATGATAACAGGAGTAAAAAGTACCTTAAAACAGTGTAAAAACCTTGTGTCCGATAAATTTAAATTCAAACTAACACATAGTAAACCACAGTTATCTAAACTAAAAGCTGTTAGATCACCAACGTACAATATTTCAAAATGGTTAGTAGAAGAATTCTGCAAATTAAATATCTCGTACGGTGACTTTGAGGTTACTAACTCGTTAGAATTCTTAGATAAAATTAAGAATGTTCACTTAAATGAAGGTGAAATTTTAATATCTTTTGACGTAAGCTCGTTGTTTCCTAGTGTACCCATACCACTAGCTTTAGAGTACATAAGGGAACTACTTGAAATCAATAACTTGAAGAAAGAAATTATTGATGAATATTTGCTTCTCACAAAATTATGTATGAATCAAAATTTAACATTAAATATCATAAACAACTTGAGTGAACTGCGATGGGCAATTGCTTATATCCTTATTGCAAATTTGTTTATGGGTAGATTAGAAATTCAATTCAAAAAATAACTCAAGTATTTCCCAAGGCTGTGGCATAGATACGAAGACGATATATTTGCTATTTTTGATACTAAAACAGAAAAATTGGACACTTTCTTAGTAACATTAAACAACAAATACCCTTCCATTAATTTTACGCACGAAAAGAAGAACAATGGGCAATTACCTTTTCTCGACACGTTAGTTATTAGAAAAAACGATAAATTAGAATTTGATATTTATAGGAAATTTACTAATACTGATAGGTATATAACATCCGACTCATTTCATTTCTTAACTCACAGGTTAGTCAATTTTCCATTAAGCAAAGAACGTTTTAACAATGAAATGAATCGGATTAAAAATATAGTTATAGATATAATGATAATTTTGTGCATAAATTAATAAATAGACATAAGAATAAGAAAATTGATAAAGATGCCACTACTCTTCAAGCACCTGAGGCTCCCAATAAGTTCATAGTAATCCCATATGATCCTAGATATACGAGAGGTCTAAAAAAAGTATTTAAAAACGTAGGTTTTTGAGTAGCCTTCAAAACGGAGAACAGTTTGAAAAATCTCCTTGGAAACCCTAAAGACCTTGAAGCGGAGGAGTGGCATCTATGAAATTAGCTGTAATGACTGCGATCTAAAATATATTGGGCAAACTAAATGTTCCATAAACATACTTTTTAAAGAGGCACTTTTAAGATACGGAAGAACAGAAAAGTCAAGAGTTGCCCAACATGCTTTGGAAAATAATCACCAAACAGGAATAAATAATCTTAAGTTGATTAGAAATGTATCTAATATTAGATTATTGGATGCATTTGAGAGTATAGAAATAGTTAAATAAGAAGTAAGAAAGCACTAAATAAAGCAGAGGGTCTATTCCCTATAGTCCCCTCTATTGTTTACTTGACAATAGTGCAGTCGGGTGCAACGAAGTATGATCACATTTACCTATAAATAATCTCCGTTAGGATAAGTTACTTCAGTTTATATCATCTGCTGATGATCCTAACTTGGTTACCGAACGCGCGTCCAGAACGTAACAAACTGTGGTGTAGTGTGGTTAGAACTCTTGTATTTTCATCTATCTTCCACCACAGGTTCCAGTGTTGGCATTTAACTGTTGATAAAGAATTTGTGGCTTTAGAATTAAAGAGTTTTGAGATAAGAGGTAACTTGAATGACTGGATAATTTCTTTTTTAACTAACAGGACATTCTCGGTGAGGTTTGACGGTTTAAAGTCTGATCTTTTTGATCAAAATATCGGAACACCTCAAGGTAGTATCTTGGGCCCGCTAATTTTTCTTCATTTCGTTAATGAGTTGCCCGAACATATTTCTCAGGGTAGAGTATTCTTGTATGCCGATGACGGCTGCATTGAGGAGTAAAGCCAATTTTATTCTGAAGGAATTTTCTTCCTGGTGTAGGACAAACAAACTTATGGGTAATCAGGCGAAAACTCTGTGTATGGAAAAAAATCCATACACAAACCATCATATGGTCTCATTTTTTATATAGTTGGTCAGAAGCTAGTTTTAAGTGCCTCAATAAAATTTCTTGGGTGTCTCCGTTGATAGTGATTTAACCTGAAAGGTGTGTTCAAAAATCAATAAGAGCTCCTATGTTTTAAACTCTTCTAAGTGTTTACTATGCCTTCGTTTATTCTTCAGTTGTTTACAATATTGTTGTATGGGGGTCAGTCATCCAATATCATTAGAGTATTTATGGCCCAGAAACGTGTTGTTCGGGTTATTTTTGGTCTGTCATACTCAACGTGGTGTAGGGAAACTTTCCGCAACAACAATATTCTTACTGTCGTTTCGTTTGTCGGCTTAATAGTTCTTACCATAACTATGACACTCGGAATAAGTCTAATGTCTCGCTTTTAAAGCACAATTTAGAAATATATGAAAAATCTCCTCTTTGTGCGGTAATCGTATTTTTCATCTGTTACCGTTGTCAATAAAAATTATTACATGTACAAATAAATAAAAAAAAAATAAAAAAACTGGAATTAAAAAAAACTATTTACAGAACCTTAGATAATGTTAGGTCAGGTTAGGTTAGGTTAAAAGTGAGTGGATCAAACCGACCATCCACTGCGACTCTTTGGTCTATTGTGGCTCACACCTATGTTTACACTTCCCCGAGCAACTCTAAGTCCTCAATGAGTCTTATTATTGCCTTTGGGGAGGTATTGTTCAGGTCCTCGTGCAGCAGGATATCTCTACCGAAAATAGAGAACCTGATCCTGGCAGCTGCCGGGCATTCACATAGCACATGTCTGGCTGTCTCGTCATCCTCCATACATAGGCGGCACTCGGACTCGTTTTCAAGCCCCATCCTGTGCATGTGATGTCTTAGACCACAAGGGCCAGGGCATAGCCCTACTGCTGTTTTGAGCTTAGTTCTGTTCATATTTAACAGACTTTCACAACTTTCAGCATGTTGATGAATCCATGTGACTCGTGCTATCCGCCATGCTGTTGGTAACATGATGGAGTCTGTATGTTGTCCTCATTGCTTCCCCTTTCACAAATAGGTAGAGTGGTGGAAGTTTCAAAAGGAGCCCCATGTCCTGCTGCAAGCCTGTCTCTGCAGTCCACTCAGTTTGGCTTGGCCAACACTTTGTTGTCCCTTGCTCCACCAGGCTACAGAGCCATAAGCTATCATTGGTCTTATGACTGTTAGGTACAGCCAATATAGCTGTTTTGGTCTCATACCCCATAAATTCCCGCAGATTTTACGGCAGGTCCACGGGGATAGTTTAGCTTTCTGAACTATTTTATTCAGATGAGCATTCCATTTCAGCGTTTTATCCAGGATAATTCCCAAATATTTCACTTCAGCTGAAAATGGTATCACCTGTCCCCTTAAGGAAGGTGGTCGAAGTCTCTCCAGATTCCTTTTCTTTGTGAAGGGGACTAGTACCATTTTTTAGGGTTGATAGACATCTCTTCCCTCTCACACCATGTTTGGGTGGTGTTCAGTACTTCCTGAAGGGTTGCTGAGATTTCCTCTTAAGCCTTTCCTTTTACTATGATGACTAGATCATCGGCATATGCCCGCAGATCAACCTCCCACAGCCAGCAGATTGTCCACCAGTAGTGACCACGGCAAGGGCGATAACGCTCCTCCCTGTGGACACCCTCTAGCAGCTCTAAAGCTCACTGTCTCGTCCTGTAGGGATGTTGTTATTTTACTATTTTCCAGCATTGCCTGTATCCACATATAAGGTGTTCTACCCCTCTTTCAGTAATTGCATCATAGAGTGATCCAGAAAGGGCATTGTTAAATGCTCCCTCGATATCTAAGAATGCAGCAACTGCAATCTCCTTGTTTTCTAGAGAGTTTTTTATGCTGTCAACAAGATTGTTGAGAGCCAGTTCTGTTGATTTGCCCGTTTGGTAAGCATACTGATGCTCACTCAGCGGATGTCGCCTAAGAGCTACGTCCCTGATGTGCTCATCGAGGATTCTCTCCAGGCTTTTCAACAGAAAGGAGGTTAGACTTATTTGTCTAAGCGAACTTGGTAGAGGATCCATTATGAATTAATAACCATAACAATCCATTCTTAAATTTGACTAACGCTTTGTAGGGGTGTGAATTGAAAATTGACTACTCTGTATATTAATTAGTTAAGTATATGTGAGATTTAGTTTGTTGTTATTATCTGCTGAAGCACAATTTTATTATTTTTAGATTTTAATGTTATACACCTATGACTTGTTTCTATTCTACAGATTGTATTTCTCGAAATGTAATAGTCTTTAGGACTCCGGTGGAATCTAAAACAGATAAGTGGTTGTTATAGAAAAAACATCGCTCTCCTATATTGCAATTGAGCAAAAAAAGTAAGGATACTCACACCGATCAGCCAATAAATGTTTTTTATATTCGCATCTACAAATGAATGTGTAACTTCTAATAAAATACAAGTTTAGATAAAATGAATTTATTTGAAAAAGTGTATACAAATGTTCTTTAGATGAAATTTAAAAAAATGAGTGTATGTACAATGTCACTAAACACAAAATACAATATCACATGATACTAACGGTAGTATAATAAGAATGATAATAATAATAATAATACTAATAATAATCAGCGATTCAAAAAAGAAAACAGATTTTGTATAAAATTGGAGTGTAATTTTTAACATAACTGCTGAAAATGCATTTGTGACGCAGCGAAAAAAAATTAATTGTTACATAATATCAGTGACCGATTATACTGCAAATAGACAAGTAATCCAATGTAAAAATCCCCTAAATGGATCCCAATTTTGTATTGCATTCCGTATAGTTTGAATCGTAAAGTTTCTTGCTTTGGCATTTAAATAAAGAATTCTTCGTTGAGTTTCAGTCGCTGAAATGTTTATATTGCTAAAGATAAATGGCAAAAAGTTGCATAATTGCCTGTCGCGTGTCTATGTAACAGCCTTTATATAAAAAAATATGTCCTACAAATAGTTCGAAGTGATACCTAAAACTTTTGTATTAAACATTTTCTTCTATTTGAAAAATCAAAAAAGTTAAGGGAGGGACATTATAAAAAAATCACCGTATACAATGTAACAAGTGAAAACCAATAATACTTACAGTACACTAAAATGACTGTCCAAATAAATACTAACTAAATGAAAATGGTAAAAACTACAACATATAGTCCAAATAATATCTATAATATCATACATTGCGAATTGCGTTTTTTTATTTTGTACTTTTGAACCACTCGCACAGCTTCCACGATGACGTCCTCTAGACCTTCGTTCCTCAAGGCGGAGCATTCCTTGTAACTCTGTGCCCTAATTTTCCTTTTAAGTTTTCGGCCGTCTTCTGGAGTATAACATTTAATACTGGGGTTATCTCGTAAGTCTGTTTTGGTTGCTGAAATAAAACAATACAATCAAATATATTGTTGAAAGACCCAAGCACGAATCTTTTGAAAAACTGGCTTCGGTCAAATCCCTAAAATGCTTGTTTTTTAAATATTTTATTATACCGCCGTCTTGGACTCAAATCCAAATTATTTCCATGTAATACGTAATTTATACAAAATTTCAGTTAAAGGACCCCGCACAGTTCTTATGGGAAGTGGCTTTCAGTCAATTTTCACTAGTAATCTCCCTACTGCTTGAATTATTTTTTCGAGGTCACGAATTTTTTTCGAAAATTATCGCGAGTCAAAGGCGAGTGATATCTTTCAGCAAAAATTCGTGAGCGATAAAAAATGTTCGGTTATTAATTCGAGTACATGGGAGATTCGGTAAGAAAATTTTATACAACATGAAAAAAAAAACATGAAAAGTGACGTCTTGGTAGTACATCAATCAAACAAGTACTGAGTTTAGTACAATTAAATAGTAATACATGTGTCCAAAAAAATCATTTCATCATTCCAAGCTAATTCTAAGACACTAAAAATGATGGATCATCCTATTAGGTCCTAATCTTTCCAAACATGTAAATTTTAAAGTGCCAAATGACTATAATTAACTATTATTATTAAAAGTTACAACTACCAACTTTAGTACAATAATTTAATGATACATATTTCAAGGAACCTATATTTGTTTATACAGGGTGGTCCTTTCAAAGTGTTACAAAGCGATATTGAGAAAACGGCTGATTGAAAATAAATGAAATTTCTAGAGATGCAATAGGTCGTTGGGGGACATTTTTTGACGGAGTAAGTAATGTTGTAACCCTTTCCACTGTTTAGGGGTGAGGGGTAACTTTTAAATGTTAAATGGAAAGGTGCAGTTTTTTTTTTCAGATTCGTAATCTCCAGAAAAAACTACGTTATAATCAATGAATAATTTAATGTCAATGTCAATGTCACTACAAAAAGTCATGGTGACTGCTCCAACTACAGCCGAAGACATGAGAGAAAGGATTACGTGGAATCACCCCAGATATGTTATTCAGAGAGCGGAATTCTTTTCGAAAGAGAGTTGATAAATGTTTAGAACAAAATGGCCGTCATTTTGAACATCTGATAAAATAGAATCATGTACCTAATATTAGTTTTTTCTTCTGTGGGTTTTCTTTTTAATTTTATTGAATTTAGCGTAGTGACATTGACATTGACATTAAATTATTCATTGATTATAACGTAGTTTTTTCTGGAGATTACGAATTTGGAAAAAAACTGCACCTTTCCATTTAACATTTAAAAGTTACCCTCCACCCCTAAACAGTGGAAAGGGTTAAAACATTACTTACACCGTCAAAAAATGTCCCCTAACGACCCATTGCGTCCCTAGAAATTTCATTTATTTTCAATCAGCCGTTTTCTCAATATCACTTTGTAACACTTTAAAAGGACCACCCTGTATATAGTGAATTTCAAATCACTAAAAGTAGTGGGAAATTTAGTAAAACTCATTTTTAGAACACTTATACCAACCGGTAAAAGTTGGTTTTTCCCAAGGAAGAGATAAAATTCCGATTTTAGTAAAATAATTTAGTCAGAAATGTACAGAAGGGGCTCTTTTCTTTTATTTTTGGTTTATTCGAAATTACTAAGATTGGTGGAATTTATATATTCTTAATTTTAATTATATATCTCCGTAAATAAAAGTATGTAACTTAAAACAAGAGGATAATTAAATCTAGAAGGCTTTGGAATTTTGTGCCTGTCAAACGACTATAAACTAATCTTTCAGATCAAACCAATCAATAAAGCTTCGAGTTAGAAATAGCAGAAATATACTTATAAGTTATTTAAAATAGAAAAATATTGCAAAGAAGTAGGCCATATTAAAATGTACCATCGTTATCTGAAATATCTAACTGATCTAATTGAAATTTGTCACAATCAAATCATGGAAGACAATTTGTTTAGAAGAATAGAGAACGTGTTGCTGATGATTTTGCCGAAGTTCTCCAGGATGTCTAAGCGGAAAGTAAATCACAAAATTTTTGTCCACACCTATACAGGGCGGACATACTACGAAATCAATCTTGTACCTTTTTAAAGTGAAAAAAGTTCCTGAAGATTTTCAAATGGAGGTTTTATTATATTTCATTGAATATCATACCAACTCTTTAAGAGATGCACAAAGGCTTTTCAATTTTTCCATGAACAGCATATATCGAGTATTAAAAGAAAACAAAATATCCCCATATAAGTTTCTTCCAGTTCAATTTTTAAATGAATTTGATTATCAGACGAGACTGGATTTTTGTATGCAAATGATGGACCTGCATTTTGAGAGAGGGATTTTAAATAAAATCCTTCGGACAGATAAGGCGATATTTTCCACTGGGGAATTCATAACAAAAAAAATACTCACTACTATTCTGAGACAAATAAACATTTGGTAAAGCAAATTAAAAGACAAGGACATCAAAGTGTTAAAGTGTGGTGTGGTATTATAAAGGACCGCATGATAAGGGTTTTTTAACCACTATTTGCATACATTTTTTTACTTTTTAAGAAATCTAATTATGGAAAAACTCAATGATCATATTCGTGTGGACTTGGTAAATCCACACCACTGTGGAGAAGATATAAGAGCAATTTTAAATGAGGAATTTAATTTAAGTATATACCGGGTGACAATGAAACTACTACCCAAGGCGCCATTTGACAACGGCTAGAGATAAAAATATGGAATTTGCTTTGTTGATAGGGTTGAATATTGTGAACATTTATTACATAAGAACAATTGAATATCGTTTCCGGTTTCCCAGGAAATGACCGCGACTTCGTGATTTTAAATGGAATACCCTGTATATTTTATGTTTTTGAACTCTCTTAATAATTCTAAACAACTTGTATAACATAACCTATGTCTAAAATGTATAGTTTTCGAAATAAAGCCACTTAAAAATGTGCCATAAATCCCACTTAATTGTATTTTATGGAAAAACCGAGTAGGCCAGGATAAAAACAATCACGGTCATTTACCTTTTGTTCAAGCCTTCATCCAACAAATTGTTAAAAAAGAAAATTTTCCAAGTTTTTAAAAAAAATGTATTTTTCACAAATCGATTTTTCAAGTTTTGATCAGACTCTGTACATAATGGGTCAACTGACTGGTACAAAACCTACTCTATCCAATCCTACTTTTTTATCCATTATCCACATATGCCAAATTCAACTTCCATAGACCGCTGCAACTTGAAATTTGATACCCTATTTTCATGTTGTTAATGCTCATCTGAAGCGAAAATCAATATTACTAGCACTTATTTAATTATACCACCTTCAAAGTTGGCCATGGATTCAAAATAATCTACTGTTCAAAGGAATCCTCTTTTAATTCATTGAAATTTTAAAAAAGAAACTATGATAAGGTGAAAACAAATGAACTTTATTATACCTAGAAATTATTAATATTAACTGATAATAAAAGAAATAGAAAAAAGAACGTACTTAATCATAATTAAGGTTTTCAAAAACACGACCTTCTTCCCATAGCCGCTGCGATGTCCTGATTTGGCACCTTCAGATTATTTTTTATGGGGCACACTTAAAGATAGAGTGTATAAAAATCCAAACAATTATTCTGTAAATGAATTAAAACAAAAAATTTGTGAAGAAATTATTAGTCTTAATAATAGTGACACTGTTCGAAAGGCTGTGGCGAACATTCAAGTGCGATATACACTGTATATAGCAGAAAACGGACAGTATGTGGAAAATCAATTATATAGTAATTTGTTTTAAATTTTTCCTGTTTTACTAATTTAATATAATCTGTTTTTGTGTTATCTGTTGTTATAAGTTGTTTATGTTGATAGCTATGTTACTCAAGAAGTTTGCTTGTAATATTGATTTTTAATAATGATTTTAAATTTAAAATTTAGGAATAAATAACTAAGTATAGAATAAAATTAGGATTATAGTTACGCAAATAGAAATATTATCGATTCCATGGTCTCTATAGTGTCTTTTTTTGAGTATGCAGCATCACAATATATAAGAAATAATTGAGATTTTCTGTTAAATTGCTATTTTCTCTGTAACCATGAATTTAGGTATAGAACATATAGATATGAAAAAGTAGGTATTTTATAATTATTTGCATAAATAAACAACATGGTGGGTGTTCTGTTTAAAAAAAACGACTTTTTTCACTTTAAAAAGGTGCAAGATTGATTTCGTAGTATGCCCACCTTATGCGGACAAAAATTTTGTATTCTGTTTATGCATTGATGCTTTATAAACTGGAGATTACCACCCAAACGCCCTATTTTGGATCTCTGCTATTTTTAATAGTGATTTGAAAAATTTTGAAAAATAGCTCCAGTTTTCAGAAAATCACACATAACCTATTAATTACCTCGGAAATTACGCAGAAATCGACTATAGTTTAAATGGGTAACTTATGTTTATTTTGTGACAAGAAGTTGAATAATAGACGAAAATATAGGGTGTACCATTTCAAATTTTATAGTTGATGTTCGAGCAAAATTTGGACACCCTGTAAACATAAAAATATTATATTCAAATTTCAAGAAACTTTTTTTCGTATCTATTGGGATTTCAAAATGGTATGTATAGTGGGTACAGTTGTGTGGAACACGATGTACTTTTTCCTCAAAAAAAAAACTTAATTAAGCACTTTCTTTTACTTACCTACTAATACTATGGGTGTGTTTGGACAAAAATGTCGCACTTCTGGCACCCATTTCAAAGAAATGTTGTCGTACGACGCGATATTTCTATCGACACAGAAACAGGCTATAAAACAATTCGTCTGAAAATGAAATTTCTTAGTTAATATCGCAGAGAAAAACGCAAAACGTACGAAAGTACCGCATAATCATTAAATTTTCAAATTTTTTGAAAAAAAATCCCTGCGCTACCCATGGAGGGTATTTTACTTAAAACTCCAAACCCCGCCGTTTTCTCAAGAATTAGCGGGGATGTCAAAGATTGGTAAAAAGTATTTTTTTAATGTGGTAAAATGTAATTTTTTACAGCTGAATTGACGCCTAGAAAAAACAAAACATTTGTAAGATCTTTATATCAGATTTCTAAAATATGTGTATTGCTAAGACATTCTTATTATTTGCATTAACTTGATTAATATACTGATTACTGAGATGTACAGGGTGTTTAACTTAAACTACAAATCTCGATTTCTCGCAAATTAACAAGGTTATAAAATTTTCGTACAAAGCAACTTATTACTTGAATAAATTGTAATATTTACAAGCTAAAAGAAAATCGTTGTTGATTTTTTATTGTTTGTATATGATGTTATAAATTTCCCAAAATTATTTAATCCGCATTTCAGACAAAGTTATTAAAAATGAAAAAAAGTAACTTGTGTTCGTTAGGATTCGAACCCAGGATCTCTCAGTTACTAGAAGACCATGAGCTCAACAACAAACTACTACAATTTGACAATTTTATGTTAATGGATATTGGAAAGAGTTTTTGATACGTTTATAGCAACAGGCTGAATACAAGCAGTTTTCCAGCCCAGCCCAGTTTTGTTCTAATTATGCAGTATATGAAATTTTTATAACAAAAATTATATAACGGGTGTCAACGAATCTATTAGACAGGCCATAACTTTTTAAAGTATTTGATGTATCAAAACGAAATTTTGTATAGGTAAATAGTACATAAAAAGGAGAGTTTTCGCATATTTTTCACTTTCCGGTCACAATGACTCCAGTTTCGACTTTTTATAACAGAACACTCTGTATATTTTTACATTTTTGGATTCCTGAGGCAATTCTGAATCAAGATGTAACATTTTAAAAACTTTTTACGCCTACTTGATTATTTATAGCCATTTTTAAAATTGCATCTGGGTGGTCATGTTCGGACCTGAAATGATGACAGAATAATACAATCGCTAAGTCTTAGTGATTAGTCTGATACCTAGGAACAAGAGAAGTTGATAAAATCATATTTTTGTGTCTAATTAGGTATTATTTTTCAAATGGCGACCCTTTTTGGATAAACCCTTTTTGAAAAAAGGATTTTTCTGCGAATCTAACGATACTAACTTTTTTGCGATTGGATTAAAAAGAACCTCAAAATTTAAATATTACTAAGAAAAATACTCGATAATCAATTATTTACTTTTATCAAGTGTGCCATGGATATCGATGCTGAATATTAAGTAGGATTTATGCTTGTGATTGGCCCAATTATTCTGTTTACCAATGACCCCAGCCCAGACACTAACAACAAACCTTTCTTGAAAATTTCCTACTCTCATTTCATGTTGATTTTGTTGGGCCCAGTAACGAGTGTTTTGCTAAACATACCATTATTAGTAAATCTGTATTCATCAGAAAATAAGATTAAGTTGATAAAATTTGGATCAATTCTACAATTTTGGAGCAACCAATAACAAAACAAAACCCATCTATCGCCATCGTCAGGATACAAATGTTGGTGTAACTTGTACAGGGTGTCCGGATTTGGTTGCAAAAGCAAGGTATCTCGCTTATTTTTAAAGATAGAACCTTGCAGTTTTCACGAACCTGAGCTAATTTTTTGTGAAACTCATGAAGCCGTGAACAAAATTTTCATAGCCTTCTTCGTTTATGAGATACAGGGCGAATTAGAAAATTTTGCATTTTGGGACCCCGCTCGTATCTCGGTTATCCTTTAACTTAAGGCAAAGAGAAAAATTGCGGCTTATGCAGTTTTTGACGCTGGATCCAGTGGCGTAGTCATATTTTTCATTTGAGTTGTTATTTTTTAGATATGACCCAAAGTTGTGTTTTTTTAAATGGGACACCCTGTATATTTGTCCAGAAATTGATTTGTCCTTTTAAAAGCTTCTCAAAAATATATAATAGTATGGGTCTATTTTAATAAACAACAACAAAAATCCTAATTTTTATAATTATCATCCCAAATTTTGCAGTAGGCCATACAAAACAACGCTGCCTTTTATTTAAAGTCGTTAACAATATCTACATCCTAACAATAAATCAAAATAAATATGTAATTAAATCTATTTATCAAAATATGTATTGATAATTTCGCACCAAAAAAGTACCATCTACCTTGATTTATGTAACACAAGAACAAAACAGTAATAAATTATTATGTAACAAGCCTTTCAGCAAAAATCAACTGTCGTATAAGAACTACAGTAACCAAGGAAATCAAAAGAACTGTTCAAACTGATTTCCATTTTGTTCTATGCATGCTTCGCACAATTTTCGTATTCGTTTTAGGGAATTAAGCAAAATAACGGGATGATTTTGTAAATAGCGAAAATTTTCTCTTACTGCATTTCCTAAATCTTGGACATTATCATAGTGGTCTTTGTGAATTCTATTTTCCAGATATCCCCATAGAAAGAAATCTAAAATCGACAAATCTGGGGATCTTGGGGGCTATCTTATAGGTCCATTTGTTCCAATCCATTGATTGGTAAAATTATTGTCCAGAAATAATTTCGTCATTCCAGAATTGTGTGCAGGAGCACCGTCCTGTTGAAAATGAATTTTGTTAATTAGCGCTAGAGGAACATCGTCAAGTAATTCAGCAGGTATAGCTGCCTCTAAAATTTCTATATAGCGATTGGCTGTTAGATTTCCCCCAAATATATAAAATTTTATATGTGTTCCTAATATGAAGCAGGACACATTTACACCAAACCTGCCCTGCTGTCTTCTGGGAAATATTTGGTGTTGATTTTTCTGGGACCAGAATCTACTATTGTGCCTTTTGAGTATACCAGAATTACTGAAATGTGCTTCGTCTGACCATATAACCTTCCTTTCAAAATCTCTAACCATATTGCATCTTTCTCGAAACCAATTGCAGGAAGACTAAATGATCCGTGATTAAGTAAATTCTTCGATAAAAAGTGGATATATTAGGTTCTCTCCTTACTGGATATCTAAATAAAAATTAAGCAATCGTATTTCAACATACCTAAAAATTAACTATTTACCTGTTAAAATACATCTTAGAAGCCGCTTCAACATTTTCATTACTTAATATAAAACAAGCTAACATATCGTACTTTTCATAATGTTCGAAAGTTTGGTTTTCTTCCATAATAATACAAATATATTTTTACACAATAAATAAATACAAAAAACTAGCGCTATATTTTATATACTCGTACAAAATTGGGCAACGGCATCGTTTGCATGGCCTACTGCAAAATTTGATAATATAAAAATTAGGATTTTTGTTGTTGTTTATTAAAACAGACCCATACTATTATATATTTTTGAGAAGCTTTTAAAAGGGCAAATCAATTTCTGGACAAATATACAGGGTGTCCCATTTAAAAAACACAACTTTTGGTCATATCTAAAAAATAACAACTCAAATGAAAAATATGACTACGCCACTGGATCCAGCGTAAAAAACTGCATAAGCAGCAATTTTTCCCTTTGCGTTAAGTTAAAGGATAACCGAGATACGAGGGGGGTCCTAAAATGCAAAATTTTCTATTTTGCCCTGTATCTCATAAACGAAGAAGGCTATGAAAATTTTGTTTACGGCTTCATGAGTGTCACAAAAAATTAGCTCAGGTTCGTGAATACCGCAAGGTTCCATCTTTAAAAATAAGCGAGATCCCTGCTTTTGCAACCAAATCCGGACACCCCGTACTGAAAAGCTCGATATCCGTGTTTCTTTAGTATTTTTCTAGCCAATTCATGACTTAAACCCAGTTCGTGATTAATTTTTCTTAAAGAAACAGTTTTATCAACTTCAACCATAGCAAGAACGTTAATCTCCATTTCTTCATTTACAATAAATCTGCCTTCCGCTACTTGATTTTCTTCTTGATGACTAAAACGATTCTCGAGCAGCATTCCTTGAATTTTTATGACATCCTCCAAATATTAATAACATATCGACTTTTTCGCTTTGAGTAAACATTATTTTGACTTTTGAAAACAAAAATAATACTGAAAATCAAGAAAAATAAGGAAATCTTATGTCGACTCAGAAAGAATAGGTAAGTGTCACTGTCAAAAATCCTACTTAATATTCAGCATGGCTATCCATGGCACACTTGATAAAAGTAAATAATTGATTATCGAGTATTTTTCTTAGTAATATTTAATTTTTGAGCTTATTTTTAATCCAATCGCAAAAAAGTTAGTACCGTTAGATTCGCAGAAAAATCCTCTCATCAAAAAGTGCTCGTTTAAAAAGGGTCGTCATTAGAAAAAAATAGTTAGACTCAAAAATTTGATTTTATCAACTTCTCTTGTTCCTAGCTATCAGACTAATTACTAAAACTTAGCGATTGGATCATTCTGTCATCATTTCAGGTCCTTAGATTAATTTGCGTCCAGTCATGGCCACCTAGATGCAGTTTTAAAAATGGCTATACAAAAATCAAGTATAGGCGTAAAAAGTTTTTAAAATGTCACATTCTGAGTCAGATTTGTCTCAGGAATCCAAAAATGTAAAAATATACACAGTGTTCTGTTTAAAAAATCGAAACTGGAATCAGTGAAAAATATGCCAAATTTCGTTTTGATACATCAAATACTTTAAAACTTAGAGCTTGTCTAATAGATTCGTTGACACCCGGTATATGTCATCGTAAATATCCGAAAGCCATAATAACGCGATCCAACTAGTAAATATGCGCAGTTTCTAAGAGTATTAGTAATATGGGGTTCTTACTAGTAATATCGCGAAGGGTCTAACGCATTTAGTAAAATTCCGACAAAATATTAAATATCGGCAATTTACTGAACGTTATAGTTTAAACCAGTTCTTACCGCAAGCTAAATGGTAGGAATACGATCTAGTATATTCTGGAATACTTACAGCGCTCTGATTGGTCAAGAGAAGACGGTGTCGGTGAAATTAGATGAATTTTTTATATGTTATAGGTCTTGATCTCCTGAGCGAACGATACCATGGACACAACCTAATTCTACGACTAGTTTTTAATATACAGGGTATTAAAGTTTGCCCAAAGCCCATATACAAAGCACGGAGAAAATAGTATGATACCAAATTAGTATTTTCAACATTTTTAACGTATAGTACTTCTCAAAATAAGAAAAAAGTTTTATATGAAAATAGGTCTGCAAATACAGAGGTGTTGTATTATAAAGGTTGTTCGCGCTATATCTCGGAACTGAAGGGTTTTTAGGCCTATATTCATATAAAACTTTTTTCTTATTTTGGGAGGTACTATTATATGTTAAATATGTAGAAACAACTACTTGGTGTCATCCCAACTTCCCTATGTATTTTATGTGAGGTTTAGGCAAACTTTAACACCCTGTATATTAAAAACTATTCGTAGTATAGATAAATTATAGATCGCATTTTTATTATTGCATGCTTAGTAAGAACGGGTTTTATCTAAAAAACTTAAAACTCGATATAACTAGTAAGAATCAGATATTACTAATACTCTTAGAAACTTCGAGTTTTTACTATATGATAACGGTGGGATTCCGGCTGTTTACGGTAACATATACATCAAAGAAGAAATTTTACCATTACTTACTCCAGGATATGATAATGGTCTAAGTCTTTCGTAATCTTCTTGGCCTGCAGTGTCCCAAAGAGTCATATCGTACTCGATATCATCTACGGTGATTTTCTGTCCATAATGCTCAAATCTGAAAAAATGGTAATATGATATCCGAACACGATATGAATATTTAAAAAATATTGGATTTTATGAAGAAAATGTGTGTCCAATAGTGATACAAAAAAACAAATCGAAGAAATTGTCCATATTTCTCTAAGAGACCTAGTATTAATGATTAAGATAGAAAAAAAAAGAAAGTCTCGGTCTCAGTAAATTATGATTTTACGTTTTACAATAAACATGTATCAAATATGTATAAGTAGTTATTTGTTGAGCTTTAATGTGTTTTATTCTATTTGTAAACTATTGTTTTAGGATTTGTGAGTGTGATTATTTACTAAGGTTCTCTCTGTTGTTTGTAGGTCTGATGATGCTTGAAAGGCCGAAATACGAGTCATGTTTATTGTAAAATGTAAAATTATAATTTACTGAGACCAAGACATGGCGTCTTTTTTCTATGTTTGTTATTAAAACTAGGTCTTTTTGAGAAATATGTACAATTTGCTTCGGGTTTTATAATGCCAGCCAGGCTAAACTTGTCCAGTTATACAGAAAGAACCTAATTGCACGAAAAAACTTGCACTTGCTGCTAAAAATGTAGTTCCTTCAACGATTTTCATTTCAATTGACAATCAAGTACAAGATTTATACTAAGGCCGCATCAGTGGCATTAGAGAAAGCTCAAACCGTTTGGATTAAGGAAGAGATTAAACAACACTATAAAACTTTAAACTCAGGAAACTCTAAGCTGAAATATCTCTATCTAACTTTAACATTTTTGTTATCCTACATTGAATTTGTAGTTTTAGATCATGACTTTAGAGATGTGGTTGAGTCTTTCGATAAGAATATTTTTAGGAGATTAGGTAAGGAAACCCACGTAAAATCAAAGAAATTATCTTTTATTCAATAATGCTGATGAATACAATAACTCCTCAAGAAGACAATTATCTTTTAAACATCAATAATATTAAACAAACTTTGACTATAGAGACCGAATGAATTATTCAAACGACCGATATATCCAACAAAAATATATTGCGGGCTAAAATAATATATTTTCTGAACTCTAATTTTGATTTTCACAAACGTTTTATTAATTTGTTTGTAATTTTGAAAAGAACTGATTATGTTGACAAGGTTATTGGCTTCTTGAACTCTGGAGATTTTGAAAGACCCAAGAAAGTCATTTTTTACTAGGTTAAAAAGTAGACTAGACACATTTCTAACAACCCTAGAATATTTTAACATGACAAAAGATAAATTATATCCTATGAACCTGAAAACACCCTTACTTTGTGGCTTGCCAAAGATGCATAAAGAAGGCCATGGATGAGGCCAGTGGTTTCATTTGTTGACTCCCCATGCTATAAGCTTTCATCTTGGCTAAATAGGGTTCTTAAGGACGTAACGGGTTTATATAGCACTTGAAAAACGTTGATATTCCGCACAATGCATTATTGATTTCATTGGATGTCAAGAATTTGTTTCCTACTATGCCTCCCGCAGACTGTACAGTTGATAAGGGATTTATTGGCGAGACCTTCTTTGCTACAGTTACTCATTGATGGGCTCACTTCTCTTCTTACCTTAGTTTTAGATCAAATTTTTTTCGAGTTTAATGGACAGTTATATAGGCAAGCGCGTGCAGTCCATGGAAGCAAGGGAAGCAGTGCTTCCCCAAAAAAAATTACAAAACATCTAAAATGTAATTTTTGAAATAGGAAACCATTAATTTATTTTATATTAAAAATGCTAAAATATTATCTTAATTATCAAGCCCATAATAAATGCGGCCTTGACTCCGACCGAGCAATATAATTGAATAGAACCTATGCGGGCCGCTAGCTTCTCTGCAGCCAAGTCCTGTATGTTTGATTTCCTGTGAATCGAGCCAGAGGTTATTGAACTTTCCACCGGCTGTTTGCAATTTTTGCATTTCAGTCGCTTGCAAGTGGGGGCGGAAGCTATCGTTGGAGTAGGTTCTTTGTTTAAACGGCTATCCGTGTGTTGTGTGATACGTACGTCGCGTCGTGCATGGTGCGATATGGAAGACAATAATACGGACGTGGATATGCAAATACCGTCAACTTCGGCTGTCGGTAATAACGTTGAAAATGTTGGATAATTTAGTAAGAAGAGTGTGTGTGAATGTGCGGTGTATGTGTGCTGATAAGCTTCAAATAATTTCCAAAGGAAGGGCAAAACCGCCTATGAAAAATTTAACCACAAAAATGAAAAACTGTATTAGACATTTTTATCCGGAAAAACAATACGAACAATTTAAATGGCTAACAGGGTGTGAAAATATAAGTAAATTATATTGTTGCGCATGTTTACTTTTTGAAAATGAAAAAGGTCTAAAAAAAATCGTACAGCAGATGCATTATATACCGTAGTTTATAACGTTACTAAAGAAATTAATGGAGAGAAAAAATTAGTTGCTCAAACACAATTAGGGGGTCTTTAAGTTAAAGTTCGAGAAACTTTCCCAAGTGCTGTGTTTGTCCATTGTTTTGCTCATAAATTAAATCACAATCACATTAAAAAGTGTAAAGTATTTTTCGTTACTTTAAGTGGCATGGCTGCTTTTTTTTCCAACAAAACGTACACAAGCTTTGGACTCCATTGTCCACAAACGATTGCCCAAAGTACTAGATAGAACTATAACGAAAGACTTGTATTAACAGTATCTGAAAATCGTGAATCACTGATTGAACTATTTGAGAATATAATAGAAAATAATGAAACGTGGTACTCAATAGCAATAAATAAAAACGAGATTTTAATTTTAATTATTTGTTGAACATATTTTCAGAAATATTTCCATTCTCGGACAATGTTTTTAATATATTACAAATCAAAACAAATGATATTGTTTTTTGCCTAAAAAAAGTGGATGATTTTAAGTCCATGTTAAGCCAAAAAAGAGATGACTTTGACCTATTTTGGGAGAAAACGATGACGTTAAATGCAGAGCCACAAGCCAAGCGTCTTCGAACAGACAAGGTGGGAGATGTTCAAACATCATACAGACGCCTCTTTTATGAAATAATCGATCAAATTCAGCAACAAATAAACTATAGATTTAACGGCTTAAATTATTTTAAATTCCTCGAGCTCTGCAATTTTGATGCATTTAAAGGAAAAACTTTTCCAGAAAATGCGTTTAAATCTCTTCTTCTTAATTATGGCCAGTTCTTCGACCGAGTGTTACTGCGATATGAACTAAAAGTGATTTACGAAACTGATGACATTAGCACAAAAAATAACCCTAAGGAACTAATGCAACAAGGAGCTGGAAGATGCCTACACCGACGTCATTGACGAATTTGCAAAAAATGATCGAAGAATCGAATTACATTACAAATAGGTAAGTTTCTAAAAATTGCTTCGCTTTCTTAAAATTTCACCGCACTCCCCTGTATATAGGCAAAGGTCTGGGCTAGCTATGGGTTCTTGTTTGTCGCTATTTCTGAGTGAGGTTTTCATGAATAATTTGGAAAACAGGATAATAAAAAGTTATTTTGCCTCTTCCTAACAGCATATAAAAGATACGTGTACAACAGTTGGAAGAGTTTTTACAATTCGTTAACCCGTGGCATCCTAAAATTGAGTTTACATTGGACATGGAAGATGAAGGAAAGGAGACAAATATTTTCGAGTGCATTACACTTTTTTCGGAAGTATTTCTCTCCAATTGGCTAAATTTTTTAAAAATATTAAAAATATCAACATTTCATTCAAAACAGTAAATACTCTCAAGAGACATTTAGTAGGGACAAAGGACACAACCGATAAATAAATAAATAAAGTATAAATTCAGAAATACGAATGTAACTGAAACTGTTTCAGTTTTTGCCAATCATTTGTTGGAGTCAGGTCATGAATTTTCCATTTCTGACCTCCTAGAAAAAATGGAAATAACTAAAGCTATAAAAAGTCCTATTCTGACTTGCGTTAACGATGTTTTTAATTTCGAACCAACCCTAATATTTAACAATTTAATATAATAATAATTGTAGGCAAACTTAATTTCACTCACTAATTTATAGAGTGAGAGTTTTTGGTAAGTTTAGTGTGTTTTATTCTATTTGTAAGTTATTGTTTTAAGATTTGTGAGTGTGATTATTTACTAAGGTTCTCTCTCTTTTGTTTGTAGGTATGATGATGCTCGAAAGGGCGAAACACGTGTCACGTTTATTGTGGAATGTAAAATTATAATTTACTGAGACCGAGACTTGGAGTATTTTTCTGTGTTTGTTAATAGTGATACAATTTGTTTTAAAAGAATAAATAGGAATATTAAAACTCTTGAATGCGATTAGGCACAACCGCAAAACCACTTTTGTTAAGAACCGAAATTTTACTTTTCACCATCATTCATCTCAGAAATAAACGTTATCAATGCATAGAGCTCGTTCAATAGGCGGAAGAAGATACAGATAAAGTGACTCAAGATTCAAAAATCAAACCGATATTGCACCGAAGACATGAAGACAGTATCGTAAAATTACAAAAGGAACATTAACGAATCTATTAAATAGAATATTGAGATTTTTTTCATTTAAAAAAAATACGATGTTGACTTTAGAAAATTAGTATTCTTATTTGAAATGTTCAAATCGGCTAGGCTGTAACAGTTGTTTGCTAGTACATCCACTTTTATACTCCTACCAGTTGGGTGCGTATTTTTTAAGCGCAGTCTAAGAAGCTTTTTTGTACAGAATTTTATAAAACACAATTTTGCTCAGAGATATTTTTCTTGAAAAATTAATACGTTTGAGAAAATGTTTAGCTCATAAAAATTAAAGTGTCCACAAAAATACAACTTGATCAAGAAATTTTTCGAAATCAAAACCTAATTCCTTTTGGGGTAGTAAGTCCTTTCTCTCGAATATTATATAAAATAAGGTTTCTGCTTACACTGTAGGAACATATTCCTCTGGGAATTTCCCAGTAACATAGGTAGTGAGTAAACAGGTTTTTCCGACCACGCCGTCTCCAACTGCGGTGATTTTCACGTTCATCTTGTTTCCTAAAAACAAAAATAACAGTAAATATAATGTTTTCAAATAACTTCTCCAAGTAACTACAATTTTTTTCATGGGTTAGAGTAGCTGCTCTACCCATGAAGTATTAAAAAAGAAATATATGGTATGCAAGTTGTAAATACTTCTGCAGGTTGCAAAAAGTTCAATTAAAGTTTAAAATGTTATAGCCTGTATAGACAAAAGATCTTTTGCCATTTTGGCTAAATTTGGAAATTGTTTATCGTGTGCTTTCCACCATTCTAAAATATCTGTACCCTTTGGAGCGCGCTTTAATTGCAAATATTTTATTATTTCTTTTCTCCAATTTTCGGAATCACTTTTTTTTTCAAATAGTGATGTATAATCGATGTCATAGTTATCATCGCTTGAGGAACTTGATATTATTGGTGATTCAGCAGGCACAATATAATATTTCTCCCTGTACGTTTTCTTAAAAAAGGCTATAGATTGATTTTTCAGGCGAAAAATTGAACAAGTAGATATTTGTTTAATAAATAAATCTACTTTTAAAATCTACTCCACTTTTAAAATGTATAGTTAATTTACCAAAGAACAAAAATAGTTGATTCACAAGTAGTATTATGAAATGAACCACAGTCGCCTTTGTGCAAGCGCAACGTGCAGACCGCTAAAAACGGTCCTGGTTAAGAAAGTAAATACGCATCAAAGTAATAAAAGTTTGGTTCAAAATAGCAAAGTTTACAGAATACCTAAGGGTGCTTTACTTGGCCATCGATCGTTTTCTACCTATTGAATTATAACGTCTGTCCCTAGAATGCCCAGCACGTTGCTTGCATGAGCTCGACAGCATTATACAGTATGTCCTTATTTTGTGTTTAATATATCTTATTCTATTTGTATATCTTTCCAAATGTCAAATAATTATGGTTCTGTGGATGGTTGTTTAAGTAACTTTAGTGATGTGTGGCCTTTCTGTTGATGTCCAAAGAACAAGGGATATGTGATATTTATTTTGATACACCTACTATTGTCCGTATATCTTCATTTACTGATTCCATCTGTTGGCAACATCATTTCGAATTATAGATTTTTGGAATAATTTTTTATAAAAATATACCTACATTTTTTCTACTTTACTGAAATGTTCAAACATTCGCTTTTCTTACATTAAATTTTTAAGATTGGAAAAACTCTGGGTTTCGAACATAGGTTTCCATGTACTTTTGTCTAAACAACATCTCGGCGAACAATTATTATTTTTAAAATTTTGTTTTCGAGACCACCGAGACTTTCGAGACCGATACCGAGACTAAGTAGGTCTCGGTCTCGGTCTCGAAGCATCGAGACCGATACCGATACCGTAAACATTTTCCAAGACCAAGACCGAGACTGATTCAGTCTCGGTCTCGCGCACCCCTATTCTCAACCCTATGAGGTTTTTCATCATATTTTTTTAAATCTACATACTGGACCCAAGTGTTAGAACAAATTAGAGGAAATCGTATACCTACTAATGTAGCAACTCGTTGGAATTTTACTTCACGCGCAGTTTTGACAATTAACAACAATAAGGACAAATTACTTGAGACTTTTACTTTTATTATTAATAGTCGCGATTTTGATCAAAAATCAATTAGAGAAGCAGTAGGTTTAAAAACTTTTTTAGAGGATCCTCAGAAACATTTGAATTAATTTTTCACCAATCCGATATCGTTTTTTCTATTTTACAAAATAGAAATACAGATGTCCTTAAAACAAGAAATTTACTACAGACTACTGTAACTAAAATTCGTGAGTTTAGAAGTAACATTACTTATTCGGATTCAATTTATGAAAAACTGAATGTCGGCGCTTTACACTCGAAACGTCGTAAAGGATTTGAAATGTCAGATAAAACTCAACAGTTAAGGCAATTTTTTTTGAAATTCATGATATTATAGAGAATCAAATAGAATTTAGGTTTTGTGACATAGAAAAACTACATTTCTTTGACCTCCTAAATATTTCAAAATTCTCCATTTTTGCAAAAGAATTTCCTCATGAACTTTTAAAAAATTTGACCACCCAATACAATATATTTGATATAAATCAACTAAAAATATACTATATGGGAACGATATGATTGAAAGTTGAACAAACCCTTATGAAATGTTGACTTTTTTTCATGATAATGATTTAAAACTTTGTATGCCAGAACTTTTTAAATTATTATGTATTGCTGTTCCTTGCCAATGACAACCGCGTCAACAGAAAGAAGTTTCTCCGCGCTGAAAAGAATTAAAAATTATATTAGAAATACTACTGGACAGGCGCGACTAAGTATAGCAAAAATCTAGATTGAAAAAGGATTTATAAAATCACAGGATGAGACCGTTTTCATAGAGGAAGTAATAGATCATTTTGCTGAACAGAAGAATCGCAGAATTCCTTTGATTTATAAAAAACTTTAATTTTTAGAACTCGCGTTTTTCCTTTAGAATTAACTGTTTTCACATTTTTAGTATACAGGGTTATTCACGCAACCCGTTCATTAAAAGTTTTTGATGATGCCATTTAGATAAAAATTTCAAATTTTGGGATTAAGGTAAGGTCAAGGGGTACTTCTTTTTTGAAATATTTTCAACTTCCTGTCACTTCCGGTTTAACCGGAAGTTGGTATCAACTTGCTTATTTTAAACGGAACACCCTGTATTTTATGATATTTTTGAATTCTACGGAGTATTTGAATGCTATTTTATGTAGCATGTCCTATACCTAGGTTCAAGCGGTCTTAAGATATTGGACCTTGAACCTTCGGGGTACCAAATTTTAAAATCTCATATTTTTGTAAGTTTTGAAGATATAATCTTCATATTTTGCAGACGATCGGTAAATAATCTTAGGTTTCTATTTTTTTTTATTGAATTTCTCTATTTTTATACAGGGTGTCCTAAATTCAGCGGCAAACATTCACATTTTCAATGCCGCTAAAGTCCGTTTTTTTAAATGGGACACCCTATAACTTTATGCACTATCAAATGTAGAATTTCATCTTCTATCGAACTGTATTAAGGTTCCCTATACCTATTCGTAACCATTTTCGAAATAATTGGGTTTTATAAAAATATCGTATGCATTTGCTTAAATGTTTACATGTTCCAATGGTGAGCCATGGAAAAACAATTGAGAACCAATATCCAATATGACAGATGATTAGTATGCGTTATTTATCGAAAGCTGTCTAAAACTAAATCTTCTAAATCGAAATGGAAGAATACTCAAACGCTGATATTCTCAATCTATTTTATATTCATGGAGAATGTTATAAAATTTTGGAGAGAACGTGTCGTGTGTTTAATGAACGCCACCCTGATTTGCCGCCAATGAACAAGTCAAAATTCAAGAGGATTGAAACGAACTTTTTGCGTTTTGGCAAGGTTAAAGTTACAAAAAATGTTCCGAAACCAGTGACAAATGCCGAGGATAACGTAATAAACACATTAGCTTATTTCCACGCAAACCCGCAAAGTTCAATACCGTCTGCAGAAAACGATTTGGGAATTTCTTCTTCATCTGTCCAAAGAATCTTGAGCGAACATCATATGCACCCTTATTCCTTCCAAAACGTGCAAGCCTTGAGACCTGGTGATGACGTCCGACGAGTAGAATTTTGCGAATTCATGTTTTTGAAAATTCAAGAGGACCTTCAATTCCTTTCAAAAATATTTTGGACCGATGAAGCGAAATTTTCTAGAGAAGGAATAACAAATAGAAGAAACGAACATTTCTGGGCAGCAGAAAATCCGCACGCTTTACGCGAAACGCGTTCTCAAGAGAGGTTTAGCTTCAATGTTTTCGGTATAGTATTAAATGATCAGGTGCGGTACTGTATTTATGAAGACAATTTAAACGGTGATAAGTATTTGGAAATTCTACGAGGGACGGTTTCTGAATTTATACAAGAAATTCCTATTGGTGAGCTGCAAAATTATTGGTATCAATTAAATGGGGCACCAGCACATAATTCCGCTGCAGTTTATCTCCAATTTTTGAAGATCGCTGGATTGGTCCCAATGGCCCTTGGAGATGGCCCCCGCGATCGCCTGATTTAACACCCCTAGACTTTTATTTATGGGGATTTATCAAAGGTAAAGTCTATGCTTCCCCAGTAAATAACCAACAAAATTTACTGGACAGGATACGAACTTAGTAGATATGGTTAAAAATAATGTAAACAATTTATTACATTTTTTATAACTTTAACTTTTCCGAAACGAAAAAATTTCGTTTCAATCCTCTTCAATTTCTTTTGTTCATTGGCGATAAATGAGGATGTTTATCATTAAAAACATGGCACCTTCTCTACAATATTTTGTAACATTCTCCGCGAATATAAAATAAATTGAGAATATCAGCTTTTGAGTGTTATTTTATTTTAATTTAAAAGTTTCAAATCAGCTGTCATGTTGAATAGAAAAGCACAACAATTGTTTTTCCATGGCTTACTACGGGAAGGTGTAAGCATTTAGCAAATACATATGATAGTTTAATAAAAACCTGATTATTTCGAAAATGGTTACGAATAGGTATAGGGAACCTTAATACAGTTCGATAGAAAATTAAATTCTACATTTGATAGTGCATAAAGTTATAGGGTGTCCCATTTAAAAAAACGGACTTTAGCGGCTTTGAAAATGTGAATGTTTGCCTCTGAATTTAGGACACCCTGTATAAAAATAGACAAATTCAATAAAAAAAATAGAAACCTAAGATTATTTACCGATCGTCTGCAAAATATGAAGATTATATCTTCAAAACTTACAAAAATATGAGATTTTAAAATTTGGTACCCCGAAGGCTCATTTTTGGTTCAAGGTCAAGTATCTTAAGAACGCTTGAACCTAGGTATAGGACATGCTACATAAAATAGCATTAAAATTCTCCGTAGAATCCAAAAATATCATAAAATACAGGGTGTTCCATTTAAAATAAGCAAGTTGATACCAACTTCCGGTTAAACCGGAAGTGACAGGAAGTTGAAAATATTTCAAAAAAGAAGTACCCCTTGACCTTACCTTAATCCCAAAATTTGAAATTTTTATCTAAATGGCATCATCAAAAACTTTTAATGAACGGGTTGCGTGAATAACCCTGTATAGGTATACTTTATTTTATTTTACGCCGAGATGACTTTTTTTAAAATTTATATTTATATATTTAATGTCTTTATCCTTCGATTAACCTTTTTTTCGCTACTCCCACCCTGCGTCGGGGTGCGTAATAGGTACAGATGTTCATATAAACAAAATTTTATAAATTTAAAAATTTAAATTAGTAATAATATTTTTTCAAAATTAATTATGCAATTGACGAAGTAGAGTGGTCACTAGAGTAACTTAGAAATCTAACCATATTAAAAATAATTTTCTTCAAATGTGCCTCACCACTTTCTAATACCACGAGCCGCCCCTGGACATTTCATAATGGAAATTTTTGAATATTTAGTCTTCAGAGAAAAAATCCTTCAGCCTACAGGTTCGTAATTTTTTCAGGCGCTATGCACATGGATTTTATTAAAAAAATGTTTTATGCACTAGTTATATTTTTACTGGTAATATAAAAAGCAATAAGTGTTCTTTCTAGTTTTCAAGCAATTATCTTTAAACTTGTAAAATATAAAATTAAAACCCAAAACATCCTGTACAAGGTGTCCGGATTTGGTTGCAAAAGCAGTGTATCTCGCTTATTTTTAAAGATAGAACCTTGCGGTTTTCACGAACCTGAGCTAATTTTTTGTGAAACTCATGAAGCCGTAAACAAAATTTTCATAGTCTTTTTCGTTTATGAGATACAGGGCGAAATAGAAAATTTTGCATTTTGAGACCCCCCTCGTATCTCGGTTATCCTTTAACTTAACGCAAAGGGAAAAATATTTTTCATTTGAGTGGTTATTTTTTAGATATGACCTAAAGTTGTGTTTTTTTAAATGGGACACCCTGTATATTTGTCCAGAAATTGATTTGTCCTTTTAAAAGCTTCTCAAAAATATATAATAGTATGAGTCTATTTTAATAAACAACAACAAAAATCCTAATTTTTATAATTATCATCCCAAATTTTGCAGTAGGCCATGCAAAACGATGCCGTTTTCTTTTGTTTTCTTGGAAGCAAATGACATTTCCCAATTTTGTACGCGTATATAAAATATAGCGCTAGTTTTTGGTATTTATTTATTGTGTAAAAATATATTTGTATTATTATGGAAGAAAACCAAACTTTCGAACATTATGAAAAGTACGATATGTTAGCTTGTTTTATATTAAGTAATGAAAATGTTGAAGCGGCTTCTGAGATGTATTTTAACAGGTAAATAGTTAATTTTTAGGTATGTTGAAATACTATTGCTTAATTTTTATTTAGATATGCAGAAACGAGGCAACCTAATATATCCACTTTTTATCGGATAAAAAAGAATTTACTTAATCACGGATCATTTATCAAACCTCGTACGAAAACATATAATAAAGAAAATCGGGAGGCTGAGGAAATTACGGTTTTGGCTAATGCAGAAGCTTACCCTACAAACTCTTGTAGTGCCAGTGAAAAGAGCATAGGGATTCCAAAAACTAGAGTTCAAGAAATTCTAAAAAAGCACAAATACCACCCATACACATTTAGGCTCGTGCAGCACTTACAGCCAGGGGATGCAGAGCGTCGGATAGTCTTCTGCAATTGGTTTCGAGAAAGATGCGATATGGTTAGAGATTTTGAAAGGAAGGTTATATGGTCAGACGAAGCACATTTCGGTAATTCTGGTATACTCAATAGGCACAATAGTAGATTCTGGTCCCAGGAAAATCAACACCAAATATTTCCCAGAAGGCAGCAGGGCAGGTTTTGTCTAAATGTGTCCTGCTTCATTTTAGGAACACATATAAAATTTTATATATTTGAGGGATATCTAACAGCCAATCGCTATATAGAAATTTTAGAAGCAGCTATACCTGAATTACTTGACGATAGCGCAAATTAACGAAATTTATTTTACGGTGCTCCTGCACACAATTCTGGAATGACGAGATTTGTACCAATCCGGAACAAATGGACCTAAAAGATGGCTAGGTCCCCAGATTTGTCGATTTTAGATTTCTTTCTATGGGGATATCTGGAAAATAGAATTTACAAAGACCACTATGATAATGTCCAAGATTTAGGAAATGCAATAAGAGAAAATTTTCGCTATTTACAAAATCATCCCGTTATTTTGCTTAATTCCCTAAAACCAATACGAAAATTGTGCGAAGCATGCATAGAACAAAATGGAAATCAGTTTGAACAGTTCTTTTGATTTCCTTGGTTACTGTAGTTCTTATACGACAGTTGATTTTTGCTGAAAGGCTTGTTACATAATAATTTATTACTGTTTTGTTCTTGTGTTACATAAATCTAGGTAGGTGGTACTTTTTTGGTGCGAAATTATCAATACATATTTTGATAAATAGATTTAATTACATATTTATTTTGATTTATTGTTAGGATGTAGACATTGTTAACGACTTTAAATAAAAGGCAGCATTGTTTTGCATGGCCTACTGCAAAATTTGGGATGATAATTATAAAAATTAGGATTTTTGTTGTTGTTTATTAAAATAGACCCATACTATTATATATTTTTGAGAAGCTTTTAAAAGGACATATCTAAAAAATAACAACTCAAATGAAAAATATGACTACGCCACTGGATCCAGCGTAAAAAACTGCATAAGCAGCAATTTTTCCCTTTGCGTTAAGTTAAAGGATAATAGAGATACGAGGGGGGTCCCAAAATGCAAAATTTTCTATTTCGCCCTGTATCTCATAAACGAAGGAAAAATAGCTCAGGTTCGTGAAAACCACAAGGTTTTATCTTTTAAAATAAGCGAGATACCCTGCTTTTGCAACCAAATCCGGACACCCTGTACATTGAAAATTAGGGTGTTTGGACATAATGTTATGTAAACTGTTGTATTAAAAATTAGTCAAACAATCACAGTCAGAATCGGCATGCAATGCTTTGCATTGTTTAATATAAAAAAAACTATGTTAATAAAAATGTAGATTTTTATGTTAAAAATAACTATATATAGAAAATAGTTTAATGCAAGTTAATTTAATTAATAAGCACACAGTATGACTCAAACCGTGCTGTCACTTATAGCAATAATATTTTATTCACTCACATTTTCAGAATAGAAAGGTCACATTGCAATTAACTGTCCAAAATACCTGAATTTAATGAAAACACATTATCCGGAGAAACCGGATGATGTGAATTCAAAAGGGCGTGTATTTTTAGCAATTAATCATCGTATCAATCTTGAAAAAAATACAATAAACCGTAAAATGAATTATTTTCACTTACCTTGCAAAAATATCCTTTATTTATTTAATCACAGTTACGTTTTCTTCTAAAATATCATTCACTTTTCACATAGTTTCTTGCCTGGTAATTGAATACGATTAAATTGCAGTTACAGGCTAATGCCGATTGTTCAACACACAATGTAATGTAAATTTACGATCATCAGGGACAGCGATTTTGTCACGGAGAACTCCTTATCTTACTTCGCCTTATCAGTAGTATTAAAACTTACTATTCAATTTTATTGTTTCACTTCCCCGCTCTGATGTATGACAGAAGCGACGTTTTATCAAATTGGGCGTTTTGGGTTAACAAACGCGACAAATTGAATAAATTATATCACATAATTTCATTAACGGGGCAATTTTTTGATTATTTTTAATGCTAGGATGGGTGTAGCTTATTAACAAACACGCGATGTCGTCCTTTCGCTATCGCGGACGCGTTTATTATTTTCTCTAAAAGGCGACATTCCGGCTTGCCGAGTTGCTTACATTGAATTTTAATAAGAGAACATTTTCAGTATTAATTAAACTAAATGGGTTAATTTTTATACAAACTTTGCGGTTCTAGAAGTAATGACGCATCCTATTTGTTGGTTGAGGAATTTATTTGTTTAATACCCAGCTGCGCGTTTTCTATTAACTATAGAGAGGGATATGGAGGAAATTCCAATTTTCAGTGAGAAATAGTGCAGGGTCGGACTGGGTTAGTGGACGTCACAAAAAACGAAGTTAATTAGATTTTTCCTAAATTTGGCCTACAATAGTGATTACTTTTCGTGTTAGGTTATAATTAATAATAATTTTATATCATTATGGTTTTTATATGAGTTAACTTAACAAAACCACGTTGGAGCCAACTCTTCGAACCGCCTCAAATTTCATTGATAAGTTCTCATACAGCGATATACTATACCGGGTGTCAACGAATCTATTAGACAGGCCGTAACTTTTAAAGTATTTGATGTATCAAAACGAAATTTCGTATAGGTAAATGGAGAGTTTTCGTATATTTTTCACTTTCCGATCACTTCCGGTTTCACCGGAAATGACTCTAGTTTTGATTGTTTAAATGGAACACTCTGTATATTTTTACATTTTGGATTCCTGAGACAATTCTGAATCAGAATGTGACATTTTAAAAACTTTTTATAGCCACTTTTAAAATTGCATCTAGATAGCCATGACCGTACGCAAATTAATCTAAGGACTTGAAATGATGACAGAATAATACAATCGCTAAGATTTAGTGATTAGTCTGATAGCTAGGAACAAGAGAAGTTGATAAAATCAAAATTTTGTGTCTAACTATATTTTTCCAAATGGCGACCCTTTTTAGACAAGCACTATTTGAAAAGAGGATTTTTCTGAGCATCTAACGGTACTAAATTTTTGGGATTGGATTAAAAATAAGCTCAAAAATATTACTAACAAAAATACTCGATAATCAATTATTTACTTTTATCAAGTGTGCCGTGAATCAGGGCCGTGCGGTAAAATTTTAAGAAAGGGAAGCAATTTTTAGAAACTTACCTATTTGTAATGTAATTCGATTATTCGATCATTTTTTGCAATTTCGTCAATGACGTCATTATAAAAACGTCGATGCTCCGACATATTTTGGAGAAGTTTATATTCAATGGACAACAGCAGTATGCGAAAGTCTCTCCTGTCCCGTTGAATTTCTTACGAAATTTTCTATACGTTTAAGTATTGAAAAATTGCGTTCTACTACTTGTGGCAGGTATTGTCAATACTAATTCACACAATTTCGACACTTCGGTGTAGGCATCTTCCAGCTCCTTGTCTTTTAAAAATTGCATGCATTTTTAAATCTTGCAGAAATCTTCTGGAAAAGTTTTTCCTTTAAATGCATCAAAATTGCAGAGCTCGAGGAATATAAAATCATTTAAACCGTTAAAAGTATAGTTTATTTGTTGCTGAATTTGGTCGATTATTTCATAAAAGAGGCGTCTGTATGATGTTTGAACATCTCCCACCTTGTCTGTTCGAAGACGCTTGGCTTGTGGCTCTACATTTAACGTCATCGTTTTTTCCCAAAATAGGTCAAAGCCATCTCTTTTTTGGCTTAACATGGACTTAAAATCATCCACTTTTTTTAGGCAAAAAGCAATATCATTTGTTTTAGTTTGTAATATATTAAAAACATTGTCCGAGAATGGAAATATTTCTGAAAATATGTTCAACAAATAATTAAAATTAAAATCTCGTTTCAAACAGTCCAAAAACCCCCTCGAACTATTTATTGCTTCTGAATCCCACATTTCATTATTTTCCACTATATTCTCAAATAGTTCAATCAGTGATTCACGATTTTCAGATACTGTTAACACAAGTCTTCCATTATAGTTCCACCTAGTAGGAGCTACTTTGGGCAATCGTTTGTGGACAATGGAGTCCTAAGCTTGTGTACGTTTTGATGACTTAGAAAAAAAGCAGCCATGCCACTTAAAGTAACGAAAGATACTTTACACTCTTTAATGTGATTGATGGACTGGGATAAAACTAAATTTAATTTATGAGCAAAACAATGGACAAGCACAGTACTTGGGAAAGTTTCTCGAACTTTAGCTTGCAGACCCCCTAATTGTCCTGCCATCACTGCAGCTCCATGAGCAACTAATTTCTCTCCATTAATTTCTTTAGTAACTTTATAAACTACGGTACATAATGCATCTGCTGTACGACTTTCGGACACATTCTTAAAACCTGAAAATCGCTCTTGAATACTGTTTTAACGTAGCGTATTAATATAGATAATTGGCTAAAATTAGTGATATTAGTTGTTTCGTCCAGAACAATAGCAATGAACCGCTCCTCGCCAATCTCCTGCTTAATTCTTTTTAGAATAATGGTTGCAACAGCGGAAATTGAATCATTCTGGATTCGATTCGATGTTCCGCGAAAAACGCTAGACTGCTCTAAATGATTTTTAAGCAATCATATTTAGCCATTAAACTAAGTAAATCTTGAAAATTTCCTCTATTTGAAAAACCCTTGTTTCGTCATGACCTCTAAATCCCAATTCGTGCTGTCCGAGGAAACAAACAACATCGATAAGTCTTCTTAATATTTGCCTATTTTTGTCGACTAGTTCATTGAGTTGGCGGTGACTAATTTCCAACTGTTTATTAAGGGCGTGTTCAATTCTGGTTTTGCCGAAGATTTTTTCTTTTATGCCGGCCTGCAAATGCGCTTTGGACATAATATGTCTTTTTACAGCTTTATGGAAATTGTTTAAATCGGAAAAACCAGTTTTATTCCAGAGACCTTTTTCATTTTCAAAAAGTACACATGGCCAACAAAATAATTTACTTATATTTTCACACCCTGTTAGCCGTTTAAATTGTTCGTATTGTTTTTACGGATAAAAATGTGTAATACAGTTTTTCATTTTTGTGGTTAAATTTTTCATAGGCGGTTTTGCCCTTCCTTTGGAAATTATCTGAAGCTTATCAGCGAAGTTTAATGTTGAAAATCCCTTTATTATTAAGACACACACCACACATTCTCACACACACTCTTCTTACTAAATTCTCCAACATTTTCAACGTTATTACCGACAGCCGAAGTTGACAGTATTTGCATATCCATGTCCGTATTATTGTCTTCCATATCGCACCATGCACGACGCGACGTACGCATCACACAACACACGGACAGCCGTTCAAACAAAGAACCTACTCCAGCGACAGCTTCCGCCCCCACTTAAAGCACGCGAATGAAATGCAAAAATTGCAAACAGCCTGTGGAAAGTTCAATAACCTCTGGCTCGATTCACAGGAAATCAAGCATACAGGACTTGGCTGCAGAGAAGCTAGCGGCCCGCTTAGGTTCTATTCGATTTCTGTTGTGGCTCGGTCGGAGTCAAGGCCGTATTTATTATGGGCTTGATAATTAAGATATTTTAGCATTTTTAATATAAAGTAAATTAATGGTTTCCTATTTCAAAAATTACATTTTAGAAGATGTTTTGTAATGTTTTTTTGGGGAAGCACTGCTTCCCTTGCTTCCATGGACTGCACGCCCCTGGAAAATATACTCAAGTGAGATGCATTTTAATAGTAAATATACTATAATTAACGACTTTTTCTTTTTCACAGCAATTTCTTTTTGGATTTTGATGTTTGACAGCACACTAAGAAAGAATAGAGTTAAATGAATTTAGACCCCAACGGTCGCCTAACAGACTTTACCCAAGCCGAAAACACTTAATTTAATCTGGGAAGACACCATCATATCAAACAACAAAACCAATGCATTTTTCTCTTTATTTAAAAAAATACAAAAATAAATGTATGCTAAATATTAAAAAACTCGTTTATAATTATTGTAAAATAAAATTCGTTTCAATAAAATTAAGAAACGATTTTTTTTTAAAGAATATTAATAGACTTGCGACTGGCAAATCCATCTAAACTAGTGTACAGTAATAGCAATTTTTAATGCTATTAATTAATCTTTGGATGATCGAATCACTTTTTTAACTCTTATGTATACAAATAATACATCAAAACATAAACATAAAAACAACGCTAAAATAATATTAGATGTAAAAAACATTGTTGAATATACCTATGCTATGTAGGGATACCTATTCTAATTCCAGTCTTTATTTTCAAACATGCACCTTTTAAATAGAAAAAAAAACTGGGGTTTAAAAAAAATGCAAGGAAATATATTTTGCATATACAAGGTGTTTTTGACAAAGCTAATTATATCTTTGCCTCTTGAAAGAATGTCCACTTGTGTGTATTATGTATGTGACATCTTTACCTGTGTCTGTGATTTTTTTCTATATTTACTCAAATGGCGGCACGGGTCCATAGGTATATGATTTAAAAGAAACATGCATGTCTTAAAAAATTAAGTTATTCTTTTTTGTAATTGGAAAATGAATGAAAAATTAAAACGGCCGTCATGTAGCATTTTTTGGAACACCCTGTATATACAAAAATATGTTTCCTGGTGGGATTCTTAAGTCCCAGACTTTGCTACATAACGTGGTTATGTGTTTATTAATTTTTTTTCTCGAAAACCTGCTATAATATAAAAACTAACGTCGAACACTTATCAAATAACAAAAATCTCAAGTGATATTGTTTCAATATGATCCTAAAGAGGTTACTGTATCTCTTAGGCTAGTGAAGACAGGAAAAAAATACAACCAAAAGTGGTTGGGTGGGATATTGAACTGAATTTTTCACATACCTATTATACAGGGTAGGCGAGAAACGAGCAATTTTTTAAATAAGACCCTGTATATTTTATATTTTTAAATTCTATGAAAGACGTTGTATCATACATTCTTACAATCTTTCGTAGAATTCCAAAATATAATCTACGACTTTGTCCTGTTTTAGAAACTACGTTTCATTCACAGTGTACAAAAGATCATATATGCTACTGTCAACCAGGTATAGGTGATGCTACATCAAAAACTTTTAGAATTCTTCTAGACTTAAAATATTTAAACATACAGGGTTCTATAAAAAAACTGCACTTGATTTGTGAACCACCCAGTATTTTAAAAATATTATCTACAAAATATAACTTATTATCAACTCGTAAACTTTTGCTTGTATTTTTATTTGAACAACAGAGGGCGGTTTCCGTTTTATTTGACTATGAATTAAGTAAACAACATCTACATAGAAGTTTCCACTTTAAAAGAGATTAAAGTATTTTTGCAACTTAATTAAGAAACGAAAGTAATAAACGGAAAGCCAGCGAACCTTTTACTTAGGTCATTTATAAATGCTAGCTGTTATAGACCAATAAATCGGAGATATATTCTTTATATCATTCATTTTGAGCAAAAATATTTTGTTTTACATACCTAGATTATTAAAAATATAACGCATAACTTAGAACTATTATTTAACTATAACTCTTACTTAACTATAACTCCGTTACCTTACAATTTTTGACAATCAAAAAGACTAATAAAAATACCTTCGAAAATCAAAAGAATTTGTCTAGCGAAAGAAGTTACCCAATTAGCCTTTTAGGACACATTTTTGGTAATGTTTCCATAACTTTTGTTTAGGTTCCCGACTTCCAAATGAAAACTGTTGGCTACAGGTTTTGAAAGGTGTACTTTATTATGGGGTCATTACAAGTGTATCCAACTAGTTGGCACCAGAAGTTTCATTCAGTGTTTCGACAATTTTATTAATGAACGCAACTGTTTCCGAAATGTTTCTATTTTTTTAATAATGTTGCATATGTTTCGATTATAACGTTTTCGTGTCTTTAAAAATTATTTAGAAAAAAATGTGTCTATACGTTAATACTTTTATTAACATTTATAAGTTTTCCATGCATTACAAAAAAATTGACGATGTGCCTGGCTGTCCAAGTGCCATAGGTGAAAACCAAACATGCCTACTCTTACTCTTCTGGTTTTCTATAAAGCAAAAACCTCGACGAAAGTTATTTCTGCGTGTAGTTTTTTATTTACTTTGTCATGGTTCTTGGGGAATCAGACCCTGTCAAAAGGGACTCGCTTTCCGACGTTTCGCCTTCGATTGCACGAGGCATCTTCAGGGATCTTTACTTGACGAAATCGGAGCACTGAATGAGCTCGGAGGGACCTAGGCTGGCTATTTACAGCCGACCTTTGTTCACCGAACCGTGACTCAGTGTAACGATCGGTTTCCATGTATGACGTAGATTGAAGCCCGTACTCTATTAAAAGCTGACAACACAGTGAAGACCCTGTATATATGAAAATAAAATAAATTAAAAAATTGGAGTAAGCCATAAAACTTTTGTATTGATCTTTTTTTGTCTAAGATCTGTAGTTTCTGAGAAAATATATAGGCCCATAATAAAATGCCCACACTTAATTTGAATAGAGATACAAACTTCAATCTATATCATAGGTGGAAACCGATCGTTAAACTGGGTCACGGTTCGGTGAACACTGGTCGACTATAAATACCCGGGCTAGATCTGTCCAAGCTCATTCAGATCCGTGAAGTAAAGATCCCTAAAGATGTCTCGTGTAATCAAGGGAGAAACGTCGGAGTGATTCCATTATGACACAGTCTAATCCTAATTCCAATGAAATATTTTCAACTCTTCAATCTAATATGAACGCTACTCAATATCATTTAACGAATTGGTTTTCAAAGAATAATTTAGTTCTCAACCTACAGAAAAAAAACACCTGTTCTCTTCACATAAAATTCCGGCTGAGAACTTGGAAGATAATACATCTTTGGATTTGTATTTTGACCCAAAGCTTACCTGCATATTGACCCACTAGCCAAAAAATTAAGAAAAAATATCTTTGCTATTAGGTCTCTTGCATCTCAAGTATCAAGAGAGATGCTACTACTATTTAATTCCCACATAAATTATGGTCTATTATGTTGGGGTCACTCGACTCATAAAAAAAAATTTTCGGCCTACAAAGGTTCTACGACTCATACCAGGTTACAGAGATGACGTTCGTCACAAATTTACAGAATTAGACATTTTAACTGTCCCTTGTATGTATATTTTTCCATGCTTAAAATATGTAAAATGGAATATTGGACATTTTAATACAAACAACCAGGTACATTATTATGGAACTAGATTGAATGATAATTTTTTTACATTTTAACTCCAAGATTTCTTACCTTGTCCTTGCTCGAAAGAGTCCATAACAACCAAAAGTGTGTTAAAAAACTAAATGTAATGTTCCACAAAATCTTCTTTAATGTTTTTTTGACTCTGTATTGATCCATATCCTAGACAACTGTTAAATGTTATTTGTTTTCTAAGGTGCCAGGCATATAATTATCGACACATGGTTTATTTGTGATGATGTGGGTTTACTGTTCGTCGATATATGGTGAGAGTAAGACAGTAAAGACGAAACAAAGACAGGAGTTGGTTTAAACTCTTCACGATCCTGAGCAACAAAGGATCTGTATCTCACACAAGAGTTACCATGCTCAGGGTTAAGATTAAGGTTAACGTTAAAATGGCAATTGGTAAGTCTTATCAGTAACGTAAAAAAAATAGCTGAGACATATTTGAAGTAATCTGCCAATTTAATATACCTTTAAAATATTAAAATAAGTTTCAAAATTCAAAATTTTAGTGTTTCAGTTATCAGAAGATTTTATTTAGTTAGAAATGAATTAATAATACTGATTATTTTAGAGGAAAGATTACAAAGGACAATGGTAATGCTGATGGGGGCTTTTATTCCTTCCTTTAAAAAGTTTGGAAAAGGTCTAGTTGTGAAAGTTTATTGATGAGACACTCAAGGAAGATGTGATTTATGTTTTCTATTTGCCCATATTCGCACTATGAGCTGTCTTCTATTACCAGTTTGTGGAGATGTTCATTTGTTAATCAGTGTGAAGCCTAATTATTGAAGTCAAATAGCTTCTGTCTATGTATGAGAATTTTTTTGTATACCATTTTATTTCAGGGAATTCTTGTATTTGGGAGTACGCTTTTTTGTTGTTTTTTATAATGGGTAATCTCTGAGATGAGTCTACTAGAGTATCTCTTGGATTGTTAAACAATCCAATGCTGGCCAGTTTATCTGCTTTTTCATTACCTGGGCTATTTGAGTGTCCTGGTACCCATGCCAATTTAATGTGAGTGTTTTAGTTTGCTTCTACAATTTGTTAATTTTATGGGTTGACAGTGTTTATATTAAGTTTTTTAATAGTACGCTTAGATTCAGTGAAAATGATGGCATTTTTTTATTTTTAAGTGAATAGCATGTACTTTCTTTCATGTATACTTACGATTTCTAGGGAGAAGATATCTAATTCATTGGGTAGCTTAGAAGGGAAAGCGTAATTTGTTTTAGGGCACCGTAACCAGTTCTATTGTCTTTTTTTGAGCCATCGGATTATACGGCTGCCCCAAACTATATTTTTAAAATGTGCGGTGTTGCCGCTTCTAACCTAAAAATGTGGCAACATCCGTTTTCTGAATAAATAACTATTGCATTTTTGTATTATCCTAAACATTCCAAACACCTTTTTGTGTTATGTTTCCTATATCTAAATTCAACGGTTTTCGAGAAAATGGCGCTATTAAATTGACATTTCTGACCCTTTGAAGCTCTGTAACTCACAGGTGGGCAGGTGTCAAAATTTGACATTTCCTGTCAAAGCAGAAATTGGTCTCAGGTGACAGATAACTAATAACCAAGACATGAAAGTGCAACCCATTTCGTTGCAAGTTAAGCCGTTCGGGAATTACAGAGCCTCAAAGAGTCAAAAATGTCAATTTTCAAGCGTCATTTTCTCGAAAACAGTTGAATTTAGGTACAAGAAACATAATACAAAAATTGTGTAGAATGTCCAGGATAATATAAAAATTCAATTATATACATGGAATTCCATTTAGAAAACGGACGTTGCCACCTGTTTAAGGTAGAAGCGGCAACACCGCACAATTTAAATTATTTTAAAAAGAGAGTAAAGTGGTTTTCCAGATACTTCTAATAGGCCACTGAGTTTGGGACACCCTGTATATAGATGTATTTTTCTCTATAAATTTCTGTTTTTTAGAAATTCTGTGTTAATTTTCTTTAGGTTAATGTTTAGAGTGTACTAATAAAAAAATATTTTATTAGTAACGAAAAAGTATCGAAACAATATCCCTGATGTTTCGACACAAAGAGGGATCTATTTTACCGACACAGCAGAATCGAAAATGTTTCTTGGAAAGGCGTGCGCCGTGGCACAAAGTTGAAAATTTCGTCGAAAATGTATCGAAATGTGAATCTCAATCGATATTTTATTTCTAGAAATGCTGCTTGGGCAAGTCATTGTGCGTTAATTTTTGTCAAAAATTGAGGTTAAGAACGTTAAAAATATTGTTATACAACCCGTAATAAGGGAATAAAAAATATGCGCCAGTGTTTCGCGATTTAACAAAATTTTCTCGAGAAATCTGCTCATCGACATGACGTTACCGACAGTTCAAAACTTAATTTCCCTATTACCATATTGCATAACTCTGTCAAAGAGGTTGTACAACAACACGTGGTCTTGACTAGGCTCCGCGCCGTTTATATCCTCCGAGACCGCGAAGCATTCTTTCAGGATATCCGCTCGGGTGTTGTCGGATATCGGTATCAGTTTTCCATCGTCGTTCATGACCAACCTCAATAACTGGAAAATCTGAAAGGTTTTTTCGGTGTCGCACGGCACGATGAACGGGCTCAGGCACCCCTCGCCGGACATCGGCCAATCGCCATCGCAGGCCCTACAATCGCACCGGAATCGGTAACGTAGCTGCAACATCTCTTGGCGGTCCCTTTTGGCGGTAGTCAGGTAGGACATTCTGAAAAAAACAACACCTTAAAACGGAATTACCGTTAAATTAGAATACTATTCGACGTTTCGCTTTCGATTGCACGAGGCATCTTCGGGGATCTTTATTCCACGAGATCTGAACACTGAACGAGCTCGAAGAGATTCAGGCGGGTTGTGCTCGCCTAACCGTGACCCTGTGTTAAGATCGGGTTCCACGATGCAAACCGTAACCCGTATCTCTATTGAAATAGTTTGTATGTTTAAACATACAAATTAAATACCATTGAGCCTTTCCAAGCAGGATGTCAACCAATGACGTGAGAATCAGATCTGACTGTATCACCTGTAATTTACATAGAAAACTCCTTGAACATTGTCTTTCATTGCTACATAATAGTTTTCACCAATTACATATTATATTTCATGTATCTTTAATGTTTAAGCGGTAAAGAAACTAATCAACAAAAACTGCATATTTAGTTAAAACTTAAGTGGCCACGGAAGCGTATGTTTTTAAATGCCAGTGACAGGTGACGGTATTTTCTTACAGTTTGGAGACTTTTTCGAATTTTTGTGAAATTTAAAGGCAGTACAGGTAAAATTTTATTACCTGCCTGTTTTTTTTCTTTATGATTCCCCTCTGATTCCATTCTGTAATACAAATTAGAGATTTTTTTAGCTCAATCCAAAGAAATACTTATTTCCACAATTTTCTGTTTAGTTCTTTACTCAAAATAAATACCAGAAAAATGGATGTAATTTTTATTTCACTTTCCGGGCATTCTCAAAACTGTCACTTTTAAGTTTTAAAATGTCCCGTCTGTAATATATTTCGCCTCGAATCGGAATCTGCCATGAATGCACCATTGTTGACAATCTTAATCAAGATTGCCTTGGAAAAAAGTTGACAACTAGTTGTAAGTAACTGAGGTTATGTTACGTTTGTTTACGTTTGACGCGAAAAATTACGATCTCGGAAAATCTTTAATCATCGCCAAAAATAAAGAACTTTTTAATAAATAAACTCTTGTGAAACATAAAGTAGACTTTCTGTGAAGTGTTGAGACATATATTTCGAAAAAATTCGCTACATTTTGTCCGATTTTTTTTCTTCTTCGCAACCATTCGAAAAAAAAGAACAAACTTTTGGTAATTGTATCATGCTACATAATAAAAAATGGAATGCACATTGTGTAAGTCGATCAAACAACCAACAAAAGAAAGTAAAAATCCATGTTTTCCATGTGATAAATGTAAAAATTTGATATGCGAAAAATGTAGTGAGTTAAGTGCATCTGAATTAAGATGCATAACACTGCAAAAACGCATAATAGAATTTAAATGTAGAAGATGTAGAAATTATGATTTTGACATCATTGATTTATTACAAAAAAGTATAGATGACAAAGAAAAAATTATCAAAGACCAACAACAAATAATTCAGCTGCTGCAGGAAAAAATTGAGACTGAGAGACTGCAAATGGATATAACTTCTAAACCAAAATATTCAGAAATTGTAGGTGGAAATAATAATGGAAATAAAAATATAAACAATATGCCTGCCCTAATAATTAAACCCAAAGAAAGACAGGACCCTAAAATTACTCAGGAAGATATTCAACAAAACATAAATCCTGTGGACTTGAAGGTCGGAATAAAGAGTTTTCGAACAGCTAAAGGGGGTAACTTGTTGATTAGATGTTATAATAAAGAAGACACTGAAATACTAAAAAAGGCTGTGGAAAATAAAATGAATGAAAAATATGATATACAGGTACCTAAAATGAAATTGCCAAGAATAAAAGTAGTTGGGTATAAGGGTCCACTGAAAGGAAAAGAGATTGAAGAATCCATCAGAAATCAAAACAAGTGGATAGAAGAACAGGACAAATTTACAATAACATACGAAAAATTTATAAAATATAAAGAAACGACAACAATTTTTGCTGAATGCAGTGCAACTTTGTTTTACAAGATGATTCAGTATGGTAAGGTCTTTATTGGATGGGAACGATTTTTGGTATTTGAAGAACTATCAGTCCCAAGATGCTACAACTGCCAAGGATTTTTCCACAGAAGTAACGAATGTAAAAATAAACGAAGCTGTGTTAAGTGTGCGGAAGACCATGATAGCCTTTCATGTCATGAAATATTGAAAAAGTGTCAGAATTGTGTAACTGCAAATTTAACATACAAAACAAAACATGATATTAACCATGCATCTAATGATGAAAATTGCCCCTCTTATAAATACCAACTCCAAAAATTAAGAAGTAAAATAGACTATGGTACATATAGTGTTAATGTTAATGGGTAGTTTAGAATTAGGTTTATTTAAGGACATAGAACAAGAACAAAGAAAACTAGAACGTGTGAAGGAAGTTAGGTATGACGTAGATGAATTTCAGACTATACATAAGACCTTTAGTTTCAAAAAACAAATACTAAATATCTTACATGTTAATATTAGAAGTGCCCGTAAAAACTTTGATTCATTTTTAGTTTTTCTTGAAGCCTTTGGAATTGGCAACTTGGATATAATAATTCTAGGGGAAACACGTAACATCTATGAAATAAAAAACTTTACTATTCCTGGTTTTCATACAATGTTTAATAACAGCATGATTAATCAAAATGATGGTGTTCTTATGTTTATTAGAGACCATATTAATTATAATGTGACACATACCATCTTACCCCTAAGTAAGGTAACAATAAGTAATATAACTTTTAGGCTGCAAAATGTAAATTTTTTGGTGATGACTTGTTATAGGTCACCCTCCATCAATGATGAACGGTTTTTAATGGATATTGAAATATATTTTGCAAATCTTAAACAGGGCAATGATATTGAAGTATTTTTGGGAGATATAAATTTTGACATTGTAAATGGTAATGATTTAATAGTAAATAGGTATCTTTCTATTATGTCCTCTCTTGGCTTTGAATCTCATATTAATTCATTTACTAGAGTTACTGGGGATAGCGAGAGCTGTCTTGACCATATATTTATTAGGAAAAAGTTGGAATTAAATAATTTAATTTACAAAACAATGGTTTTAGACACCGATGTATCTGATCATTTTCCAATTTATTTAAACCTGCATATTGACCAAAATAACACTCCTATAAAAATTGAAGATAAATTGATAAATAATTTTGATGAAGAAAAATTTTCAAACTTGATTAAGGAAGTTGATTGGAATGATGTAATCAGCTTGAATGATTCAGAAACGGCTTACAAAAAGTTTATTGATATATTTGTCTCCCTTTGTGACAAATGTACCACCACAAAAAAAGTGATAATAAATAAATACAAAAAAATAAAACCATGGATTACTTATGGTATTATCAACTCAATTAAACACAGAGATAAATTAAAAATTCGTGCTTTAAGAAATAAAAATAATATTAATTTACTAAATGAATACCGTACATTTCGTAATATTCTTAATAAAACCATAACATCAGCAAAAAACACATATTATAGGAATCAAGTTATACAGAATAGTAGAAATATAAAAAAAATATATCAGATAATTAATGATGCTTCAAATCAAGTTTCAAACAAGGCTAGTAATGATTTAAATATTACCAATTCTGAAAAAAAAACACTTAATGATAATGAAATGGCAAATTTTTGTAACAACTACTTTATAAATATAGGTAAAGATATGGCTGCTAAAATACCTCATCCATCATCTGGCTTAAAGTTAAATTATCCTAACCCAGTCAATTCTATGTCACTGACTCCTGTAACTAATGATGAAATTCTAGTACATATTAGCAGCTTAAAAAATAATTGTTCTCCTGGACTTGATGGCATATCAACGAAACTGGTTAAAAAAGTACACATGTATATCAAAGATCCATTAATTCATATTATCAATCTTATATTCTTATCTGGCAGGGTTCCCTCTGATTTTAAGGTTTAAATTGTTACGCCAATCTATAAAAATGGTCCCAAAGATGACATCTCAAACTACCGACCAATTAGTCTAGTTTCCACTTTTACAAAAATTTTTGAAAAATGTCTGAAAAAAAGATTATATGAATATCTTACATCGATGGGCATTTTGCATAATAATCAATTTGGTTTCATGAAGAATGTTAGCACTGCGGATGCCATGTATAAGCTTATTAGTCTAATAAAACAACAACTTGACTCTGGAAAAAAAAGTATTGTGGTTTTCTTAGATCTGGCAAAGGCATTTGATACTGTGCCCCACAAACAACTGTTGGAGGCACTTGAAAAATATGGAGTCAGGGGTACAGTGTTGGATGTCTTTGGTAGCTATTTGAGTGATAGGAAGCAGATGGTTAAAATTAAGAATACCATTAGTGATCCCCTGACCGTAGAAATAGGAGTGCCTCAGGGTACAGTGCTTGGCCCTTTGCTCTTCATTTCTTACATAAATTCATTATTAAATTTAAACACGGGTGGAACTGTAATTTCTTATGCGGATGATACTGTTATGCTTTTTGAGGGGGATACTTGGGAGTCAGTAAAAACCAAAGTTATGACAGGACTGAAGAAAGTAAAAAACTGGCTGGATACACATAAATTAACTCTTAATAACACAAAAACTGTCTATATTGCCTTTTCACTAACCGAAGCAAATCGTCCACACTATAACTCAATTTCATTGCCTGACTACAGACTTACTATAAAAGATTCTGAATCAGCAAAATATCTCGGAGTTACTATAGATAACCATCTAAAATGGTCAAAACATATTCATAATTTAACTAACAAATTGAGAAGTTTAATTCATAAATTCTATGTTATTCGAAATATATTAACTGCCAAAATATTAAGATTGATCTATAAATCATTGGTGGAGTCGTTGTTAAGGTATGGCATAATTGTATGGGGGGGCTTTATGATAATGTTCTATGTCCACTCTCTGTAATTCAGAATTACATTCTTAAAGTAATCAATTTTAAAAACAGATTATATTCAACTAGTCTCCTCTACAATGAAGATATCTTAAATGTTAGATCTTTGTATTTGTTGGCCAATTGTATATTTTGCTTTAAATCCAACAAGAACTACATTGATCACTGTTACTTAACCAGAAACAACACTAATCAAATGCTATCAGTTCCTTATAGAAAATGTGATGGTAATCAGAGATTTGCTGATGTTATAGCACCTAAGATCTATAATTTGCTTCCTAATGAAATTAAAAACATTGTAAATATAAAACGTTTCATCATAGAATGTCGGTCGTTTATTTTTCAAAATAAAAATCACCTTATTAATGTTCGTTTAGTTAATTCTGGTTGTATGTATTAGGTTGTTATAAACGCTAGGCTACACAAAGGTATAATTACATAATATATAATTTCTTTACAATTAAGCAATAATGTGAGTTTAATATCGAGGTACATACAGATGATCCTTTCATCTAGGTACCCTCTACACAAGTAAGGCAACTATTTTGTTTAGATTTAAGCATTTGTTAATTGTGTATTTTACTGTACGAATAAATAAATAAATAAAAGTATGCCTGACGTGCATTCCAAATTATTTAATTTAGTTTGAGTACGTGTCATTAGTGACAGATACTTCCATACTTCATTTCGCCGTTGTGTTTTGGATTTGTGTCTATCTAAGCATTTTAGAAGTGTTTTTAAATGGATAAAAGTGTTAAAAAGTAAGTAATTGTACCCATTTTATATGAAAATAATAGTTGTGGTAGTTTAGATTAACTTTACAATTCCTATTTTTGTTTGTCAAATTATGACGTCAGCACTAAAGACGCATATAGTTTAAATTTGAATATTTTTATAAAAGTTAATAAGGTTGTTGTAGATAAAGTATAGTATTCAATTCGCAATAATGCCTACTTATTATTCAACTCGGATGATTTACTCACCTCGTCTTTGGCTCGTAAATTTCATCCACGTTCAATAATAAATTTAAAAAAATAATAATAAATAAATAATAAAATAAAAAGCACTGTATTATTTTTACAGTGTATTAAAAGAACACTGTTATTTCAATTCAAATAGGTATAGCACTTTTTTCGGTCGTTGCGTTTAGTATGTGGAGCACTTTAGTTATTGGACAAATATTATTTTACTCTGAAATACCACAACACGCTTAATAACTCTAAGTAGATTTTGTGGGCACCCTGCACAATTTTTTTTGTAGGGAGTGTCAGCTTCGAAGCACCCACGGTGTCCGCGCCTATACAATATTTTCTGAATTTTTTTCAGAATAATGGCTGAGAGAACAGCTAAACAGAAAGAAAACGTGAGAAACGCTGTAAGAAGGTACAGAGAGAGATTAAATGAAGATCCTGAAAAGAAAAAGGCTATTCGAACACAGGATGCTGAGCGGCATAGGATTGCTAGATATTTGGTAGCTCAAGAACTTAAGAAAAAGGAAAATGAAAGTAAATTAATTCAAAAAAGGGAAAAGGAAAAAGAAAGAAAACGCAAATATAGAATGAAACTAAAAGCCGTGCAACGAAAAAATGTGGAAGACATGAAAAAACAAATAATGCAGCCCTACACGTGCCGTCAAACGATGGGAAAGGCCATGAAGAAAGTTAAGTCTGCGCTTCCTGAGTGTCCCCAACGACGTTCCCCTCGTACAGCAATTATATCAAGAATCATTTGGCTCAATGAACAATAACCCGAAAGATTCAAAGCGAGAAGACAGAAGCAATAGAAACTTAATAAGTGAAGAAGAAGTCGCCTGTGCATCTCAGTTCTTCTGCAGAGATGATATCAGTCGTCAAGCGCCGGGGAAAAGAGATTGTAAAAGCATTAAAAATTCGATCACTGGGCTACGTGAAACCTATCAGAAACGCCACATGATGATGACTATTAAGGAAGCTTTTGAAGTGTTTAAAAAGGAATATCCTCAGGCCAAAATGCGCCGATCCACATTCTATACATTGAAACCTAAATATGTTATGTTATCATCTCAAATGCCACATAACGTCTGCGTTTGTCGATATCACGCAAATTTTAACAACCTGATTAAAGAAATTTGCAAGCCCGTTCCTAATTTTCCTACAAAAGGCAAGGATCTTCTTGAAAAGGTCACCTGTGATGTGCAAAATGAACATTGTATGACCAATAAATGCTTGGAATGTGATTCTAGCTTAGAAGACTTTCTGATCCCGCTTGCATATTCGTATCGGACGTAAGTAATTGCACATTTGAAGATGCCGAACTACGGTTCATAAAGGACGAGAGTGATTGCACAGAGCTGTGCGATATCGTTCGTCCGATACGATTGGCAATTAGCTGCATCAACATTGAGTCTATTATATATTTAAAATAAAAAAAACTATTACAATGTGGTTAAAAATAGAAACGCCATTTTGTATGAAAAGTACAGGGGAATAGCAACCAAGGCCAAAAAGTATAATTTTCAGTACAAAGAAAACAAAGCTTAAAGCAATAGAAACTCGACACTTTCGTAGTATTTTTAGCGAAACATATGGCAGATCGAATGTATTGAATGATAATCCCATTTTTCAATTTTTGGACTCTGTTGGTTTTTCCCTTGTATACCCTTTATACACATACATACTATTATTTTTATTGGAAATGAATAAAGTTCAAAAAATAAAAATGAATAAAATGAACATTTGTTTAAAAGTAAAATGTTAACTTTTGAAAACTAAAGTAAATACAAAAAAAATGTTTATTTGGAAAACTTGTTGTCTCCTAGCGCAATATTGAGTTCCACACCTTTATTTAAAGCGTGCGATGCTTTCTTCTTCTTATTCACAAGGGACTTGATTTTTCTTCCTGCTTGTAACCTCCTTTTTCCTTTTGAAGTCGTTTTTCTGCACGCCACTGATGCTGGCTGTATACTTATCTTTTTTCCTTTTCTTTGCGTTTTCTTGCATGGTCTCAAAGATAAGGATTGCAGAACTTTGGACATTTGAAATAGAGCACTCATAAGGGTGGATAAAGAATTCACGTTTTTATCGTAAGCTGCGACACACGAAATAATTGCCCCAGAAAATCCGTGTGGGTCATCTCTCAATCTAGCTTTAACGTCTCTGTCTAGTATGGAAAGAAAGTTGGACCATTTCTCTTCGGCGTTACATATTATTTCATTTAAATTAAGTCGAGTGTGCTCTTCATCTAATATAATGAATTCTACGGGCTCATTCGACACTACGGGTGTAAATTCTTCAGTTTTCCTTGAAATAGCTGCTGCTTCAAGACTCCCAGTAAGTCTTAATGGACAAAAAAGCCCTTCGGGTGGTTGTGTACAAGTTGCAATTTCGTATAATACAATTTTGTTTTCGACAGTTGATACATTGCATCTGTCTTTTGGGCTAAAGTGGGTAATAATAAACGATTGATGCTTACATATTTTTCCATTTCAATTTAGTTCTTATTGTGTCGCTGCTAACATGGTGGTAATCATAATTTTCTGGAAGTATACTACACATTTTATACTTTTATAATACAAATTACATACAAATTAATACAAATCAATAACACGCTGACATCTACTTCTACCTTATTTCAAGACAGAAAGAACACGAAGTATCCTTATCGGACGACTAATTTTGCACACAATGTGCAATTACGTATGTCCGATAAGTAACCTGGGTCGCATAAGTTCGTTTATTTCCGGTTGTGCAATAACGTACGTCCGATACGAATATGCATCCCGCTTACCTATTTTGACAGAATGGAAGATATTTTAGTTACTTTTGATGAATGGCGCACTGTTGATGGTCGAGTTCAGAATATCAGTACAACAGGATCTTTATCAATGGCGCTGACAAATCTTGAAGCTCAATTACCAAAATTTAAGACACACTGCCACGTCAAACGTTTTCAGGAAGCTTATTTTGAACATTGTAAGCAGAATTTGACAAATGAAGAAATTGTTCTACAAGTGGATTTCGCAGAAAATTATGCGCTGATTTCTCAAGATGAAATTCAAGCCGCACATTGGGCACATAATCAAGTTACGATCTTCACAGCGGTGGCATGGTCTTGTGAAGGGACTGATTCTTTTGCACTGGTTAGTGATGATTTGACCCATGACAAATATTGTGTTTTTACATTCTTGAAGAAAATTGTTGCTCATTGTAAATCGAAAATGAATTTGAAACGTTTAATTATATTCTCGGACGGGTGTACTGGTCAGTTCAAGAACAAATATACTATGTCAAACATTTGTTATTTTGAACACGATTTGTTCTTATCTAATGTTGAATGGAACTTTTTTGCGTCATCGCATGGTACAGGAGCTGTAGATGCGATTGGTGGTTTGGTAAAAAGAGTTGTCTGGATGGAAGTCAAGGGTAGGCGTTCTAAAGTAACAAACGCTACAGAATTTAGCGAATGTGCAAAAGAAAAAATTGGAAAAGTTAGCGTAATTCTTGTTCTATCAACCGAAATCGATTTGGACCGAGAAGTTTTAATGAAGAGATGGTCTCAGACTCCCAAATCTATACCAGGAATCCAATCAAGCCATCATTTCAAAAGAGTTACTGCTTCTGAGCTGCTCCATAAGAAAGTCGTAAGCTCTGAAGAGTTTTCATTACACAAATTATAATTTTTTTAATAGTTAATGATTTTTTATACTTTAAAATTGATAAATAAAATTTCTTCGTAATAAATTTTCTGTTTATTTTTATTTAATTTATTTTGAAAAATAAATGGAAGTTATTGTCCCGTCTGTAATGTCCCATCTGTAAAATTTTAACTTTTTTTTTTTCTGTTCCTTCGTTATCATATAAGACAGTTGTGGCTACAGTGAGCCCTGCCTGACCATATAAACCGCCCTACAAAAAATTGCTCCAAGTCAGTTTTTAACTTAGCAGAATTTTTAAAATTTTGTGATGTAAATTGTTACACGGCGCAAAACCGACTCATCTGTAATACAGATTCAAAAATGGTTTGCCTCTAAACTAATTAGTTTTTCTTTCCGAAGTGTTGTGTAATAATTCAGCTCGTGTGCTAATCGCGTGTTCTTAGTAGCGAGGCATCTCTTCAACTCATTATGAATAATATGTTTCTAATGTTCGTATTTTTGTACGATTTGTCCCATCTGTAATAATGAAAAGGCTCCAATGTAATTTTATTTAAAAAAATATTTTATTTTTACTTAAAAAATAATATGTTATTAATAGAATTGCTGAGGTGAAAGAACCTTTATGCGTTCTTGAATACACGGTTTTGGATTCATTTTGTCGTTCGGAATTCTCACATGGGGGCACACTTTGTCTGATTAACAACCGGTCACTCGAAACTCTTTCACTTAGTCGTGTAGACAAATTTGGTAATTTACTTGAGGAAAAAGTGTTCGAATTTACTTTACTGTTTGCCTCTAAAATCAATACCTATATAATTTGTCTATACAGATCCCCACTAAGCGGTGTAGCCATGTTTTTCTCAAAATTGGAATTCGTTCTTTCAGAATTACCAGTTACCGCAAGAACAATTATCTGTGGCGATCTAAATATAAATTACTTGCTGGCCCATGATCCTAATACCCAATTTCTAAGCAATCTATTAAATTCGAAGCCCGCTAGAATTACTGGTACATCGACCACACCATTAGACTACATGTGTTCAAACTTTGATGAACAACAGTTCGTATGTAAAGTAATTTCCGCAGGTATTTCAGTTCACGAGGCAATTTATTGTAGATTTAAGACGAACCGAGCTAAGTCCAAGAGACAATTAAAGAAGGGGCGATTGTATACAAGAATTATGCTAACTTTGCAAAATATTGTAATGAGTTCGGCTGGCAGAGTATTTTGGAATCAAGTAATCCATTGCAAGCTTTCCATACAAAACTCTCCTCAATATTTAATAAGTCATTTCCCATAGTTCACGTTAGGGTTAAGAACAAAAAGCCATGGATAACGAGGGTATCTGCCAGAAATATGAGATGTCCACTGGCTTAGAAAATGTTTTATAACCAACTCATAATTTTGTGTTATTTTTCTTAAATATAGATCCATTTATCGAAAACCAATCAACAAAGTTACTTATTTTAAAGTCTAAGAATAAACAAAAAGAATCTTGGAAAATAGTAAACGAATTTCGACAAAAGAAAAAATTACATTTCACTGATTTTAATCTAACATGTAGTGAGCTAAACGACTTTTATTGCTCTATAGCTGCTAAGCTATCTTATGATTTTGTACAGAGGGGTGACTACAGACACTATTTACAACATATTAATGTGATGGATTAATTTTTTCTTTTTCCTACTGACGCAATTGAACTTGGTCAGATTATTTGTGATATGAGAAATAAGAATTCTGCGGGGTGGGATGACATGGCTATAAAAGTATTTGCTAGACTTCCTCATAATGTTTTGAGTGTCCTTAGTGAGATTATAAATCTATCTTTTGCATCTGGCGATTTTCCTAAATGTTTGAATTGTAATTCCATTGTTTAAGGGTGGAGATAAAAATTCCCCATCAGACTTTCGCCGAACTGCTCTGCTACCTACATTGTCAAAAATTATTGAAAGAATAGTGAAGAAGCGTTTAGTTGCCTTTCTGGATCAGCATAGTATTCTGAGTGACGCTCAGTTTGGTTTTCGCTTAAACAGGAACACAGAGGATGCAATTTTCTCATTCCTGGAATCGCTATACTTGAATCTGAATCAGAAAGACTTGGCTGCTGCAATCTTTTGCGACTTGACTAAAGCGTTCGACTGAGTAAATCAGCAAATATTGTTTCAGAAACTGGAAACTTATGGGATTAGAGGTGTGGCTCAAGAATGTTTTAGGTCTTATTTCTCGGGAAGAGTTCAAAGAGTGTCTTTTGGATGGCTGTCACTCAGCAAATCAAGACATACTACATGGAGTTCCTCAGGGTTCAGTCTTGGGCCCATACTATTTTTACTATATATTAACGACCTGAGTTATCTAGATATCAAGGGCAAGTTCACTCTTTTTGCTGAAGATGCAATAGTCTTACGGCATGACAAAAACCCCCTGACTCTAAATGAATCAGTTAATAGAGATCTCAACAAAATTAAGAAATGGTGTGTTGCAAATGAACTAACTTTAAATATGAACAAAACTGGTACTATGAATTTTAAATGTACACTTAATATAAGTTTAGATAACATAATTGTGAAATCTCTAAATGAAAATAAATTCTTAAGACTGTTCGTCGATGATAAGTTAAAGTTTGAAGGTCATATATTAAATTTAAGAAATAAACTTGTTTCTGGCTACTATGCTCTTCGAGTTTTGAGCCTGCAACTGCAAGTCAATTCTTCGGAATTTCTATTTTGGACTAATAGAAGCGCATCTACGATATGGCATTTGCTTCTGGGGAAATTGTACAAGACAACTTTTTAATGCTATATTCACCCTTCAAAAACGTGCGGTCAAGTGTATGTGCAAAGCCAGTGTTCGCGACTCTTGTAGGCCGCTATTTATTGAGAATAGACTGCTGACATTAACCTGTATTTATATCCTGGAGTCCGCATGTCTAATTCACAGAAAATTTCAGAATGAAATCTACTCTGCATCTGTCAGGACTACCCAGTCTTCTAATACAATTGCTTTAACTATCCCATCCTCTACCCAAATAAAAAAGTCTCTTATACCAGTAAAAACTCACTTCTCTTAAACCACACATTCTATACAGTGGGAGTTTTTTGAATCATCTGTTGTTGTTCTAATAAATTTTGCCTTATATTTGTTTGAATGCACGTATGTTTATTTAATTTATTTTTGTATATATGTTTTATGCTTTTTGACATTAACATGAACTTTTAATTTAAGATTTACCTATTTATTGTAAATTGTATTGTAAGCATTCGTTTTAGGCATATTAAAATTTAATTTTCAGCTTTGTCAATAAGATAATTTCTTTCGACAATAAAGCACGATTTGAATTTGAATTGTTACTACGTATACAGCAACATCTTTTACATACATACATACATACATACATACATACATACATACATACATACATACATACATACATATATATATATATATATATATATATATATATATATATATATATATATAAATATCAAGTACTTTCTTGGGATTAGGTTCGTGGATTGAAACAAAAAAAACTTTAATTGACGTTTCGGCTGTCCATTTCAGGCTTTTTCAAAATATTTATTTTTGCACATCTAAAAATTAACTAAAAAATACGGAAAGTGAATATATGGAAGTTAAACAATAAAAACAATTAGGTATAACGGCACGCATTAAAATTATTAAAACATGTAGTTAAAATAGTACAGTACATACCTTAAGAAAGATATTATTTTGCCTTTTGCTTGGCAGTGTGGAGGTGAAACACTGGTTAAAGAATTCTATTGTTTTATATATATATATATATATATATATATATATATATATATATCATTTAGTTTTTTTGATTATATTTACATTGTAGACACTATTGGTGGATACGGGTTGTTTTAAAAGTATTTGTATGAGTCTGACAGTATGTATTTATGATTGATGGAAATAGTTTATAACAATTGAATTAAATTAGATTGTGATATATTTGGCTGAGATTGTCAATGTCTTTCCGATGGTTTACTGTATTTTTTTCTTTTTTTATCTCGACCATTTCTTTGAATGTCAGTTTATGGTAATGTTGTTCTTTTGATAAGACCTTTGTACCCGAAAAATCAAATTCATGTTCCATATCTCTTTCGTTTTTATGTAGTGCTGTGGAAGCATTTTTTGTATATTTATGCCCATTTAGTCTATTGGTATTGTGTGGTTATGCCTATATATATTTTTTGGGGCAGTTTAGGCAGGGAATGCTGTAAACTACGTTTGATTGTTTTTTAATTGGTGTCTGACTTTTTAGTGGTGTATATAAAGATTTAAGGGTATTGTTAGATTTGTGGCATACGGGAATATCGTGTTTACCGAGAATGTGTTTAATTTTTTCAGAAAGACCTTCAGTGTATGGCAAAGATATGTATGTAGTTGTTTTATTGTTGTCACGATTATTTACAATATGTTTTGTGCCATTGTATAATTTATGGGTTCTTCGCTTTATAATTCGTTCGATAGCTTTTAGTGGGAAATGATTTTTTAAGAGAGTGTTTTTAACTTTTTTTAGAATGTCAACTCGGTATATAGGTGATTTAGTGTTAGTGCACGATCAACTAACCCTATCATCACGGAGTTTTTTTGACATTTTGGATGACTGGAATTATAATTAAGGTAGCGGGAGGATCAGGTTTTTTTGGTGTACCACTTAGTTTTAATGTCTTTTGTTTTATGGTCTCTTATTAATGTTAAATCCAAAAAGTTTATAACGCCATCATTTTCTATTTCAGTAGATAATTTCCGTTGCTTTATTTTTTGGTATTGCTAATAAACAATCATCCACGTACCTTTTAAAAAATAATATTGGTACATTGGCTTTTTGTAACACTGTTTCTTCTAGATATTCCATTACTATTTGGGCTGCGGTGGAAGAGATGGGTGAACCCATCGCACATCCGTCAAGTTGTTGGTAGTAATTATCTTTGTATTGGAAATAGTTGTTTGAAAGAATGAGGTCTATCTATCCCTTCTATGAATTCTGTGCAAGTGAGTGTTGTGTGATTCTTTATCTGATTCCATTTTTCTTTAATGATTTGTTTTAAAAGTTTAGTCGGAATGTTTGTATATAAGGATATTACGTCTAGAGAGATGAGTTGGAAATTATTTGGTATTTTAAGGGTGTTTATAAACTTTTTAAATTCAAACGAATCTTTAATGTAATAATCATTTCTGCCTGTAATTTTTGATAAGCAATTTGATAAAAAACTTCAAAGTTTGTAGAATGGTGACTGAATATAGGAAACAATAGGCCTCACAGGAATACCGGGGTTTTTTTTGTTTCAATCCACGAACCTAATCCCAAGAAAGTTCTTGATATTTAATAATAAAAATGGACTACTTAATATAAAATATTATACTACCTACATATACAGTTCTACTTTATAAAAAGTTTGTATTTAAAAAAATTATCAAGTGTTATTTGTCTTAAACTAGTTAATTTATTTTTAATAATCTGAGATTCTATTTTAGACGCAACTTCTGAGATTTTTTTCCTCTAAAACAGGATCTCCAGATAACATACAAAAGTTTTCAATATCCCTTAACATGTTATATGCTTCCCTAATGTTCTTAATATTGGAAGAAATAATTTCTTCATCATCACTGTCAAATGAAATTTGACTATTTTGAAATTCACTGATGCACTCAGGTACACTTATGTTAGGATTCCGTTAATAAACTTTCATCAGTTTCTGAATATGAAGTTAAGTCGGAAGAGAATACATTGATGTTTCTACATAATTCCGATGATGGCACATCATCTTCACTATAGTAGTCAACGTTTTCCTCGAGAAATTCGTCGAATCCAGCTTTGCGGAAGCAGTTATTGATGGTCTTGGATTCGACTTTTTTCCATGCAGCAACAATTCAAGGCACTTACAACATTTATGGATTTCTCCAATTGTTCTGTAGATGCAGTATACCCCATGGATGACAAAAGTCGCTTGTTTAAAATTTCTGTAGTGGTTTTTAAAATTTTGAATCACGCCCTGATCCAATGTCTGGCAATTTGATGTCGTATTTGGCGGTAAAAAAATTATTTTAACATTTTTTAACTCCAGTTTTGGGTGAGATGCAGCATTATCCAAAAATAAAAGTACATTTCGGTTTTGCCTTTGCATTTTTCGGTCAAATTTCATCAACCAAATCAACATTATGTCCCTAGAACAAGAGATAAACTCTCCGTCTGCCGCCGTGGTCGGCTGTCCGAGCACATCGCTAAACCGACCTGCTGGAATATATTGGAAAAGATTACGCGAGGTCACGCTGTGCATGCAGAATCACTGTGGAAATTCCTCCCTCCTTGAGCGACTCGGTAAGGTTTTGCATATTTTATTTTAGTGAAATGTTGGCGTTTCGCGTAATTGCATCGTAACATTTCGGGAGTTTTTTAAAGTTTAATTAACTTAATTAAATACCTAGGTACCTATTGTTTTCGATTCGTTCGAGGCAAAATGAATAAAATAAACGGTCTATTAGTGAAACCTTTTTCTACGCGATCGCTCGAGGAAAAAATTCAAATCAAGGATTTTGGAAGACCTCTCCCCGATTTAGATCTAACCAAAACCCAGAAGGCTTCCACCTCTAGTTCATCACGCTTCAAAGGCCGTGTAAGGAAGTTTAATAGAAATATGTATTCGAAAAATAACTGGATTTGTGAAATTATAGTTTGCGTAAAATTTTGTGGGGCATTCGAGCTGGCACTATGTGGCCATGATGAAACGAGTTTGTCTGAAAATCCAGGGGTTTTGGCGAGTTGGGCGAAGATAGACTATCCGCTTTAGCAATGTTAAGTATCGAGAAATCGTTTATAAAAGGAATGTGCGTGCAATTTTAACGAACGTGTCATTCAGCATTTTTCCAATGCTAAAGAACGAAGAGTAGACCTGAACTTCAAGAGAATTTAAAGATAAGATATTTCTTTTTATTTTAAGTATGCCTATTTTTAAATTTGTTATTGACCTCCCAATATAATTCACTACGAGCCGCCACTGCTCATCGGAGCTCTTTCAGTGTTGATTGATCTTATAACTCCAATTTGACAGTATAAACACAAGAACCTTACCCATAATTTATGAAACATTGCTCTCCCTTCCTGATTTTCTTGTTCGCTTTAGCCAAAATGGTAGATCCATATGAAAAAATGGAAACGTTTTCGACGCAAGAGTGATTGAACAAACTACAAAACGAGTACAGTCCCATGCCCATCGGCGTCGTCGAATTTTCATTGGTTAAAGTGTAGAAACTGAACGTTAGGCCGTTAACGATGTTGATCAATTTGTCAAATAGCAATCTCTGTTTCAATTCGTTTTCTTGTACTCTGAATCTGGCAAGGATGTCTGTCTCCGTTTTCAAAGTGAAGAAAATCCTAGCGGCGTTCTGTGCGAGATTAAAGATGATGTTCATGGGCATTTTGTCCAGGTGTGAAACCAGCTCGGATATTTCCTTGTATCTTACGCTGCGATATGTGTCCGCCGGATCTTTCGAAAGTTTTTTGTAATCTTTCAGACCCCTCAGTGTTGTTCGAAGAGCTGCCCACCCGATAGGCTCCATAAATGAGGCGCAGTAGTACCTGGAAAAGAGACAAGATTAAATATAATTAGGGTATTCATCCCGGGTTTTGTAGATCCGGAAACACCGGGATCCTGATAAATTTTGAATCTCGGTAGAAGCCTTTTTATTCCTGGTCGCATGGAATAAGTTTTTGTAACGGTTAAGAAATCATGTTTCTTGGAATTAGACCGTGTCAAATTGGAATTACTATCCGACGGTTTCGCCTTCGATTGCACGAGGCATCTTCAGGGATCTTTACTCCACGAGATCTGAACACTGAATGAGCTCGAAGAGATTCAGGCGGCCTTTTATACCCGACTTGCGCTCGCTGAACCGTGACCCTGTGTTAAGATCGGTTTCCACGTGTATTGTAGACCGTAACCCGTATCTCTATTGAAATTTTTGGTGTGTTTAAATATTTCAATAGATTCTCTAACTTTTCGTTTATAAAAACCTGGAACCGATGCTAGAACCTTGGTTTCCTTTACATTTATGAAATGGCCAGTGTTATGCTGGTGTTCAACTACAGCAGATATTGAGCGTCCTGTTTGTCCCACATACACTTCTCCACAGGAGCAAGGAATTTTATATACTCCTTCTGTTTGGAAAGGTGCAAGATTTTCAGGGATCGCAAGCACTGTCCAATCTTCTTATGTGTATTGAAGATTATACGTATGTTGGACCGCCGAAGTAATCGTCCTATTTTGTCTGTAGTGCCATGTATGTAGGGAAGAACAACATTACCTAATAGTGACTCTTTATCATTCTCCTTTGGCTGAGTTGGTTTACTATATCTTTTAATTGCTCCTGTGGAGAAGTGTACGCTCAATATCAACTAGACTGAACATGAACGGAAAGAAATGAAGGTTCTAGCATCGGTTCCAGGTTTTTATAAACGAAAAGTTAGAGAATCTATTGAAATATTTAAACATACAAAAAATTTCAATAGAGATACGGGTTAGGGTCTACATCACACGTGGAAACCGATCTTAACACAGGGTCGCAGTTCGGAGAGCACAAGTCGGGTATAAAAGCCCGCCTGAATCTCTTCGAGCTCATTCAGTATTCAGATCTCGTGGAGTAAAGATCCCTCGTGCAATCGAAAGCGAAACGTCGGATAGTAATTCCAATTTGACGCGGTCTAATCCCAAGAACCATGATTTCTTAATTAACCAAAGCCGTGAAAGCTTCCGTTCTATGTTAGCTAACCCCTATGGGGAGGACACCAAGAAGGATGCCAAAACTTTTGGCGATCTCCGGAACAGCAAGAAGAAGTTACTCTGCCAGTTGGCCTTTCTCCTTAGATGCCGAGATGAAGATGTAGTACCGAAATCGCTACAGGTGAGACATCACATTACTTCTAGAACTGCTAAGAATATTTATAAGCGTGCTAGCAATGCATTAGTTAGAGAAAGGATTAAGGCAACACGTCGTGATTTAGATACAAATGCCCGGAAACTATTAGAAATTCATCTGAAATTAGCTTCTAGACTAGAAAGAAATACATTTTCAACTTTTGGACAACAACACCTATAAGGTTATGCAGGCAGACGCCACAAGTAGAATAGAAAGACGCATTACCAATTTGATCAACACATCGAGTCTACCACCAGCGGAGAAAAAATCATTAAAACCAAGCAGCTCCAAAACCCCCAAGTTCTACGGTCTTCCGAAGATACACAAGGACAACGTACCACTTCGACCGATCGTCAGAGCAATAGACTCGCCCACATACAAACTAGGTAAATATCTTTCAAATTTTCTTAATCCATTTACTGGAAAACAGATTCTTTTATTAAAAACTCTGCATATTTCGTGGAAAGACTTAAGACAATCACTTTACACAAATGTTCGTGTCAACGACTCAATTTCCATTATATCAGACGTACTGGATAATAATAATCTCGATAAGAACTTAATAGACCTAGTGGAAGCTTGTCTTACATCTACTTATTTCATTTTTCAAGGAACTTTTTATGAACAAACTTCAGGGGCAGCTATGGGATCTCCTCTATCACCTGTGGTAGCGAATATCTTTATGGAAGCCTTTGAGGATATTGCTCTAACATCCGCTCCACTAAAACCGAAGCACTGGTTTAGATATGTAGATTATACTTTTGTTGTTTGGCCTCACGGACAGGATAATCTTCTCATATTTCTGCCTACATCACACGTGGAAACCGATCTTAACACAGGGTGACAGTTCGGAGAGCACAAGTCGGGTATAAAAGCCCGCCTGAATCTCTTCGAGCTCATTCAGTATTCGGATCTCGTGGAGTAAAGATCCCTCGTGCAATCGAAAGCGAAACGTCGGATAGTAATTCCAATTTGACACGGTCTAATCCCAAGAACCATGATTTCTTAATTAACCAAAGCCGTGAAAGCTTCCGTTCTATGTTAGCTAACCCCTATGGGGAGGACACCAAGAAGGATGCCAAAACTTTTGACGATCTCCGGAACAGCAAGAAGAAGTTACTCTGCCAGTTGGCCTTTCTCCTTAGATGCCGAGATGAAGATGTAGTACCGAAATCGCTACAGGTGAGACATCACATTACTTCTAGAACTGCTAAGAATATTTATAAGCGTGCTAGCAATGCATTAGTTAGAGAAAGGATTAAGGCAACACGTCGTGATTTAGATACAAATGCCCGGAAACTATTAGAAATTCATCTGAAATTAGCTTCTAGACTAGAAAGAAATACATTTACAACTTTGGACAACATTACCAACTCACAGGCAGAAAAAATCCATCAAGTTACACTTAAGCAACAAAAGAAGTTTGAAGCCCTCCTGAACAGAAAAAAATCCAGTGAAACTTCCGCAGAACACAGTTATCAACCTGTCATCGAAGCCGTTATCCGAAGCAGAACTTTCCGTCCTTTCCAAGTGCCAAAATTTCGCAATAGCTCCAGGAACAGGCCGATGAAGTTAGATATGAGACAGCGAAGATCATTAAAAGCTCAAAACCACCGAGGTCGAACCTCTCCGCAGCCGAAAAAACAGCAATGAAGAACTTAAAGGAAGACGCAAACATTCTGGTACTTCCAGCAGATAAAGGCAACGCCACAGACGTCATGGACAGAACAGAATATGTGGAAAAGGTTACTCGACTTTTGGACAACAACACCTATAAGGTTATGCAGACAGACCCCACAAGTAGAATAGAAAGACGTATTAAATTGATCAACACATCCAGTCTACCACCAGCGGAGAAAAAATCATTAAAACCAAGCAGCTCCCAGATTCCCAGGTTCTACGGTCTTCCGAAGATATACAAGCACAAAGTACCACTTCGACCGATCGTCAGTGCAATATGTGCCCACATACAAACTAGGTAAATATCTTTCAAATTTTCTTAATCCATTTACTGGAAAACAGATTATTTTATTAAAAACTCTGCACATTTCGTGGAAAGACTTAAGACAATCCAGTTGGATCCCGAAGATATTTTGGTCAGTTTCGATGTAGAATCACTTTACACAAATGTTCCTGTCAACGACTCAATTTCCATTATATTAGACATACTGGATAATCATAATCTCGATAAGAACTTAATAAACCTAGTGGAAGCTTGTCTTACATCTACTTATTTAATTTTTCAAGGAACTTTTTATGAACAAAGTTCAGGGGCAGCTATGGGATCTCCTCTATCACCTGTGGTAGCGAATATCTTTATGGAAGCCTTTGAGGATATTGCTCTAACAGCCGCTCCACTAAAACCGAAGCACTGGTTTAGATATGTAGATTATACTTTTGTTGTTTGGCCTCACGGACAGGATAATCTTCTCATATTTTTGGACCACCTTAATCAACAACATCATAATATCAAGTTCACGATGGAAATTGAATCTAATGGAACAATTCCCTTTCTAGATGTATGTGTTCAAAGGAAGGAAAATGGTACCTTAGGACATTCTGTGTATAGAAAACCGACGCATACAAATAGATACTTAAATGCAAATTCTCATCACCACCCAGCACAAAAGAAATCGTTTATTAACTCACGAGTATTCAGAACTATTTCGATTTGTGATCAAGATTCTTTAACATCGGAAACATCGAAACTGACCGAAGCTCTCAAAGGGAATGGCTATTGCACTGAAGATATTACGCGTTCAATTAAAAGATATAGTAAACCAACTCCGCCAAAGGAGAATGATAAAGAGCCACCATTAGATAGTGTTGTTCTTCCCTACATACATGGCACTACAGACAAAATAGGACGATTACTTCGGCGGTCCAACATACGTACAATATTCAATACACATAAGATTGGACAATGCTTGCGATCCCCGAAAGATCTTGTACCTTTCCAAACAGAAGGAGTATATAAAATTCCTTGCTCCTGCGGAGAAGTGTATGTGGGAGAAACAGGACGTTCAATATCAAAAGGAACATGAACGATGTATTAAAAAGAAACAAATTGTTCAATCTGCTGTAGCTGAACACCAGCATAACCAAGGTTCTAGCATCGGTTCCAGGTTTTTATAAACGAAAAGTTAGAGAAATTTCAATAGAGATACGGGTTACGGTCTACATCACACGTGGAAACCGATCTTAACACAGGGTCAGGGTCCGGCGTGCGTGCACAAGTTGGGTATAAAAGGCCGCCTGAATCTCTTCGAGCTCATTCAGTGTTCAGATCTCGTGGAGTAAAGATCCCTGAAGATGCCTCGTGCAATCGAAAGCGAAACGTCGGATAGTAATTCCAATTTGACACGGTCTAATCCCAAGAACCATGATTTCTTAATTGACCAAAGCCGTGAAAGCTTCCGTTCTATGTTAGCTAACCTCTATGGGGAGAACACCAAGAAGGATGCCAAAACTTTTGGCGATCTCCGGAACAGCAAGAAGAAGTTACTCTGCCAGTTGGCCTTTCTCCTTAGATGCCGAGATGAAGATGTAGTATCGAAATCGCTACAGGTGAGACATCACATTACTTCTAGAACTGCTAAGAATATTTATAAGCGTGCTAGTAATGCATTAGTTAGAGAAAGGATTAAGCCAACACTTCGTGATTTAGATACAAATGTCCGGAAACTATTAGACATTCATCTGAAATTAGCTTCTAGATTAGAAAGAAATACATTTACAACTTTGGACAACATTACCAACTCACAGGCAGAAAAAAATCCATCAAGAAATTACACTTAAGCAACAAAAGAAGTTTGAAGCCCTCCTGAACAGAAAAAAATCCAGTGAAACTTCTGCAGAACACAGTTATCAACCTATCATCGAAGCCGTTATCCGAAGCAGAACTTTCCGTCCTTTCCAAGGGCCAAAATTTCGCAATAGCAAGTAGCATTCCCGTAGAAGACATAGTATCTTCTGTTGAAGCCGCAATCAGAAGATTATCAGTGGAACAAGCCGATGAAGTTAGATATGAGACAGCGAAGATCATTAAAAGCTCAAAACCACCGAAGTCGAACCTCTCCGCAGCAATGAAGACCTTAAAGGAAAACGCAAACATTCTGGTACTTCCAGCAGATAAAGGCAACGCCACAGACGTCATGGACAGAACAGAATATGTGGAAAAGGTTACTCAACTTTTGGACAACAACACCTATAAGGTTATGCAGGCAGACGCCACAAGTAGAATAGAAAGACGCATTACCAATTTGATCAACACATCCAGTCTACCACCAGCGGAGAAAAAATCATTAAAACCAAGCAGCTCCAAGATTCCCAGGTTCTACGGTCTTCAGAAGATACACAAGGACAACGTACCACTTCGACCGATCGTCAGTGCAATAGACTCGCCCACATACAAACTAGGTAAATATCTTTCAAATTTTCTTAAACCATTTACTGGAAAAACAGATTCTTTTATTAAAAACTCTGCACATTTCGTGGAAAGACTTAATACAATCACTTTACACAAATGTTCCTGTCAACGACTCAATTTCCATTATATCAGACATATTGGATAATAATAATCTCGATAAGAACTTAATAGGCCTAGTGGAAGCTTGTCTTACATCTACTTATTTCATTTTTCAAGGAACTTTTTATGAACAAACTTCAGGGGCAGCTATGGGATCTCCTCTATCACCTGTGGTAGCGAATATCTTTATGGAAGCCTTTGAGGATATTGCTCTAACATCCGCTCCACTAAAACCGAAGCACTGGTTTAAATATGTAGATGATTCTTTTGTTGTTTGACCTCATGGACAGGATAATCTCATATTTCTGGACCACCTTAATCAGCAACATCATAATATCAAGTTCACGATGGAAATTGAATCTAATTGAACAATTCCCTTTCTAGATGTGTGTGTTTAAAGGAAGGAAAATGGTACCTCAGGACATTCTGTGCATAGAAAACCGACGCATACAAATAGATACCTAGCGAGCCACATTTGATTGTTCAAAGTGAATTAAATGATTTAGTACGTGATTTGGGGTTATCCAAGCAACAGCCAACAACAAAAATTACGAATTTGAGAAAAAGAAATGCATTTTATTGGGCCACAAATTAGAAAATTGCTGGACGATGTGACACATTTTACGGAAAAGCTTACCAGGCAGGAACTCAGAGCATGGAATTCATTTGTTAATGTAGTAAGACGATTTTTAGGCAACAATATGGATGAAAATTATGAACAATTAGTTAATGAACTCTTAGATGCTTATAAAGCCCTTGGTGCCAGAATGTCATTAAAAATTCACTTCTTCCATTCCCATCTGTCATTTTTTCCAGGGTGAAAGGTTTCACCAAGATATCAGAAAACGGAAATTCGGTACCAAGGACGATGGGATCCAGCCATGATGGGTGACTACTGTTGGTTTTTGAAGAGAGAAGATAGGAAACCACATAAAAGGAAAAAGTAAAGTTTAATTAGTGTTTTAAGTTAATATTTTTCTCGTTTGCGTTTCTCTTAGATGTATGGTATGTTTAATAGGCGAAAACTGTAAACATAGTCAATAAACAGGGTTAAGAATTTTCTGAAATCATTTTTTCTATAGATATTAAGTATCGTAACATTCGATATGGTTCTACAACCCTAACAAGAACACCCTACCTACCCTACACCCCTACACCCCTACAACTTTCTATTTGTCATTTTCGTATTTGGATAGGTCCATTCTGTTAGATTATGCTATTCTGATTTGTGTTACAACAAAAAAAAATTTGTCGGCCAGTGAATTAATGCACCACCTATTTGATAAATTGCGTCATATACTTTTTTTGGTAGAGGATGGACTCCTCCAACAGATTTTCAACTAAAATATTTGTATTTATGAAAAACTCCGACTCAATGGTGGCGTTTCCAGGAAAAAGGATTAAAATTAACTTAATAACAAGCCACAATATAAGGCAGTCATTTTATCCCAAGAAATTGTAGAAAAATGTATCCAATTGAGTAGTTTAATTATATGTTTTGCAAAAACTTATAAATTCGGTATCTATTAGATGCTGGCTATACCCTTAACCACTTTTTTCTGCAATTTCTGCGGAAATTATTTCTTTTTCGTACAAATACTTTAACATATTTTGGGCTCTTATATGTGGAACTCCTTGATCAAGCATGATGTTTGGTTTTAAGCATGTTAGATATTTAATAAACTTATATTTAATACAACGTTCTATTAAATTCTCTATTTGATTTATCAAAAATGACATTTCAACAAAAAATAAGTTTGTCCTTTTCAGGAACATTTAGGTCTTTTAATGCTTTTTTAGTGGCAAAATCAACATCAGTCTTATTAGTTGGTAAAAGAATACCTTTTATTATCAAAATTTAATTTTAAAATTTATTGGAGAGCTTTATCCATAAATTGTGTTTTTAAGATTTTTTTTTTGATTAATTCATTTAGTATAACCATAGGTTTATCGCTCAGATTTTTAAAAATGGTTCACTAATGGCGGCAATGTGTGAAAAAATGTGAGTCTTGGTCTTAAAAACGTATCTTTTGAAGCCTTTGTTGTCTCAGGAACTGAAACATTTCACGGAAGCTTAATGGCTTTACCTTCCATCCAAATTTTACGGGGAGATAAAACGTCCAAAGCCCTTTCACAGGGCATGTGAATCTTTTAAATCATAATATGCTCCCACTAGAAAGTAACACTACTTAAACCGATTTTCTAGTCGTCTTTACTTTAGTTACTGTTATTGTAGATATGGGATTTTAAAATTTAAGTAATACAAGGCATGTTAAGTAAATTATAGTTATATAATATACATGTTAAATATAAGTATAGTTATATAAAGGCGCCGAAATAATTTTGGGTAAATACAATCAAGCAACGCTGATTTATTTTACTATGTTTCCAAGTTTAGTATAAAATCCCCTGACTTTCTATTAGTTTTTGTAAATTCCCTTACTTTTCCCTGATTTTTAGTCAGATTTCTTAATTATCTGGCTTTTCCAGGTTGTTAAGAACCCTGGAAAATAGGGAAAATGCCAAATTCCAACTTTTTTTAGTCAGAAATCTGGCTTTTCCAGGTTGTTAAGAACCCTGGAAAATAGGGAAAATGCCAAATTCCAACTTTGCCACACTGTATATCAAAAACTAGCCATAGGATTTAGTTGTAGCCATGAAAGCTTTTGATCAAGGGATCGAGAACTAAAACATATCACATTTTCAGAAAAATTGACTAACAGCCAAAATGTATAGGGCCCTTTACACCGAATGGTGAAAATCTAAAAACGAACTGTATCTGCTACACTATTTTTTGTAAATGATATTTGCCTTTAAAAAAATTTACTTTAATATCCTCTTAAGGGGGAACTGCACGCAGTATTACGGATCATTTGCAAGCCTTTCTCCGCTGCAATATTATATTAAAACTAAAAGAGATATGTATTAGCTGCAATGGGATTTCAATAGGGAAATATGTATAGTTGGGCGCTAAACGCGATTTTTTATGAAAAAATCTAATCTAGAATTATAAAATAGAAGTAGATTTGTCCATTTTCGACCATTTTTCGACCACATTTTGACGCAAATGCCGTCGCATATAATTTTTTTTCCACAAAATCGCTCTTTTCCGCCTTGCATTGATCCTTTGTCTACGTAACTGCAACATTTGAAATGGTAAATCGTACTCATGTCTTTGTATTTCTGCAGCGCGTGAACCCTTTTGAAACCATTTTTAAACGAAATGTAATTTAAATTGCCTATACATAACACATTTTTTTGAGGTCCGACGTGCAGGAAGATGTTTCTAATACATAGGTACCTTTTCATCTTACTTTGAACTTGACTAGACCTTGTCGCTAGTTTTTCACTTTTCGTTGTTGTTCAATGTTGTACAAGAACTTTAATAAACATGATTATGTTGTTGTTTTTACTTCAAGCTACAATGCACTTCGTGGAGTAAAGATTACTGAAAATGAACTTACTCAACTTGCTCAATGTACATTGAACACTAATTTAATTATCGTCGGCTGCAGCTATCACTTCAATAGACCTGTTCTTAACAACTTGTAACGGTGTACTGTCGTGCGTTACGGTCAGACAAATTATCATGTTAATAAATCTATATTTTTTTAAGTAAACATATTTAGTATTTAATAATTTAAATATTTTATTGCCTACAGGCCTATATTGAGCGTATTAAATTTTTCTATATTCAGTTAATCTTGCGGTTGGACGTAAATAGGCTAATTATAACTATAGTGTATATTTAAGTTGTTATATCACTATATTTCAGTATTTATTTGACGCTAAGGATGCATGAATTCTTACATTTCAGTGATATCATTTATTTAGTTTTTTTTTTGGATACCATTGAATCTCCCCTGTATTTGTATAAATTTGGCAGCCAATAGGCGACACGTTGTTCACCGCGTGGTGTAGACTAGTTTTTGGCTTTCCTTGTTCCTCTTAAGGCAGATTTAAAAATGCGTTCTTGTCGTACACTCAAATATTGCTTACTTCGTTGGCGAATAATTGCATGCATGTCGTTGATCATAATAAATACAAGGGAATTTGATATTTAATATTATTATCATTCAATTGGGAAGAGAACATAAAGATTAAAGCTTATTTTCCCTAGTTATTTTTCTGTTAATTTTGGTTTGTTGAATTATGATATTTATATAGCTTATAATTAATTGAGTTAATTAAATTGTTCTAGTATATATTTAAGCAATAGTTTTCCTTTTCAATTAAAATCATTTAAGACATACGTTTACTTTGGGGTTTTTATTTGCGCCGTCAGTTCACTAGTTGCTAGATAATTTTTGTTGTCTACCACAACTATTTATTTAGGCTCGCCTAAATTAAATATTGGATAGAATTCCGATCCCAATTGCATCTTAAATTCAATTTTGGTTCCGAGAAAATAAGGTCATCCCGGATATAATTCGTCATAAATCCTGTTCGAGAACCATTGAGGGAGAGGAGTAGGTAGGCATTAAAACCAGAACTGTTGCAGCCTTGGGCCGTCCATAAAGGTCGTGGGTTCTCCACCACGTGGCGCCAGCTATTAAGAGTTTTGGTGAGAAATTTCCATTTTTTTATTAGTTTATTTCATTCGAAAACTTGAGTAATTAATTATCTTAACAGTGTTTAAATTATTGGCCAATTAGGGTACATATAATTTAATATTAGTGACCGTAATTTTACAAATTATTTCACAAGAATTTTCCTTTTAATTATTGCTAATTTTTTTAAAATTATTAAATAATTCACTTGCTACGTTGATTTTGAATATTTGCCTTAGTGTAATTTAATTATTTTGTAACAAATTTGGTAATTTGTTATTTAAAGAGTTTTTTTTTTATTGGTTAAGGTACAGATAATAATTTCAGAAGAAGGATTTTCCGCTAAGTTCGGCTTATAACACGGCAGCACATTTATTTCTTTTTTTATTGCGGATGGCGCCCTTTTAAAAACCTTACTTAAGCTCCGTGTTATAAGACGTGTCTTCTGAAAAGAATACTGTATACATTAATTATCGAAAAGGACAGAAAAAATAATTAAATTAGTTAAAACAACCACGTCTGTCAACTCATTCCAGAGCCGGCAAAAGGAGCTGTCGTGCCTAGGCCCTTTTAAGAGGTTTGCCTAGTAATATTATGTTCGTTAAAACACCCATACGTTACAAACTTAATACGACGACAGAATGAATTTATTATGTCATTCTTAAGCAATACAAGTGCTGTATTTATACCACTTATTACTGTAAACAGAGATGGTATTATTGATTTCCATACAAAGAGAGAATTGGTATCGTTTATTGTGGAAAACTATTTTCATCTACAGTCCCGACCTGGCGAAAATTTTTTAACCTACCAGAGACCAACGGTTCATCTTTAGTACATCGATTTTCGACGGGCTGCGCCATGGCTGAGTCCCTTGGAGCCTCTACTTCTTCAGCAGCTGCCGACGAGTTATTAATAGCGACCAACGAAAGACCTCAACTCTCCATGAGTGTAGTTATTTATTATCAAAATGTTCGAGGTTCTCTTACGGAAACTTGGCTGAATGAGTCATTTTTTGATTCAGAATTATTGAATCCACAGTACATAGTTTTTCGGAGGGACAGAAACTATGCTCAATTGGGCTGTTGTCCTCATTGCTGCATCTAGTTCTCTTGGCGCATCTTTGGTCCCCACACCTGTAATCAATTTATATGACGATCTCTGCATTCAGCTGGACATTGCTGGTAGTAAGCTTATAATGGGATGCGTCTACATCCCTCCAAGTTCAACACCTGATGGCTATCAATCTTTTTAATAATACTTGCGAATCTCTACGCAACTGGTTCACCAACCATAGATTTTTAATATACGGCGATTTTAATCTGCCACACATCGAGTGGACAATTGAAAACGATTTCCAAATTCCAACAGACCTATCTTCATTGCCTGCCGAGATTCCTGTGGAGACAATGTTTTTCCTCGAGTTAAGACGGTTAAACGCTGTTCGGAACTCACTGGGCAGAACACTCGACTTAATTTTCGCCGAGGACATCAACTGTCTTTCCGTCTCACTCTGGGTCATTCCACTTCTCATCATTGATGTCTATAACAGCCACTGAAATTCAGTTCCATCTCCAACACGTCCAGTTGTTAAAGAATAAAAGTACAATTTCAGTGTACCAATTTAACAAAGCAGACTATTCACAACTGAACCAATTTTACGAAGATGGACTTAGATGAGATGATAAGCCACTTCTACGAGATTTTTTTTGAGGGAATACGGATGTTCGTCCCAAAGAAAACTGTCGTGGCCGACAAGTATCCTAAATGGTTTGACAAAGGACTTCGCCAATGTATTGTGGAGAAAAACAAACTCTACTGGAGGTTCAAACGATCGGGTGTCTATGATGACTATTTGACTTATTCTAATGCCCGTCGCGAGGAGGTTCGAACTGATATGTGCTACCTCCTACAGGGTGAGTCGGGAGGATCGCCCTAAACTCCAGGAGTGTGTGTGATTTAAAAAAACTCATATGTTCTTATTCGATTTTCATTTGTTTTCAACTTACAACAAAAATAAGATTTCAAGCATAATTCCATACATACAACATAATAATTATAGGGTGCTTAGAAATCAAAATAAGTTAATGTTCCATTTACTGGTACTATACCTGTCAGTGTCATTTTTGAATTCGTACCTGTCAGTGTCATTTTTGAATCCGAGCTGTTGAACATATTCCAAAATGCCGAATTTTTACTCACACTTAGAGTATGCGAATATGATATTTGTTTATGGTTTTTGCAATGGGAATCCTACAGCTGCTGCTGAAGAATACCGTCAACGATTCCCATTTCAACGTCATCCTGATAAGAAAGTATTTATGAGAGTTTTCAACAAACTATGCGAAAGCGGAACACTTCCCAGTGCCAACACAACTTCTGAAAGAGCTACTCAACAAACTTTAGAAGAAGTAGAAAATATTCTGGACCTAGTAGAAGAAGATTCAACCATCAGTTCACGCAGAATGGCTGCTCAGTTTGACATTCCACAAAAAAGAGTGATAAATACGCTCCACGAGCAAGGTTTGTATCCTTACCACTTACAAAAAATCCAACACCTACAGCCAGAAGATTTTGCCAAACGTATGGAGTTTTGTCGGTGGATAGACAATAATCGTCATCTTATATCGCGTATACTTTTCACGGACGAAGCAACATTTACTCGTGACGGTATTAATAATAGTCGCAATTGCCATGTCTGGTCAGAGGAAAATCCGCATGCAACAGTCGAGAGCAACTTTCAACATAGGTTCTCGGTAAACGTATGGTGTGGTATGATAGATAGTTATGTCATTGGCCCTTTTATTTTGGAAAATCGCCTCACAGGGGACTACTATTGTGAATTTCTCGAAAATGAATTACAAGGACTACTGGAGGATGTTCCCCTAAACATCAGAAGGCAAATGTACTTCCAGCATGATGGAGCTCCAGCACATTTCGCACATCAAGTCAGGCAACACTTAGACAGGAGGTTTCCAAGGCGTTGGATTGGTCGCGGTGGTCCTATTATTTGACCTCCAAGATCTCCTGACCTCACTCCACTCGATTTCTGTTTATGGGGCTGGTTAAAAAATGAAGTATACAAAGTGAGAGTGGACACTCGAGAAGCACTTATTCAGCGTATCAGAAATATTGCAGATGAAATTAAAGAAAGGCATGAGGCAATTAGAAGAGCAACAGGTGCCCTACGTAGACGAAGCCGAAAATGTTTAGAGCTCAATGGGGGCATTTTTGAACATTTAATATGATGAAATCTAATGATTGAAACGTTAATTTGTTAGATCTTGTTTATATTCTAATTTATGCTATAAGTTGAAAACAAATGAGAATCGAATAAGAACATATGAGTTTTTTTAAATCAGTATCTTTTATAGAACACACTCCTGGAGTTTGGGGCGATCCTCCCGACTCACCCTGTATATGCCACAAACACTGAACTTTTAATTCCTCAAAATATAAAACATTTCTGGTCCTACATAAATAACCTTAAAAAAGACTGAATTTACACCAGCGCCAGCGGATGAGATACGAATGTCGTGAGCTTGTCATCGTATTCGAACAACAACAACGTTGACGTTACGAATGTGGCACCTGTCCGTTTCTCTACTACATTGGCATCCCACACGTTTGAAACACAGAAAATTGCCGACGATCTAAGCCACCTTGACCCGTCTAAGAGGGCTGGTCCGGACGGCATTCCCGCTATATTTTTAAAGTCATGTTCGGAGTCTTTGTCATCACCCCCGCGTAGCATTTTTCAACGCTCACTTGATAGTGGATCCTTCCCGAAAATTTGGAAGGTCTCTAACCTCGTACCTATCTTTAAGTCCGGTGACAAGAGCGACGTCACCAACTGTCCTGGTATATCAATACTTTGAGCCATTCCAAAGCTTTTCGAAGCTATATTAACCGACGAAATCTATTACAGAACAGCATGGATTTTATAGAGGACGCTCAACAACCACCAACCTTGCAGTTTACCCAAACTTTCTATTATCATCAATAGAGGCGGGTCACCAAATCGACTCAATCTACACTGACTTATCTAAAGCCTTTGACAGCGTCTGTCATCCGCTCCTGTTGAAGAAATTATCCGAAATTGGCATTACCGGAAGTTACCTAGAGTGGATCAAATCTTACCTCTCTGAGCGTCGACAATATGTACAGATCTGTGGCTCTTCATCCCGAGAAATCGTTGCGACTTCTGGAGTCCCTCAAGGGTCGCACATTGGACCTGTTCTGTTTCTGCTCTTTGTCAATGACGTTGCATCCTGCTTTGGAGTATCCCGCTTCCTCCTATACGCGGATGACTTAAAATTTAACAATATTGTCAATAGCAGAGCCAATTCACTGCAGTCTGACCTTGACATTTTTGCTTCCTGGTGTACTGACAATCTACTAAAGATTAATGTATCCAAGTGCAAGGCAGTTAGCTTTTATAAATGTGCTAATCCGATTATCTCTACATATAAGGTATACAACGAATCTATTAACACTATAAATAATATAAATGACCTGGGAATTATTTTCGATCAGAAGTTGTCCTTTAATCAGCACTTCACAAGAGCTTCAGAATGTTGGAATTTATCAAACGTAATACAAAATACATTAACGATACCAAAGCAATCATGAGTTTATACAACTGCCTTGTACGCAGCATCGTCGAGTATTGCTCAGTTATTTGGATTCCGAGTTATAACACCCACAAAATAAGATTGGAGAAGGTCCAAAACCGATTCATCAAGTACCTATTGTTCAAACACCAATTTCCCTATTCAGATCTTCCCTATGAGACCAGACTATTGTTGTGTGGAATGAAGAATCTGGAAAAGAGACGTAATGATGCACTGCTTCTCTTTGTGTATAAACTCATGAACAATTTAATTGATTGCTCTGAACTTTAGAGTTAATCACATTACTGGTTCTCAATAAACGTACAAGGCAGCAACAACTGTTTTAAGAACGTCCACACCGTACAAACTATGGACTCAATGCTTTTGTTGACAGAATGTTACACAACTACAACCGCCTCTATTCTGTCTGTGATATCTTCAGTTCTGGTTTATTGAAGATAAAAAGACAAATTTTGTACAAATAGCTTTAGTTAGATTTCACATATTTTATTAGATTTTAACCACACATGTTCATTTTAAATTATACAGACTGTTTGTTTTCTTGTTTTCCCTCTTTCTAGTGTTTCTTTTTCTGTTTGTATTTTAAGTATTTTCTGTTTGTATTATATACCATTTGGAATTATCATTCATTATAAATATATAAATAAATAAATTAACCTTACCTGCAAATGATGCACTCGTACTCGTGATAGTTTGCGAAGGCCTTACTGCGGCATATCTCGCTGCAATACAACTGCGAGCTGCAGTGCTGGCAGGGGATCATGTTGAGAGAGAGTTCAGCGCATTCCGTACAAAAGAACGGCTTACGGTCCTTGTCCAAGCACATGGCGTATGGTTTTTCGATGGCTATGATTTCCCCAGGGTCGATATTTCTGGTGGCTTCTATAAAACGACCATATCGATCGTTGTATGAAATTTTAACGCAGTCTGCAGCTGCATCGATAGCTGGGTGTTTATTGGTGATCTGAGGGATATCGCCGTGGAATCGTTTATGCTGTTGAGTCGGTAAAAGTTCTTTGGCAAACCTACGACGTTCCAAGAGTTTGTTCGTTTTCTCTTGTGGGTAGTTTAAGTTTAATGCTCTGTCGATGTCCTAAAAATAAAAATGTAATGAAGTGCTTCCAAATTGAATATTGCAGTATTTTTCTCAAAAATGGATTTGAAATAGACTCACAATCAGTTAGAATTGACTCAAACTCAAAATGCTTTATTATCAGAAGAAAATTGGACGCAGGCTATTTTCCTCTTTCTCCCAATCGTCACCAAATGTGGAGATGATTAATGATTCCGTCGATAATAACAGCCAGCAAAATTTTTGTCAACTGCCCAACGTTCCAACTCAAAATTAGAAATGGTAACTGGTGCTAATGACAGATCTTCAGTGAATGGTAGTCTTGTCATGTTTTACCAAAATGTCAGGGGTCTACGCACCAAAATTAATGAAATTTCTCTTAGCGTCATGTCTTACGACTATGACGTAATATTTCTCACCGAGACAGGACTTAATGGAGATATTTCTAACAACGAAATATTTAAAAATGAATATATAGTTTTTCGAGCAGATAGAAGTTATAAGGAACTAGGGTGTCAACGCGGCGGCGGCGTATTGATTGCCGTTTCTTCTTTTTTTCGGGCTTCGAGTTTGACGCTGTTTGGGTTCTGATGAAGGCAGGCAATGCAAGTTTGGTGGTAGGATGAGTATATTTTCCACCTAATTCTAACCAGGAATGTTATCAGTCTTTCTGCAATACCTGCGAGTCGCTGAGAAATAGATTCAATAACCATACATTTTTTATTCTTGAGGATTTTAACCTTCCTTCGGTGGAATGGATCTATGAAGACAATTCACTGGTTCCAAAATGTTTACCGTCCCTAGCTTCTGAAACTCTTTTTGTGACAATGAGTTTTCTTGAATTGCAACAAATGAATTCTCTTTGCAATCACATGGGCAGAAGTTAGTGTTTTCGTTTCATCTTCAAATTTTCCTCTTGTACAGATTGACCCCTACCATCCAGCAATTGAAGTGAAGTATAAAATTAAATATGTTTCGCCGATAAAAAATCAAAATCAAGTAAGTGTTTACCCGATACATAAAGCAAATTTCGTCAATTTGGATATCTTTTATAAGCAGTCCGACTGGTCATTCTTATTGTCTGAGCCTGATATTGACAGAATGGTTGAACAGTTCTGAAGTTTTATTTCAGGGTATCAATAATTGTATCCCCAAGAAGATCGTGGCTGACTGTAAATATCCCAAATGGTTTGACCTTCCCTTAAAAAAGCTTATTGGGCAAAAGAATTGCTTATACAAAAAATATAAAAGGACCGACAAATTTGCTGACTATTTGGTCTATTCTGACATAAGACGTGAGGTTAAACTTCGAATTGATATGTGTTATCTTACATGTCACACAGACTGAGCTACTTATCGCGGAAATCATTAAATACTTTTGGTCATTTGTACGAAACTTAAAAAGGGACTCCAATCTGCCCAGTGTTATGAATTTTGAAGGGTAAGAAATCACTGGATCAAATAACATCGCAAATGCTACTCACTTTCAGTCTTGCTATACTTACCACCATAATTTAGACTTTAGTAAAATTGATCCAATAAGTTATTCAGGAAAGATACTATCAACATATTGTTTTACAGAGGCAGAAATCTTTAATAAATTAAAGGACCTTGATCCTTCCAAGAAGGCTGGCCCTGATGGAATTCCTACTATTCTATTGCAAGGATGCTGTGAGTCATTGTCTCAGCCTCAATGTATAATTTTTCAGAGATCCATTAATCTGGGTGCCTTTCCTGAATTTTGGAAGTTTTCTACCCTTCCGCCCATTTTCAAATCTGGTGATAAAAGTGATGTGAAGAACTACAGAGGTATTTCTTTACTTTCACATATACCAAAGCTCTTTGAGGCAATTATCACCGATCATATATTTGAGTCTTTAAAACACTATATTACGAGTATGCAACATGGTTTTTATCGTGGTCGTTCAACAACTACCAATCTTGCAATATTTCAAAACTACTTAGTGACATAGGTTGAGGCTGGCAAGCAGATCGACGTTATTTACACTGACATATCTAAGGCTTTTGACAGTGTTGGCCATCAGTTTCTGTTATGGAAATTACAGCAAATTGGTTTTTGTGGAAAATATCTTGAGTGGATCAAATCGTATTTATTTAATCGTCGCCAGCAAGTCAACATATGCGGTTCAGTCTCCAGGGATATTCTTGTGACATCGGGTGTCCCGCAGGGTTCGCATGTGGGTCCAGTTCCCTTTCTGCTCTTTATAAATGATATAATATCCTGTTTCGAATTTTCCGAATGTCTTTTATATGCAGACGGCTTAAAATTCTTCTCACCAGTCTCCTCAGACTCCAATCCTCTGCAGTCTGATATGGCAAGGCTCTTGAAATGGTGCAGAACTCATTATCTCTCTCTTAACATCTCGAAATGTAAAGTGCTCCGTTTTTACAAATGTATTAATACCACACCCTCCACCTACTTCATAGATAATGTAAACCTTGAAGTTGTTAGTTCTTTCACGGACCTAGGTGTTATTTTTGATGAAAATCTAACTTTTAATCTACATATTGATAACATTGTACTTAAGGGTTTTAGACTTCTGAGTTTTATAAAGCGACATACGAAACACGTAACTGATACCAAAGAAATTGTGTGTCTCTATAACTCATTGGTTCGTAGCGTTCTAGAATATTGTTGCACAATATGGAGTCCATCATACCAAGGCCACATTGACAGAATTGAAAAGGTGCAAAATAGGTTTTCAAAATACCTCTTACATAAATTGCATTTCCCATATCAAGGTCTGTCATCTAATACTAGAGCTCTTCTTTGCGGCCTTCAAACCCTTGAATTTAGAAGAAGGCACTTCTGGTCTTTTTGCATAAATTGGTGAATGGGGAGATTGACTGCGAAGTGCTGCTTGGATCAATCCCCTTTTTAGTGCCTATTAGAAGAACAAGACAATCACAGTTGTTTGTTGAAAGGTACCACCGTACAAATTATGGGTTTAGCGCATTTGTTGACCGACTGGTTCACAATTACAATTGTCACTTCTCAGAATATGATATTTTCAGAGTAAGCACTTTGCAGCTGAAAAGGCAGTTAACCGGATTGGTTTTGTAATGTTTTTTGGCCCATATTGATGTTAGTTTTTGTTTATGTAGTTGTGTAGTTGTATCATTATTCATGTATTATTTTATTTCACTTGAAAATCTTCCTAATTGGTAATTTTTGTTTGCTGATCTGACATATATTTTTTAGAGTTACTGACTTTATTATTTATTTATTTGACGTTATTTGCGAATGCGTACCATTTCGAATGTTTAGCATTCTGTAGTTACGTTTCTGAAGGGCCACTTGACCGATGCGTGCATCGGCTACGTCCTTACATTGATAAAAAAAATTTCTTGTTGATAAAGCTGATAAATGTCAATAAAAAAAGAGAAAAAACAGTCATATATATGAACATAATATCAATAACAATACACAACAAAGTGAACAATATAATACCAAAGACAAGCAGATATCAAAATTTATTTAGACATTACAGCATCAAGCTCGGTTTTAATAATAAAATTAAAAATTGCAGCAAAAGAGAGCATCTCAATAAAAAGCTAATTGTAAAAAGTAATTAAAACAAATACACACTCTTAGAATATTGTTAAAACTTCATAAACAAAACATTTTCAAATCTAAGTCAAAATATTTCACTGAGACACTCTCCCACGTCAGAGTCGGCTACTAAAATCTAGAATATTGTTACACCTTTATAAACACACATTTACAAGTGCAAGTCAGTATCTTTCACCGAGATACTCTTCACGTCATTGTAGGGTTTCGCAACAAGCAGTTTCTTTACCTCAAACTTAAACCTATTTCCGTCATATATCTGTCTAATATTGCATGGCAAATGGTTAAATAATAGGCGACTACTATAAATAAGAGATCTGTGCAGATGAAGTACATTATATGATTGTCGCATATTGTAATTGGTTTGTGGTAATATAAACATTGTTTATATTACATTTAAAAGACATTATGCTAGTTTTTAACAAGTTAAAACACAATTTATTAGAGTCCCAGTCAGTGTAGATAACATCAATCTGTTAGCCAGTTTCAACCGATGTTATTAGATAATTTTGAAATAGCCGTTGAGCGACCGCGATAAAAACCATGTTGCTCCCTCGAAATATAATGTTTCAGCTTTGATATCAAGGATTGTATTTACTTATCTCACCACAGCACATAGTGTGACAGGGAAATCACCATTTGAATTAATGTTTAATGGAAGGACACCAAGGACCATTTTAAGTCAAGTAAAAAGTCAACTACAGAAATTGAAAATAAAGAACACCGTTGGAAAGATTCTCAAAGCCTAAACCATGAAGAATCTCAAATGCAGTATTATGGAGGAAGGGAAAGGAGTTTTGAAGTGAGCGAGAGTGTATATGTCAGAGTATAGCAAACAAAAAATGGATACAAGCAAATATCATAGAGAGAATAGGTAAATTTAAAGCGTCATACAAATCAAATTTAAAAACATCTGGTTCTCAGAGAGCAGGGTACTGGGTCTAAAGATTTGCCTAATAAAAATAACAATTTTCATAAAGACTTTTCATCTGATTTCTTCACTAATTTGCCATGTGCATCTCGTATTGTTTCTAGTGCTACGAGTCATGAAGGATCTACTACAAACTCTCAAAGTCTCAGCTAATCAGATAAGAGCAGAAAATAAATCTGATGGCAATATGTCTGAAAGATCATTTTCTGTAGAGCAAAGCTCTGGTGTCAAAGGGTTAGAGAGGGCAGAGTCAACATCAAACATCATTAAAAACCAACAGTGTTGTGGGAAAGTCATTAAAAGCTAATCCAGCCCGAAAATCAAAAAGAAAACTTAAAACACAGTTTTATCTCTCATTTCACAAAACAAATTGATCCTCAGAGCTCAGCATCGGATTAATTCAAATTAAAATTTTAAGTTTTCAAATCACTAATAACATGATTATATAATGACTCTTTATTTTTGACTGTATTTCACTAAAGCTAAAGGCTGTAAGACTGATTATTGTTATTGATAATGTAAATATATTGACGACTGATATAATAACTTATATAAAATTGCTGACTACTGGCATGTACATAGATTACTGACTGATAATTAATTAAAGATAATTTGCTCACTGATAAATATGTGCCTATATTTTATAACCATGTATATAATGAGAATCTATAATGTATGGATGTATAGAATGCATATTATGAAAAGTATATTTGCGATAATATATAATAAAGCTTTATTACAAGAGCTTTAACGTCTGAACACAGACCTTGGAATTTGAGTTAGCTTTTTGACATCACACAGATATCTAAGTGCATATGCATTTCTTTCCAGTGATATATGTGGCATTTCTTTTCCAGTTGTTCAAACAATTTTAAAGTAAATATATTTACATTTCAATTTTGACTACACCATCAATATTTGTTTTCTCACATGTTGAAACAATTTGTAACAATTAATGTACGCATACTGCAATAGTCCGTGCTATTAAACGTAGTGAAAGTAAATTGTATGCTTCATTATCACTCTCAGTTAAGCAATTATTACACTGTAACGTACAAAAATGTAGGATAATCCGAAGAATATTCCTTAGCTCTAAATAGGAGAGATTACTGTGGACTGTATGGTTTAATTGCATAATCAAATATTGAAGTTAAATTAATTAATTAATTACAAAATGTTAAATAACCAAAGTCAAATTATGAAATAAAAATATGCAGCAATATAAAGTGTTGGATTCAACTTCGTCAAAAAACAATAAATTTAATAAGTGGTTACACAACACTGGGTATTGCATCTTGCCCTTCTCCTAAGTAGGTTGCAACCTCTGTTGTTGGGAGCAACGCGACTCGATCGGGTGGATTCTAAAAGCGGTCAATGCGAGTCAAAACGAGGGCGATGAGAAAAATAATTAAATGGGGCGGCTTATTTGTAGTGCCACATTTAACATAGAGAAAAAAAGTTATTTAAACATTTATTTAATAATTACTGAACAGGAATCATTAATCAGTTTCAAGACAATGCAAATATCACTGATTTTTCTTCGATCTGCTGGGATGTTAAGGTTCCAAGCTTAGTATTTAAAATAACAAAATTTTATAAAGTTAGTTTGTACTTTTTCAGGGTTCTTAGTAATTTTGAATTATCAAATTCCCTATTTTCCAGGTTTTTCCTGACAATTTTTTACTGGCAAAGCCAACAAAAGTAATGAAAACTATACTTAAATGTAATTGTATAAGAAATATAAAATATTCAAGAAAATGCTATAGTGATAGAACAAGCAGGGTTAGTTTAACTGTATTCTGTTCTATTTAAAATTAAGTAAAAAAAATGCAGTTATACAAAGCATTTACAAACAAAAAATTAATATATACTTGCGACATGTCATTATTAAAAATTAAATTTAAAAGGATTATAGAAAAAATAGAAAATAAGTATTTTAAATTTTTCGTCTCAGTTCCGATATTTCCAGTTCCATGGATGCTGCTTCTTTTTCTAGTTTTTTCTTTTTATTTTCTAAATAATAAAGTTTCCTTTCAGGTTTTTTTTTTCGAGATCAATTTCTTTTTCTTTTCGGCGATTTTGGTCGTCAAGGGTATATTGATAAGTTTTGATAAATTGCATCATACAGGGTGTCCCGAATTGCAGTCTCCAAACTTTAACAGCGCATTCTGCATTCAAAATAAGCTCTAATTTTCTATATAAACATATATCGGCAAATGCTTCGTTTTCGAAATACAGGGTGTTAAAGTTTTAAGAAAAAAATTGTTTTTTAGTCATAACTTTTTTAGTACTTGAGATATTGTTATTAAATTTAATATAAATAATTTAAAACTAAAAACCATTTTTATGTATGGCATAGTTAAAATTTCCATTATTGTTGATTTCAGTAGAAAAACCTTTAAGGTGGGATTGTAACAGCAAGTTTTTAAAATTATTTGGTTTCCGATATTTATTTCATGCATTCCGGGTGAGTTCATAATTTCTGAACAACGTATGTAGGGTTTCTAAAATAAAAGCTTGTCTGACAACTAAGGAGAGATGACGTCATCGACCCGTTGTAATGGAGATTTGCATTATGTTTGGGTTATTAGGGTGACATCGCAGAAGTTAGCAGGCAACCTATTAAAATCTAATGTCCTTGGTACTTGCCATCATTCCTTCATTGTCGACTCTTGGTATGCCATAATTGTATTTTTGTGATAATTGAATTGCTAGAATCGTCTTTAAAGTATGACGGACGAGTTTATAATTCTAAAATCGTCGATTGATTTTGTAAAACGGTAATTAGAATTAATTCAATTTTGAAGATGATACTTCATTTTACAGAAACTACTCTTTATTAACTAAGTTCGTAATTAATTTTACAAAAACTAGAATTCATAACTTTTATTAGCTTAGATCGTGAAAAAAATTTATAGAGCACTTTAAATATCATTAACGATTAATGTGGGCCTTAAAATTCACAATAATTGCTCAAAATCCTTCCTAACTTCGACACATTTTCGGCATCTGCTCTTAACTGTGTCAGTGGCATGGCGTATAAAATTCGTATTGGCTCGCAAAGTGTCACAGGCTTGCTCTATCCTTAGAATCAGTTCTTCTCTTGTATGAACTGGTCTGGAATAAACTAAATTTTTCAAATAACCCCACACAAAGAAGACGACAGGTGTGAGGTCAGGGGAACGTGGTGGCCAGGCTGTAGCTCCTAATCGTCCAATCCACCGTTCTGGATAATTATTATTTAACCACTCGCGATTTACAAGTGCAAAATGCGCGGGAGCCCCGTCCATTTGAATCTAGAATTCGTTTCTAGGATTTAGAGGAATATTTTCTAGATATTGAAATAACTCATTTTGCAGAAAATCATTAAATAACTGTCCATCTAGGCGTGGTGGTAGATTATGGGGCCGCAAAAAATTTCATTTATTACACCACACCAAAAATTAACAGAAAATTCTTGCTGAAATGCTAGTTCGTACAACACGTGGATTGTCATGGCTCCAGATTCGTAAATTATGGAAATTTACTGAGCCGCTTCGGGTAAATTTGGCTTCATCAGTTCATAAAATTTGTGAGAAGTTCTCGTCTTCCTCTATTTGGCGCAAAAACCAATTGCAAAAACTGACACGTTTTTCGGCATCACCAGGTTGTAAGTTTTGAACTGGCTGCATCTGAAATGGCTTCCTGTGATCTTTCCTCGACGCGATGAACCTTATTTTTAGAAACAAAAACTGCGTTGCCTTGTAAATTATGACCTGCTCTTCGTAGGCTTAATGTCCTATCGTTGTCAAACTTATTTAAAATTACGTTTCGATATTGTTCATTTCTCCTACCTTCGTTTCTTGGATTCTTTTTGAGTCCAAAATTCCTAAACATTAAATGCGTTTTAATGAAAACTTGTTTGCGAGGTAATCTTCTATTTGGAAATCTTCGTTGGTATTCCCGTACTGCTGCATTTGCATTTCCATTACAGAAACCATAAACGAAATGAATATCAGCATACTCAAAGTTACTGAATAACACCATTTTGAAATCACTAGTTAGACTGATAATTACCTTTTTGTATAAACTGTAATGTACCTGACATTTATTTACTCTAAAAACTCAAATGTCACATTTTAAAGACGAAACTAGCAATTGTTCAATTGTCACAAAAATGCAATCATGGCATGCCAAGATGTTAAAGGTTTTGCCACTGAAATAATTAACAATAATGGAAATTTTAACTACGCCATACATAAAAATAGTTTTTAGTTTTTAACTCGAAATCCTTGCATCGTACGAAAAAAAGTCAAGGGATCAAATTTGCTCCAAACTGAGTAGGGATTTTAGGAATGATTTTTGTTTTCAGAAAAAGCAGTAGCGTACCATTTTTTCTTCAAGAATATTCAATAAAAAATCCTGTACGGACGCCACTGATAAAGAATTAAAAAATATTTCAAATCAAAAAATGCCTTTTGTTACTCAAACGCTGTTTACCAAATTTAATAACAATATCTCAAGTACTAAAAAAGTTATGACTAACAATTTTTTTCTTAAAACTTTAACACCCTTTATTTCGAAAACGAAGCATTTGCCGATATATGTTTATATAGAAAATTAGGGCTTATTTTGAATGCAGAATGCGCTGTTAAAGTTTGGACACTGCAATTCGGGACACCCTGTATACCTGTCTTTGGCAGATTATGGACTCTTCCAACAGATTTTCAACTAAAATATTTTTATTTATGAAAAGCCCCGATTCAACGGTGGCGTTTCCACGAGAAAGGATCAAAATTAAGTTAATAACATGCCATATGTAAAAAATAGAAGGGGTTATGGGGATTTATATTTATCACAAACACTTTATAATTCAGCTCCGGATATAATCGTTATTTTAAGCCGTACTTGTCGCTTTTAAATTTGTTGAATTGCGGATCGCGAGTTCATAGTCAGCTTTTCGACGGTTCTACATCAGTATATTCCTTAAGATCGTAATAATTTCGTATTTTCTTTTAAATCACATATCTTTTTCAGTTGTAATTTGTCACAAAAAACTGTTTGTCGGAATTCCGCTGATAAGAGATTATATAGTGCGTTTCATCTACTCACATCAGTTTTGTGGCTTCAACTTTTGTATAGCCCGTTTCACCTAGTTGATTCAGCATAATGTCGCCGTGCTCAAAATGTCGTGGTGATTTGACGGATAAAGAGGTGGAATGTAAGATAGTTTGTGACTTCTGCGGTGTCTGGAATTGCTTGGCATGCTCCAAGTTCTCTACCTCAGAGGCTCAAGTAACACGAATGAAATCCAGAGTTATGCTTTATGCATGCAGTGACTGTGCAAATAACGTCAAATCCCTTGGCAAAGACGTTGGTGGTGGATTGAAATCTCTTATCAAAGATGTAACTAGTAATGTGTGTGCTACACTCTACAGTAAACTCACAATTAAGCTTGATGATGTGAATTCATCTCTTCAAGACAAACTTGTAGCAAACTTTGATGATCTGAAATTAAATCTGAATGTTGTTACCAGCAGCGTTAATGAGCTTAAAACTACTTTTACCTCACTGGATAAATCTAACACCACTGCAAGTGAAAACCTTTCAGATGTTAAAAAGACTACTATGGCATCTGCTGTTTACGATAAAAAGCTAAATGAGCTGGAACAAAGTCAAAGTAATAAAAATTCGCATACTAATCTACTCAAACTTGAAAATGAGCTTCAGCTACTTACAGCAACACTGAATTCTATTACAACTACATCAAACTTAGGACCTCCGCAAATCTCTTCTCAGATCCAACCTACCATTCAAAATGTACCCATGTCCATGAAGTATGAACCTAGGAGCTCTTATTCATCTAATTGTCTTCAACCCGCTGGTCAACAAAGATCCCAACGACCAGTCAACAACAACAACATGGAGCGCACATCAATATCTAATCCAGTAGAAGTCTGAGAGCGCTCAAGTAACAAACCTGTAATAATCGCCACAGGTACCAACAGGGGTCTATTCTCTGCAGGCGAGAGGCGTCAGTGGCTGTATCTGGGTCGATGTGAACCAGATACAACTGAGAAACAGATTTCTGATTATATAGAGAATCAACTATACATTTCTGATGTCAAATGTTCAGTATTGGACAAAAATGATGATGTGGTTTCATTTAAAATTGGAGTTAAAGAATTACTTTTGAAGGGCCTGCTTGATTCTAACCTCTGGCCGGCAGGCATTGCTGTGAAGGAGTTTCGTCCTCGCCGTATGGACGCTAAAGCTTCCACAGCAAATTTTCAGAGGCGGGACAGAGACGACCGGTTTCATTAGATCATGCCACCATACTGTACCAAAATGCAAGAGGCTTAAAAACCAAACTTAAACATACTTTTTGTGCTGTTCGTGCTGAAAATTACTCAGTAATTGCACTCACGGAAACCTGGCTTGATTGCAGTATCAATGAAGCCGAATTTCTGGACTCTCGTTATACGGTTTATCGTACTGATAGGAGCAGTCAAAACAATACTAAGAACCGTGGAGGTGGGGTTCTTCTGGCAGTACATAATTGCGTTAAATCTCATCGCCTGGCAATTGGTGAAGCATCAGTGGAAGAAACGTGGGTGACAGTGACATTGGGCGATTTGGTGTATTGTATTGGTTGTGTCTACATTCTACCTGCTATGGATGAACTGCACTATGGAAACCACTTGAAATCCATTGCTAGTGCCTGTGAAATGTTCAATAATGTGCTTGTTCTGGGCGATTATAATCTTTCCCAAATAATGTGGTCCACTAGTGAAGATTTTTCTGGTTTGTTACCTGGTAATGTTACGGCAACTAGAGAAATCTTATTATGTGATAATACTGTTTCTCTTGGCCTATCTCAATACAGTGGGGTAACTAATGATCACAATTCAATCCTGGATTTATGTTTTGCCAATTTTAAGCCTGATTCAATTATAAAATCTGATGGTTTGGTACAGCTTTAGAGTTATACATACCAGTGAATAAAACTAACTATCTAGAACCTCTGAATTATTTTTCTTATAACTTTATAAACGCTAATTTCGATTTAATTAATGAATATTTTCTTTCGGTAGATTGGCAATCAATTATATCAGAGGATCTAGATGTTACTGTCAATAAATTTTATTCTGTATTTTTCGACTCCTTTAATATGTTTGTACCCATGAAGGCACATCATTCTAGTGAAAAATTTCCTATTTGGTTTTCTTATGAACTGAAAAAACTAATCTATCAAAAGAAAATTGCTCACAAACAATACAAACAGTCGAACAGTGAAGTTGATTACATTGTATTTAATACACTTCGAAGGGAATGCAAAAACCTAACGAAGCAATGTTACAATTTGTACATAAGTAATACTGAAAGTGCCATAAGCAGTAACGTAAAAATTTTCTGCAATTTCGTTCTTTCCCAGTCTAATCAGGGCACCATTCCTAAGGAAATGTTTCTAGCCACTGACAAATCATCTAATGTTATTGACATAGCTAATCTATTTGGTAAATATTTTTCCTGTGTTTATAACCCCCAGAGAAATTCTAACGTCAGTACATTTTTTGATCGATTTGAAAATGTTTCTAACATTCCTACAGACCCAACTGATATTGAGAAAGCTTTAACACAAGTGGACATCAACAAGTCTGCAGATCCTGATGGTGTTCCTAACAGAGTACTAAAATTTTGTTCTAACACCTTATATCTCCCCCTATTTTACATTTTCAACAAGTTAGGAAGTTAGGAACTTCCGGAGTTTTTCCAGAGACATGTAAGCTTTCTTATGTTTGTCCGATTCACAAATCTGGCAGTAAGAATGACGTAACAAGATACAGACCAATCAGCATTGTGTCAGAAATCCCTAAATTGTTGAAAAAATTCTGTCGAATATAATTCATCAGATTGTGATCAGTCAACAGCCTGGGTTCACAGCCGGTAGGTCTGTTGACACAAATCTGTTTCTCATTACAAATTTTATAAATTCATCATTTGAAAGCAGTGCAGAAACTCATGCAATATATACTGACTTCAGTAAAGCCTTAGATAAAGTAAACCATAACATCCTTCTTTCAAAGCTCTCTAGTTATGGTGTTTCTGGATCTTTACTTTCGTGGATGAAATCTTACCTTACTAACAGAATGCAGCAAGTCAAGATTGATGGCTATCTATCTTCATGTTTCCATGCATCTTCCGGGGTACCTCAAGGCTCTCACTTGGGTCCCCTTCTTTTTAGCTTATTTATCAACGATTTAGGATCCTTGCTCTCCTCAAGTTTTCTGCTTTTCGCTGATGACATGAAATTGTATCCTCGGGTGACGTCCACTCACGACATTATTCTACAAAATGATCTTAATATTGTATATGATTGGTGTCAGCTTAATGACATGTCCCTCAACATTAACAAGTGTTGTTATATAAGATTCAGTAGACTCATCGATAAAGATCCTTTTCAGTATTACTTAAATAATGTCCCTTTATCTAAAGTTTCTGTTATAAAAGATTTTGGCGTATATTTAGATACTCGGTTAATGTTTACTGAACATTTTGAAGTGGTCATTGGTAGGGCTAATAAAATGTGGGGCTTTATTAAGAGAGCTACTAGAGACTTTACAAGTATATGCGCTATCAAAATTCTGTATACATTACTAGTCAGATCCGTTCTTGAGTCTTCATGCATAGTTTGATCACCTTACTATCAGACCCACATCAATAGGCTCGAGAATGTGCAACATAAGTTTATAAAATTTGCAAGGTACAAACTTTTCCAGAGTGGTGTGTGTCTCAGTGATGACCAAACTATGACTTACTTAGACTTAACTACTCTAGTTCGTAGAAGGGAATACTTTGATGTCTGTTTTGCCTTCAATATCTTTCTACCACATAAAAAGCTCAGAATGTCTTCAGTGTTTTTATTTACACATTCAAAATTACCGGACACGAAGTAAGTCTCTTCTGCACATTCCGTATTGCCAAACTTGGTACTTATTATTTAGTCCAGTTAATAGAATATCTGCTAATGTCAATAAATTCTATGAAGGTCTTGAATTCTTTAATTTATCGCAAGATAGATTCAAATCTCAAGCTAAACGAATTATCTTAGGTTAGGTTAGGTTAGGTCTGTAATCTCTGTATAAACTTCAAATGTATTTTTATACGTAAATAAATAAATAAATATGTTCTGCAAAAATTTATAAACTCGGTATCTATTAGATGCTGGCTATATCGTTGGACACTTTTGCTGCAATTTCCTTTTCGTACAAATACAAATATATATTTTGGGCTCTTATATGTGAAACTCGTTGATCATTGATGATGTTTGGTTTTAAGCATGTTACATATTTAATAAACTTATATTTAAGACAACAACGTTCTATTAACTTCTTTATTTGATTTATTATTATTATATTTGGGACTGAATGATGGTGGGATGGCTGCAGCAGTGTTTTGTGATTTGTCAAAAGCATTTGACTGCGTTAACCACCAGATACTGCTGTGGAAGCTCCAATCTTACGGTTTTAGAGGGACAGCACTTAGGTGGTTTGAATCATATCTCTCGGGTAGAGTTCAGAGTGTCTCGTTTAATGGGATGCCATCTGAACGAGGGGAAATGAGTTATGGTGTGCCATCTGAACGAGGGGAAATGAGTTATGGTGTGCCTCAGGGGATCTGTTCTGGGACCAATTTTATTTCTAGTTTATGTAAATGACTTAACAAAATTAAATATTAAAGGAAAAATTACAGTGTTTGCAGATGATGCAACCATTTTATGGCATGATACCAACTCCGCTAGTCTTAATGATACTCTGAATAATGACATAATTCTAGTAAAACAATGGTGTGACGCAAATCAATTAACTCTCAATATTTCGAAGACTAGTATTATGAACTTTAGGTGCAACCTAAAATGATGTATATTTAGAAGACATTGTGGTTAGCAATTTATCAGAGAACAGATTCCTGGGTATTTACTTAGATAGTAAACTTAAATTTGAAACCCACATAAGCCAATTAAATTCTAAGTTAAGCTCAAATTGTTTTGCCCTTCGAATTTTAGCTAGGGAATTAGATCCATCTATAGTGAGAAATAGCTACTTTGCATTAATAGAGTCCCATCTTAGATATGGAGTATGTTTTTGGGGGGTGTGCTCAAGACAACTGTTTAATAGTGTTTTCATTTTACAAAAAAGAGCCATTAGGTATATGTATAAGTTAGGGTTACGGGTTTCGTGTAAACCATTTTTTATTTTAAATAAAATTCTTACCCTACCATCCCTATTCATTCTTGAGTCAGTATGCCTTATTCATAAAAAGTACAAAAATACTATATTTGAAGAAAGAAATTACAGAACTCGACAAACACATAACGTTGCGCTACCTATACCATCAACTACTTTGGTAAGGAACTCCACCATCTTTAACAGCAGAAAACTATTTAATCATCTTCCTTTAAATATAAAGATCAATGAGTCAGAAAGAATTTTCAGAAGGGAAGTTAAAAGACTGCTAATTGAGAAAGCATACTATGAGGTATCTGAATTTTTCAATGAGAGATTTTAGTATTTTTATTTGTTTGTTGTTTGTATTGGTGTGTGCTCTCTGCCTCCTCATTTGAAATAGGTCTTAGTAGTATATGTATGTTTTTGTTTGTCTAATTAATTATATGTACTTTTAATCTACTTTAAGATTGTAGTATACTAATTTTTATTGTACACTTTTTATTGAGATAATTTTTTTTCCAGCTTTGTCAATAAGATTTTCTTCGACAATAAAGCTTTTTGAGTTTGAGTTTGAGTATCAAAAACATCTGAGATTCCGACAAAAAATAAGTTTATCCTTTTCAGGAACATTTAAGTCTTTTAATGCTTTTTTTACTGGCAAAACCAACATCAGTCTTATTAGTTGGTAAAAGAATATCTTTATTATCAAAATTTAATTTAAAAAATTGTTGGAGACCTTTATCCAAAACAAAACAATAATTTCAAGTCGTCTGCATATAAAAGACATTTAGATATTTTAAAACAAGATACTTTCGTTGATAAAAAGTATCGCTTCTAAAGGATAAAATGTTTTAAATATTGGAAAATTTTAATTAAATTTAAAATATAATGTAGTCACATCAAATCACAATAGTATCAATACCTACCACTAAACATTCTTTATAGAATTTTCTTTGAAAAAGTACTGCAGACCGGTTGGCATAAGCATAAGAGAGCTGCAAGCTATTGCTCGGGGCAAGACGAACACAATGGTTGTACATTTCCAGCGCTCCCAACCAATTTTTTTGCTTGTACAAGTTGTTGCCCTTAATTCGCATCGCTTCCGACCCTTCACTGGACTTCACTTGAGCCAAGCTACCCTGAAAAACGACTACTTGGAATACCTAGTTAGCAATATGTAACAGGGTCTCTACTCATATATTCAAATCCAATTAAAAAATAAAAAATCCCTTTAACTTACAATTAGCCCGTGTAGATCTAGAATAATAAAAAAAACAATATTTCTAGTCTAAATGGAATCAAAACCAAAAGAAACAATGGAGTTTTATTAACAAACTATAAAAGGTAAAGTAGATAACACTACAGTAATAAACTCAATTGAATATACCAGGGTAATATATTTTATATTATATATTATTATTTTATTAAAAGAGGCAAAAACATTGTTAATAATATTAATAAAAGTATTCAATCACCGGACAAAGTTTCTATCTTTGAAGAAATCTATGTAAATAATTCCTTCTTTTTAAATAAAACAATAGCTTTATTGTATTAAATATTAAATAAGTGTTGACAAAGCCATGTTCTATACATGTCAAAAGAAAGAGAAAAAAAAAGACTTAACATTAGAGAAGAATTAGATTGGTACAAAGTCTCATTTTAAAATACATATTAATATACATACATATGCACTACATACCATATACATACATATATAAATTACAATATAATTTATAAGCAATAAAAAATATATAAAAAAACATACATACATATGTCAAATAATTTAGTACAACCTCTGGGCATAATATTCCTCAAGACTGTAATATGCCTTCTGAATTAATAACTTTTTGGTTTTTCTCTTACATTTAACTAAGCATGGCTCTTTTTTGAGCTCGATGGAAAGATGGTTAAATAATTTTTTAAGACCATAAACAAAAGAATTTCTAAACTGTTGAGTCAAACTCAAATTCAAAATGCTTTATTATCAGAAGAAAATTTCTTTTTGACCAAGCTGACAAATGTTAATTAAAAAAACAGAAAACAGTCATATTTAATCACAACACTGATCAATAACAATACACAACGTAATACCAAAGGCAAGGAGGTATCAAAATTTATTTAGACATTACAACATCAAGCTCAGTTTTAATAATAAAAATAGCAGCAAAAGAGAGCATCTCAATAAAAAGCTAATTGTAGAAAGTTATTAAGACAAATACACACTCTTAGAATATTGTTAAAACTTCATAAACAAAACATTTCCAAGTCTAAGTCAAAATCTTGCACTGAGACTCCTACGTCAGAGTAGCCTACCAAAAACATACACTCTCCTAGAATAATATCAAACATTTATAAACACACATTTACAAGTGCAGGTCAGTATCTTCCACTGGCATACTCTCTCACGTCATAGTAGGCTTTCGCAACAAGTAGTTTCTTTACCTCAAACTTACACCTATTTTCGAAATATATCTGTCTAATATTGCATGGCAAATGATTAAATAATATAGGCGACTACTATAAATAAGAGAGTCGCTTATCTGTGCAGATGACGGAATCGGAAGAAGTATATTATATGATTGACGCATATTGTAAGGCAAACAGTTTCCAGAATAAAGAAAGATGCCAATGTTAAAATATTTTTAAGGGCTTGCATGAGTCCCTTGGTTTTGCCTCGCAGACATACCTTTTTTACAGCAAAAACAGTCTGAAAAAGTTGTTTTGAACATGTACCTCAAAAACAGATGCCATAACACAAGTGAGACTCAATTAATGCAAAGTATGAATCTCTACTTGTTTGGTTGTCTAACTCTTTTGATATTATTCTTAATTTTAGTTTTCTGGCAATATGGAGACCCAAAAATTTATTTTCGGCCAATTCTTTTACTAGATTATTCTCCAGATACACATTGTTTATAATACATTTAAAAAACATTACGTTAGTTTTTGACAGGTTAAAACACAATTTATTAAAGTCACATTATAGTAATGTTAACACGCAAACTTGACAAGTGTTATTTATAGGAAAGTGGATCCAGTTCATGTTTTTTTTTGGTGGATTAAACATTTCATTTCCAATATGTAAATAAAACACAAAGTTAACACTGAATGCCTGACCATATAATGCATTCCCGCTCAACATATATACCTAAGAGATCTTTTTTAGAACATAAAAATTTACTTGAAGATATATTTTAAGCACCCCCCCCCCTCCAGAAACAAATGTCATATCACTAATATAATTCAATCAGGGCAAAATAAGCATAGCTATAAATAGATATGTCTAGATTATTGGAGGTAACTCACAAAGCATAACAACCTGATGAAATTATTCCACCCAAGTTCCCCCATGAGGCTATAGAACTTAAGAGAATTGTCCATCCATAATCTCAAGAATTTTGTTACATTACACCACACCAGTTCAGGTGGACATATAAACATCGCCTGTACTCTTCCTCATTTGAAACCCTATGAATTCAGTAGACCGTACCTCTGTATAAAGGAAACCATCTTCACCTTCATAAGTTTCTCTAACAATTTTTCTAGTATAGGCAACAAGGCGATGGATCGAAAGTTGGAAGAACTGTTATGATTACTACCTTTAAAGAGAGGAACAATTACTGCCTTCTTGAGACTTGGAGGAAAAATCCCCCTGTAAAAAGAATCATTTACGGTTGCAACCATTCAACACATTATTAATTGGCAGCACTTGAAATATTTTTAAAGACAATTTGTCCCACCCAGAAGAATTTGAATTTTTGATTTAGCTAAACAAACTCTTAACCTCCACAGCAGTTGTGGGCATGAAATAAAATTAATGGTCAATGAGACATGGGTTAGGTAGGTTTTAGGATCTCGAATCTGTGTTAAGTTCTGAAAGAGACTACGAGTGATATTATAATAAAGGAAGTTTATTTCTTCAGCATTCAAACTGCTATGGATAGGAGTGATGACCTGTTTTCCATGTTTCCTTTGATCAATCAATTAATCAATCATTTATTTTCTGAATTGAAAAGTATTACAAAAGTCATACAATAATTGAAAAAAACGTCTGAAAATAACTTAAATTATTAATAAAACAATATAATATTAAGTACATGTAAAAAAGTCTTGGTGGGAATAACCATTAATTTCATGTAAGTGTTTTTAACCTGGATTTAAAAATATTCAATGTTACATTAAAAAACTTGCATGCATTAAATATAACATTTTTTTGATAAAATGACGACCTGTGACTATTAGGTAAGAGTAGTTGCCTCATGCGTGTGATATAATAATGAGATTGATTTAACTGAAGACTGGATCTGTTTTATAAGCATATGTACAGGGTGTCGGGATTTGGTTGCAAAAGCAGGGTATCTCGCTTATTTTTAAAGATAGAACCTTGCAGTTTCCACGAACCTGAGCTAATTTTTTGTGAAACTCATGAAGCCGTAAACAAAATTTTCATAGCCTTCTTCGTTTATGAGATACAGGGCGAAATAGAAAATTTTGCATTTTGGGACCCCCCTCGTATCTCAGTTATCCTTTAACTTAACGCAAAGGGAAAAATTGCTGCTTATGCAGTTTTTTACGCTGGATCCAGTGGCGTAGTCATATTTTTCATTTGAGTTGTTATTTTTTGGATCTGACCCAAAGTTGTTTTTTTATATGGAACACCCTGTATATATGTCCAGAAATTGATTTGTCCTTTTAAAAGCTTCTCAAAAATATATAATAGTATGGGTCTATTTTAATAAATAGTAATGGTAAATATAATTAATTATGGTAAATACAATTAATTATCGAAGTCAAAAAATAAACTATATCCGACGACGGAATAGTAGTACATAGTCTCCGAGTCGAGTACAAAGACTCCCTTAATATTTCGGCCTTAAACTTTTTATGTACCAAACAAACCGTTTCCAATATAAATATGCAAGGTAACGTGAGAATTTTTTGAGTCAAAAATACTGGTTTACAAGACTCACAAGGCTTTATGCGACACATAAATCTCAACGCTCGTTTTTGTAAGATGAACACTCTTTTAAACAAATAGTCCGTACAAATACCCCAGAAGCACACACCATAGCGCAGGTGCGATTCAATAAGAGCATAGTATACATTTCTTGCCATATTCACTCCTAATCTAAACAGTAAAAAAACAGAAGAAATGTTTTTCTCTCAGGAACTGCAACGATGTTTTCAGCAATGAGTGCGAGGGAGAGAGTTTAAATGATAAACATGTGAAATTCTTGGGTCTTTATCTGGACAGCAGTCTGATATTTGAAATCTGTTATTCTAATGGTATATCACTCTTTCATACAGTCTGCATGTAGCTATGCGCTCATGATTTGGGGTCTTTCACCACAGTCAGCAAGAGTTTTTAAACTTCAAAGAAGGGCTATAAGAGTTGTCGAAGGCCTTGGTTTCAGAGCTGACGTAAGAGAAGCTTTTAAAAAATTAAAGATTTTATCTCTTCCAAGTAGGTATATATTTGAATGTCTTATTTACGTTAAAAGAAATATCACAAAATTTAATATTTGTAAAGAACACTCAACAAAAATTGATTTAAATATAAAATTTCATAGACTAAAAAGAACCTGTATTGGGTCACAATATTACGGACCATTGTTCTATAATAAATTACCTGAAGGAATCAGGAATCTTGAAGAGAACCAATATGTAATCAATGTAAAAAGGATTTTATTGAAAAATGCATTCTATAGTATAGACGGATTTTTGAATGCCAATTTGTACACAGGATAGACTGTTTTGTTCAATTCTGCTGCCACGTATTGTGGAGGTTAGGATTTTTGTAAACGTAGAAATTAAGATGTTTGACTACATTTTTATCACTATTTTTAAGCTATTGTGACTTGTGTAAAAATATTATATATTTATTGGCACTAATAAAATTTACTCTTACTCTTACTCTCTTACTCCTAAATTGTTAGATACAGTCCTAACCGCAAAGCATCCCCTAGAGATCTTTTTTGATAGTTGTAAAATGTGCTGTTCAAATTTAAGGTTTTGATCAAAATATACTCCCAAAAATTTATTTACCTCAGTCTTTGCTATGGCCTGGTAACCAAGCATTATTTCTTTAAATTGACATCTAAAATTTACTACATTTGTTTTGGACACATTTATCGTAAGATAGTTGGCATTTATTCACAATGTCCGCTAGTTCATCAGAATTACGATTATGATTGTTCCACAATAGTGTGGTATCGTCAGCAAATACTGTAAAGTTTCCAGATATATCCAACATTGTCAAGTCATTTATATAAATCAAAAATAGTAATGGTCCCAAAACAGATCCCTGTGGAACTCCGGCAAGCATGTTTAAGTAACTTGATTGCTCCTTATTAAATAAAACGCTCTGAATTCGCCCAGACAAATATGACGAGAACCATTCATGAGATCTCCCCCTAAAACCATACACCTCAAGTTTTCTCAGCAGTATTCCATGATCTACACAGTCGATAGCTTTAGTGAGATCACAGAATACTGCCGCAGCAGCCTCTCCATTATTCATTCTCGAGGAAGGAAAATATTGCATCGCCTGTGTTCTTCTCAGCCAAAAATCCAAATTGAGCATCGGAGAGCAGATTATTTCTCACCAAAAAACTAAGCATACGTTTTTTCACAAGCTTCTCAACAATTTTTCCTCTGCATTCCCCCCCTTAAACAAAGGAATAACCGTTGCTAGTTTGAGACAATGAGTAAGTACTCCCTCAGAAAATGACCAATTTATTGCTTTCACTAGAGCATTTAATGCAGAATCTGACAATTTTAAAAATATTTTAATAGAAATTTTATCCCATCCAGCAGCATTTTTATTTTTAATTTCTGTAAAAATCTCTTTTACTTCATATGTAATGGTGGGATAGAAGTAAAACGTTTTTTGCACTGAAACTCTGTTAAGAAAAGCTAATGCGTCATGTTTCTTAGATACAGCTAGTTAAGTTGAATGCTATTGAACAATAAAATGAATTGAATTTAGAAGGGCTTATACTAGAGTCAATTCTCAACATTACTCACATTCAATTCACCTACAAACTTCCAACATTCTTTCTGTCTATTGCTCGCCTTGTTTATTCTATTAGAAACATACATATTTTTTGAGATTCTAATGGTATCTCTATAACTTTTACGATAAGAATTGTAGAAAAATATAAATACAGAACTATGAATAAAAAATTTTCTTATTGTATGTAGAGATCGCATATTTTTCGGTGATACTTTCAGACCTTTCGTAAACCAAGTTTTCTTCTGTTTTATGTTTAATTTTTTTAAGAAGAAAAGCAATATTAAATTTATTTAATAACATACTATGAGAGGCCACTAACGGATTCGCAGCATTCAAAGCTATATCCCAATTAACGCTTTCTGTAAGTTGGCAGAACTTACTATAATTTCCCCTAGTAAATAATATACCATAATTAGTCAATATTTTAGACTTCTTCGTTAAAATCTTAAATTTACTTACTGCTAAAATAATTTTTGCTGGAAGCATAGAAATAAGCAGCTCTAATCTAGTTATAAATGAAGTTATACTTGCACTAGGTAGTCTATATTGCAGTTGGTGACAAAACCTAATGCCTCATTGAGGAGTATTGCTTTAGGGTGTGATTGCTACATTAAAGACTTTACACAAAATGATTTTGTAATAGTTTTGATTCAGCCTAGCAAATTTCAAGTGTCTTTAAATGATTTAACTCTATTAGCAAACAAGTGCTTTTACACAAATTTGGTTTTTTGTTCATTCCCTTTTAAGTATGCTATGTCTAATATATTTGATGAAGCATTAAAATTAAACAATAACCTTGATAGTTATGTTTCTAATTTAAGAAAATTTAGTGATAATGTATATTTAGTGAATCTATCTAAAAATTTTTTTCCAAAACATTTTTTCAGAAACTCACATTATCTAAATAATTCTGGCCTAAGCAAACTTTCTTTTGTTATAAAAAAATATTTGACTGTCTTCCATAATAAAAATTTAAATAGTGATAGTAATTTGAAGCTAGTGACTTTAAGCTCTAGTCTAAATCAAAACGGTGTCGAGGATATCAATGTGGTTAAGGAAAAATTTTTGGACCCTCTCAAGTTAGGGAGGGTATGGTAAATGGTAGAGTAACTAATGTTAGTAAAGTATTTAATGATAATTCTGACTTTTCTATGATTTTACTCAATGTCCAATCTTTAAGAAACAAATGTGATGACTTGTTTGCATTTCTAGAGTTTAATAATTTTCCGGATTTGGTTCTTATCACAGAGCATTGGTTGAAGCCCAATGAATGTTTCTGTGTACCGAACTATATCCCAGTATCTATTTACTGTAGGGATACTTCATTGCATGGTGGTACCCTGATTTTGTGTAAAAAAACATCTTATTTTATTGACAGCTTAGCTTGTGTTGACAAATATAACAATCTCTTGGAAGAAAATTATTTTGAATTTTCTGCTTGTTTTTCTAAGCAACTCAAACTTTATATTCTCTGTATTTATCGTCCCCCTTCTAATCAAATTGTTGAGTTCTTGTCAAAACTTGATATTATTTTGTTTCAAATCCCATCTGGCTATAAGCTGGTTGTATCCGGGGATTTCAACATTAACTTTCAGGACAAAAATTCAGTAAACACTATTCTACTTTCTAACTTACTGTCATCACATGGTTTAGTAATGCATATTAACACTCCAACTCGCTTGACCAAAACCTCGGCGACCACCATTGATTACTTGTGTTCTAATTTAGATGTATTATCATGTTGTGTAGTAAATGCAGGTCTTTCTGATCACGAGGCTGTTAGTTGCAGTTTAAGTGTTGGTAGACCCAGGGTTAAATCAAAATATAGACACGGTCGAGTTTTTAACAAAGCCGGTTTTGAAAATTTTCATAAATTGGCTCTTAATGTGAATTGGCTTGGTATGGCCCGTTCTCCTGATCCATTTGCTGCCTTTCATGTTACTTTGTTGGACATCTTTAATCGAGCTTTTCCTAAGCGTTTGCTAAAATATAAAAATAACACACATAAATCCTGGCTTACAAAAGGCTTACGGGTATCGTCTAAAAATTTACGGTCACTCAATTACCTGAAAAAATTTTTCAAGGACGCAAAATTTGTATCATATTGCAATTTATATAGTAAAATTTTCCGCAAGGTCGTCAGAATGGCCAAGGAACTGCACTACAACGACAGACTTCAGGCTGCTAAAAATCGGCTGAGGGATAGTTGGGCTATCATTAATGACCTGCGCAACAAATCTAGTAGTAGAGATCGTGAATTTGACATTGAACCTAATGTGTTTAATAATTATTACTGCAGTATTGCAGGTAAACTTACTCAGAACTTGCCCTCGTCTGTGGATCCACTGTCTTACTTTGACGGTTTTTCTATGCCTGGGTCATTCTCCTTTTTTGAGACTGACGTGGACGAGGTCAAAGCTGCCTTGCGTGATATCAAAAACAAAAAGTCACCTGGAGAAGATGAAATATCTGCCGGGGTGCTTCTGGGTTTACCAGATTGCGCGTTGGAGACTCTAGCGGCAGCTATGAACAATTCATGGGCCCGAGGAATGTTCCCATCCTTTATGAAATCCGCTATGGTCATTCCACTGCATAAGGGGGGTGAACTAACTGAACCGTCAAACTTTCGCCCCATTAGCTTACTCTCCTCTCTTTCCAAAGTCTTTGAAAAAGTTGTTAAAAAGAGAGTATGGAATTACTTGGAATCCTTCAACTTAATTACTCCAAAGCAATATGGATTTCAGAGCTCTAAGGGAACTCATGATGCCATCTTTGATTTCCTGGAGACAGTGTACCTATGTCTGAATCGGGGAGAGTTTGCGGCGGCGGTTTTCTGTGATCTATCAAAAGCCTTTGACTGCGTGGATCATAGAATACTGCTGTCAAAGCTTGAGCTTTACGGATTTAGAGGTAATGCTCTTGCCTGGTTCCAGTCTTACCTTTCCGATCGCAGTCAGTCTGTTGTTGTTTCTGGTGTGCAATCATCACCCTGCCACATCAACTGTGGCGTTCCTCAGGGATCAGTCCTTGGACCTGTCCTATTCTTATTGTATATTAACGATCTTGTGCGTGTTCAGATTTCCGGCGATTTTACGCTTTTTGCGGACGATACGTCCATTGTATGGCATCACAGGGACTATATGAAACTAAGAAATAATATTTTATCTGACATTAACAATATTAAACAATGGTGCGACTCAAACCGACTTTCGTTTAATGTTACAAAAACAAACGTGGTGGGATTTCGGTGTGACATGCAGGGCTTAAATCTGGATGGAGACCCTCTTAAGGAGGAAAACGTGAATAAATTTTTGGGAGTTTTTATAGACGGTGATCTTCGCTTTGAAGACCACATACTAAGGTTGAGTGGGAGACTATCGTCTGCTTGTTTTGCAATTAAGATTGCTAGGAGTGAGCTCGGTCCGGCGCTGGCGCGATCAGTCTACTTTGCATTATTCGAATCACATCTTAGGTACGGCATTCCGTTTTGGGGCGCCAGTAGCCAGTTTCTTTTAAATATCGTTTTTTTACTGCAGAAGAAGGCCGTTCGTTTCATCGCTAAGGCCATCCAAAGGGAGTCGTGCAGACCTCATTTTCAATCGCTGAGAATTCTCACACTCACCTCTCTATTCATACTTGAAATTTCTACCCTGGTATTTAAAAACATAAATAACGTTCAAATCCCGTCATCTAGACAAGCCTCTCATCTTCCCCTTCCTATACCAACTAGGGAATTTACAAAAAGGTCTTTTATCTACGAGGGTAAAAAAATATTCAACCATCTGCCAATTCACATTAGAAATGCCGGCTCACTTAGGATTTTCAGAAGAACCTTAAAGAACGTACTTCTAAAAAAAGTCTATTATAACCTGGGTGAGTTTTATGCAGATAGGCTAATTTAAAAGATGTCAATTGTCTTTTTTTTGTTTGGGTTGGTTTGACTGCTGATTTTCCTACATTATTTAAATGTCTAATTTTAATTATATAACTTATTAACTTTCATATATTGAACCTATGTAGATGTTTTAATGTGTCTTTTTATGTTTTTATTTATTGTGTGTTTACCTTGACTGTTTTTTTAAATTTTTTGTATTTTTATAATTTTTTGACACCCATGAATGCAATGATTTGTTTATTTCAACATGGGTTCTAACTCATGCTGGGTTGGTGTTATTTTATTTGTTTTTTTTTCTCTTTCTTTATTGTTATTTTAGATTTTATTTGCTAGAATTAACATGCTTTCTCAATAGAATCATTTATATTCTTGACAATAAAGTACATTTTGATTTGATTTGATTTGATATACAAACAAATAATATATACATTTAACTTTACAGATCTTACAATGGAAAACTCGAATTCTTTTTCGACAAGCATATAATTTAATTCAACAAAACCAACAATACTGTACATATCTAAAATTGATTCATGAACAAACACAATAGTGCCGCCATGAATAAAATCCTTATGTGAGTAACTAGACACATCTCAAATACTTGATATAATACTTAGTAGACTTATTACACGATAGTTGCATATTGTCATATTTATCTGTATCGCTCTTTTTAAAAACAGGAATAACCAATGCTATTTCCAGTTTACTGGAAGAAACAGCCTCCTAAAATGATAAGTTGATCAAAAACATTAATACATCAGAGAGATACAGTTTACAAGTCTGAAGCATATTATTAAAAATGCCATCAGAACCACTAGCATTTGAGTTCTTTAATCTACCCATAGCAGACAACATTTCTTAGGCGCACACAGGAGACAGAAAAAAAGTACTGACTCCAAGCGGAATGTTTCTATTCAAGAGGTGGAAGTCTGCATTATCAGGACATATCATTTTAGTAAATTTTTTATTAAAAGTATTAGCAACAGTAAGATCATCAAGTTTGTTATTATTCTGAAATATCAATATATCCTTTCTGTTGCTATTGTCATTCTTTCGCAAGTCATTAATTATCTGCCACCTACCCCTAGACTTATTTTGAGAGTTAAAAATATAATCATCATTACTTTTTTGTAGAACTTTTTTTAATTGATCTCTATAAATGTTTCCTAGTTAAGATACTGTGAATAGTGATCAGAAAGACCCAGATTTACCAAGGACACACAAGCTTTCAGACCGGTGTTTATAAAAAAATTATCTATACAGGTACTTGAGTTTTGAGATACTCTCGTAGGGTATTTTACAACATAATGAATATCAAGCGGCATCAAAATATCAGTCAAACAACAGAGGTTATCACTATCTTATAAGTAGTTTTTTTTTTGAAAATCTACTGACAGCAAATTGTAGAACTTGGGACCCAGATAGTTTAGGAAGTGCTGGCTTATACCTCCATATCGCTGATTTATGAGTCTATAGCTTTTAGAGATCTATATAAAGTATGTAAAGTATAAAGATCTTGAATGTATAACGATCTTGCACAATAAATATATAGAACAATGTTTTACCTTATTAGTGGTTTTAATGCCTTACAAGAATTGTATACCACACGTTTGTGGAATCGCATTTGTGATATGGAACTGTATTTTGGGGTAATACTTGCAGTTACTTGCTACAGCTACTGTTTGTTCTGCAGAAACACCTGGTAGAGGATATCTATGGGGCTAACTGTAAAGAATCATGCAGACCATTTTTCAGGTCTCAAAAAATACTAGCCCTAACAGCTCTAAAAAAAATAAAAAATTCATCATTTATGAAAATAAAAAAAAATGTATAACCATCTGCCAGAACAGATCAAAAGATCTTTAAACTAAAATGTTTCAAAAGTTCAGTAAAGAAATTACTTTTAGAAAGGGCATATTATGAATTGGGAGAATTTTATAGTGACTCTTAAATGATTTTTTAAATTAATTTTTAGTTTATTAGATTTCTGTCTCTGTTGTGTCAAGAAATATTTTAAAACATTTGTATATTACTTTTTTTTAGAATTGCTGTATAGTTTATCGTACAATTATTTTTCTGTCTTGCCTTTTACTCTGGTTTAGCCTGAACTTTCTTTAAGTTATAATTGACATTCTTTTCTTTTTATATACATATATAATAGAAATAATTCATTCCTTCTTCAAAGCTAACATAATTTTCAGAGAGCTTGTTGCCAGTTTCTGACAGTCCTGTGAGAAATATGCAAGTTTTCTTGGCAATTTGTCCATTCTTGCCATTTTTTTACCATCAAAACTTAAGCAATAGTCATTAATACTAAATTTTGCTATAGGAAGTAACATTATAAGTTAAAAAATGTCAAAAAATAAATATTCGAGAGCACCTTTCCACAAAACCTTAGAATATTCTCCGAATATGTAAAGTTTCTATAGATGTTCTAAGAATATAATAACAATAATTTAAGATATTGATTATTCATAAAATTCTGTGAGTAATCAAAAATGCTCCTATTTATGAAGTTTATAAGAATATTCTATATAGGACATATATCTATCTACAGAATATTCATATAATATTCAAATATCCTAAACACAAAGTTAAAATAAACCCATTAATTATTTTATTTAAGTTTTAGATATTTTAAAGAACACTGAACTATATAAGTACTATATTAAAACCCCTCTAATAGGCTATTTGTTAAAATATCCCCTTATACAAATCCTCCACTAGACTTTGTAGCACCACCTCCCGGAGTCTATTTTAGTCGATACACTTACTTAAATGTGGTGAAGATAAATAGATATAACTATGTTTCTCTCTCTTTTCTACTAACTCAGTCTGAAAATTGCTCTTTTTCTGTTTCTTGAGGCCATTCAGGTTTGGCCTTGTTAAAGTCACAAATTAGTCAGCTATCTTCATCTTAGAACCTTCGGTCTGCCTCCACTCCATTGCTCATTAAAGCAGTGTGCCTCAGAAATTGTATTTTGAAATCAAACTCCTTATACTCTTAATTACTATATCTCTTCAAAGACCAATAATTATAGTTTGAATAGATGGTCCTTTAAATACAAATAAATTATTCATATCAACTATTCGTCTTGCAGTTTATTTAGAACTTAGGATAGACTGATGTTGCCAAAAGCATCTACTTGTTTAAAAATGTAATACTATAATTATGCTTATCTATAGAGAAATTTCATATCAGCCCGCCTGATAAACTAAACCGCGGGGCCGCGGGCTTAGAAACGTATACAATATTAGGATCCATTTAGGAGTATTTTGTTTAATATTGGATTGATCGGATTGTCTATTCAAAGGATTATCTATCTTTGCCTACTGTAAAAATCGTACCTTACACATCGCTCGAAAAGCAACATCCACATACTCATGGGGGTGCCTTACTTGGATACCATCGAATGGAGTACTAATATTATATAGACCACCAAAAATATTATTCATACTACGGTGAGTACGGTTTCGATCCATTGCAACAGTTAATTTCTTTTTTCTTACTAATGGGACAAAAATTATCCTAGAATCACTAGAACAAATCACGCTGAAAAGAAAGTTATCCCGCCAAATTCCGTAGTTCCCAAAGTTTTACAGAGCGTTCAATGTTTGTTCCGGCCTGGTGTCATGTCAGAGTTGAACCCGTAATCGGATTGTGTTCTGAGCCGTTTTCGAGTGCAGCATTTTACACGGAATAAAGCGCGGAACACAATGAAATTTACGTCATCGTTTCGGTCCATCTATGTCAAACTTAATTTTTCATACTGTTTTTTTTTTCGGTGTTTTGTAAAATATTGTTTTGAAATATAGGTTATAAATGGTTACATTTAGTTCCAACATTAAAATTATCACTTATATTTGTTTCGCTTTTGTAAGTTAGTTATTACGTAAAACGAATACGTGACGTGTGTTTCACGCGCAAAGAACTGACCTACTCTGATTTTTCCTCCCCTTGCCCTCAAGCATGAGCATTCCATTTGGTACAAGATGCTCGGAATTATAAGAGCGTCTAGATTTATTGTTTATGTCATGTTTTTTCTTAATGATTTTTTTCCTGGCTTGATTTTCAAATTCTTTAATTCAATTCATAGAATAGGAACTGAAATTAATAGATTATATGCTGCATCTAATGATATTTTGTTCATTTCAGAGCTAGCTGTATAAGAGTATGCAGGGGTTCTGTTCTTGTTTCTGAGTGTTGTCAACAATTTTTATTTTGGCACATATAATGTCGCCGCAAGTTAGCATTTTGCCTATTTAGGCAGACAAATAAAAGTTGGACTTTATTTATATGAAAATAAAAGATCTGATATCTGCTTGTGTGTGTGTGTGTGTTTAGGTGAGTTTTTATGACATTGGAAATATTTCGTACAGGCTAGTCTAATTTTATTTACTTTTTGTTTATATTGTATAGATATATTTTTCAAATATATAATTATTTCATTAGGTTTTGTTTATTTCAATCCATTTATTTTAGATTAAGAAGATAACATGCTACCTTATGTCTAGCTGTTTTTAAGTAACTTTCAGGATAAATCAAAATCTGCATTCAATTCACAGATGCCTTATTCTAGAATAATATACTCTAACAAATAGGGGAGTCATTAATACTTTTCAACTTAAATTATGTCATTTTTGTATGTATATTTAGATATATTTTTTTTATTCATTAATAATTTTTTGTTTCATTTTGATTTATTTATTTATTTTTGGCAAAAGGATATCTGCTTGTATTTTACCAATATTTAGTATAACTCAAAGTATTCCCGATCTAGCTAAAATGTAGTTAAAAGGTTGATACAAAAATCTAGTATTCTGTTTGATAGGAATGGTGGAAATATTCAACTTAACACTACTGCAAAAAATATAATACGAAATAATCAAAATTGGGGTCTGCCTTAACTACGCAAAATACAATAGTTCTGAAAAACTCGAATATTTCGGGTTCTAATTCTCAAAGATCCGTCTAAAACAAAAAATTTGTGACGGTAAAACTGAACATATTCAGAAAAGTAAAACAATCTTATAATTTGAAAGCTTAAGCACAATTTATGTCAACAGTTTAGAATCACCGCTGTACTGTTATTTAGAGAGATTTCTATGAGATGCGGTTTTGATATCCCTTTTTTTAACCATATATAAGACACGCCTAACCATATTCTGCTATAATCTCTTCCGAAAATGGTTAGACCCATTTAACCAGAATATTGAAAACGTTTACGTCACATCATTAAATATGACCTCAGAAATTACATCCTACAACGTTACTTTTTTTCACAGCAATAAAAAGAAAGATTGAAACAAACAGAAATATTAAAAAGTTTTGTTTCTTCGAATCTCTATTCATTTAAGTTACAAGATAACGATTGTTCCGTTCGGTTTCACACAATTTTATTAAAATAATTTACTTTTTTATTTCAGAGTAGGAATCAGATTTGGAAACAGTTGATGAAGACCGGTAGTGCACTTTGTTGTTCATTACCAGCTAACAGCTTAGCATCAGCTTACAAGTCAAACGGAAAAGCTCCACTCTTTTTTAAAGCCGTAACACAAAGAGGAGTATAACTAACCTAACCTATCTGTGGTCCATGAAAACCTGTTTAAGCCGAGTCTTCCGGTTCGTCTCGTCGAAGGCAGACGTCTGTGTTATTAACATAAGTGGTTCCACGTGTTCGGTTTTGCTCCTTTTTTTCGGGGAAAAACGGGAGACCCAAACGCTCAGTGTGGAAACTAACGACTCCGCTAGAAAGGGAGCAGACGCTGTGAAAGTGTGAGCCCTAGTTGTTTCTGCATTCTATCTCGTTCGTCTGCCGCAGTTCTACAAGGAATATTAGCGTAATGGCCGCTATGTGGCGGGAGTGGGATGGGTAAGGCTATAGCTTGAAAGAAAGGGTCATCTCATGATATCAGTAGTACTCTCAAAGAGCACCTAGTGGAAGCCAAGACGCATTTCAGAAATTAAAAGAGGAAACATCAAGGAGTATTTTAAAGATCCAGGGTATCCGGGAGCTTAAAGCCCGCCATCCGGCTATCCTACCGATAACGTCTCCAAACTGGAATAAGGTGTAAATCATCTGGGAGGGTTACCTTAGCTCTGAATAAGCCCCGGGCGAAGAGCAATCTGTCGAATTGCCTTGCAGCCAAGCCATAAAACACACTAATAACAACAACATGTTTAAGTCAACCTTCAGTGGAATTTACCGTTTGTAACCAAGGGAAAATGTCCTAGTTCCTTCAATTCTTTAGTCTGCTCCGGTAGAGCCACTTACGTCACCAGAGCATTTCCATATAGCACTTTATTTCAAGTTTCCCAATGTTAAGGAAAGTCGCAATCTTTTTAAATTTATAAACTGAAATAGGAAATCTTTAATTTGTAACTTTCTGAAGCAAGGAAATTTACATCTTGAAGCAATACATAAACGGTCTTAAAAGTTTCAACGTTGTGGTCTTTTATAATAAACATATGACTGATAGGTGTAAATTTGAAAATAGTTAAAAAAATACTTTAAATATGACCTCAGAAATTCTTTAAATTAAGTTAAATTATATGAAAACTAAATGCAAACTACCCGTTCAGAACTTTTACAAACCGCAGCTAAGTATAATACAGTGCTTCTGGTCAAAGTTTAAGACGTTTTTATGATGTCTTGGCATCCTTTGTTTTAAAATATGCTTACGAAGAGTAAGATGAAATCGGACCCGAGAGCACATTCTTCGGTTGGTCTAGTGCAGAGTAATTCAGATAGCGTAACCATGTTCCAATTTTCTCTATTTGTCAGAGAGTTGCGGAAAATCAGAAAAGTGGTTATGCATTACCCTGAAATAGGTTTGGGAGTAGCGATTGACATGATGTCCTCCAAAGTTTTAAAAGAGTTTCCTCAACTTGTGCTTGCAGATTGATTGATCAAAGCCGAAACACTTCACAAAAAAAAATCTACAAACCGTCAACTTTTCGACATCTTATTTACCGACGAAGAAAGAATGTCCGAAGTAGAAGTGTGTAGTTTTTTCCTGCAAAATGATCGAGTCACTATTATAAATTATTTTATTTATTTCTGTTTCAAAAAAGTCTACTTTATTGTTTATTGATAAAGTCTAGACTTTTAGATATTCCGTTATAACATTTAGATTTTATTTTAACTTTACTTCAAAAAAAGGCTGTCTGTTTACTGAACAGCAGTGCGTGTGTCAAGGTCAACTGCCATATTTTATACTTGGCGCAATATCCGAATCGTTCGCTCGCGCATTTAAATTTCTGTCAGTAACCCACACCGCCCTATTACACTACGGATATTATTTGATTAAAACAGAATTGAGAATTTAAAATCACTCTGATATCCTTTTGAGCCGCTGCGAGCCATATATTGTGTGTAGACAGGGCTTTAACAAAAATGATGGCAGTAGTCAAAGGTACCAACATACAAAAACTAGAACGGGATGTTTTTTGGCTTTTTAAAAGACATTGACGTTTATTTGTTTTGGTTACCAATTTACTAATTTTTTATTTTATATAAAGTGAATTCATTAATTTCCACTGGGTACAAGTTTCCTCTTAATCTATTTTAATTTAATTAGCATTAAAATGTCTGTCAAAGCAGTTAATCGTAGGCAAAAATGGAGCCTTGAAAACGTGAAGTAAGTTACACATCCTTGGAAACAAATTCGTTTTGTTTTAATACACGTTTGCTATATTTTCAGGATTAAAGTGTCTTCAGAGCCACTAGCAGCACCGCCAGCGTATTCTTCGTCAGCAATAAGTATTAGTGGCGAAGTCTCCAAAAAGACAGATGTTTCTCGATTAATCACAAAGAAATCTTGGGACTTAGCACTAGCCCCCATTAAGCAAGTTCCAATGAATTTATTCATATCTTACATGGCAGGAAATTCTATATCAATTTTCCCTATTATGATGGTAGGAATGTTATTAATGAGGCCGATTCAAGCCATTTGGGCAACTAAAAGCACCTTTAAAATGATGGAGACATCGAGTGCAATTTTACAAATGATTGTTTATGTATTTGGAAACCTAGTCAATGTCGGGTTAGCCCTTTACAAGTGCCATAGTATGGGTTTATTGCCTACACACGCAAGTGATTGGTTAGCATTTGTTGAACCACCATTAAGACATGAATACTTAGGAGGAGGAGTAATACTACATTAGAAGTTAAGCATACTATTTATATTAAATTAAATAAATAAAAGTACTTGGAATTATGGTTTTCTATGCTTATCGGCAAATTCCTTAACCTTTTCATAAATCGCTTGTGGGTCATCAACTCTCGGCACCTAAAAAATGAATTGACTTATTCTTAGAAATATGTTTCTTACAGTCTTCATACATACATTATAATTTTGTGTCACATAAATCCCCGTATAAACGCCAATCAAAAACGATAGCTGAAAGGATAAGAAAAAAATTCGTATGGATAATTTAGCTTTAGATTATTTTATTCTACTCACCACTCCTCTCACCATATTAGTAATTTTTTAAAATATATTCCCTGAGATCCTCGAAAGAATATTAGTTTCGTTTTAAGCTTAAGAGTAAACTATAAATGAATAAAGAAACCGTTGTTAAATAATAAAGAAAACAAGATACAGCTGACATTTGATTTTTAAATGTTTATATTGGCGACAATGACCACTGGATTTTTTTTTGATTAGGCAAAATAGTTTTAAGGTACTTTCTAATTGTGCCAAAAATGGCATACTTCCTTAAAGTTAATTATTTTACGATGACGTCACTCTAGCGCTGCCATATTGCCTGAGGGGCCATTAGTTGCTGTATAAATAAACGTAGAATTTCAGGTACTTAAACTGAAATTTAAAATAAAATGTCTGTATTTTGAGAACTGTGTAATGCAGTCAGAGAGGGATCGAGTTTATTTTTTTTTAGATTCGATGTAGCTCTTAAAAGATTGAAAAGATCTCTAAAATGCTTTTTAATTATAATAGTATGATAGACACAGATACCTTATACAGGGAGTTGGGAGCTGTTAGATTAAACAAAATATTGGATTTGGAACAATGTAAACTAATGTTTAAAATAATAAATAAACAAAAAAATATAATACCAATATTATATATTCAAAGGATGTGCACAATTATCATACAAGAGCACAAAATAATATATATCAATTGTTTACTAGAACTACCATTGGAATTAAAAATCCTATACTGGATGCATCGGAAAACCTACAATAAACTTCGTGATTATATAAAAAATATGAATATATATAGCAGATTTGTAAAGAATTTAAAAACGTATTTAGGTGTAAAGTAGTCAATTAAGAACTGTACTGTGATTTATTTATTAACTCTCGAGGCCAGAGCTAGAGGCACTGTTTACAGAGCTTTACTTATATATGTAATTTATAAATTAAATTTGAGAAATAAAGTTTGGTTTTCAAAAAAAACAAGGTACATCCAATGGAATTTTTTTAAATATTATGCTTATTCCAAATTTATTAAAAATTATCACCGCTGAATTAGAACTAAAATTAATCTTCATTAACGTCTTCAAACAACGCTACTATATAATTTTAAGAACAGCCGGATTTCAAATTCGTCTTGACCACCACAACATATACACGCACCTATTAAAGCTTATACGCCTTGGGTCAGGCTGTCCAACATAACACTTGACATTTGTTGAATGACGTTTACAAATACCTTTATGTTTATTTTTTGTTATATTTTAATTCTGAACATATTGTTTTAATATTTTATTGGAGAATGGACAACTCTCTTACAAATTTTGGTAGGACATTGTTAAGTTGACCCCACTACGTGTTTGATAAGAAAAAAAAAACATTTTTTTTTAGAATTGAGTGAGAGTACAGTTAAAATAGGAACAGATTCAGAAAGTGGATCAGATAAAAGTGAGGCAATAGAAATTGTTGGGTATGGCGATGTTGAGTCAAGTTTCAGTAACAAATCTTCAGATGACCTGATGGACAGTAATTTACCAGAGACCGTTACTATATTAACTCATAATGAAACGGGGGCGAAAGTATATCTAGTCGGCACAGCTCACTTCAGCAAAGAATCACAAGATGATGTTGAAAGGGTATCTTATTTTTTATAATTGTTTTTTATAATATGTCTCTGAAAAGAAATTTTTTTAACATTAGAAATGATGATAAATTAATACTTTGTAAAAATTTGGATTGGTTTAGGACTTAAGATTGAAGGATTCATATGAAACAAGCGAGAAAACAATAAACAACTAAAACATTTACGTTTGTTTGTAGGTTATTAGACAAGTACAGCCACAGTTGGTAGTTGTTGAATTATGTCGTTCTAGGACTAGTATTTTAGAATTGGATGAAAATACTGTGCTTGAAGAAGCAAAGAAAATTGATATGGCAAAAATTATAGCTACAATTAAGTCAAATGGTGCTATAAATGGCCTTATGTATCTGCTATTGTTAAATATGAGTGCACATATCACTAAAGAAATTGGGATGGCACCGGGAGGTGAATTTAGAGTTGCCTATAGGGAGGTAAGTTTTAAAAATCCTGTTAATACTGAATTTTTGTACTCATTCTTTTATCTGATATTAAGTACTTCCTATATCTATACAATTCGTGTACTCACTCAGCTAGAAGCTAGTATTTTCTCTGAAAGATACTTCAATTTTGATGGTGCTGAAAAAGTAAAGTTTCTTGATAATTCATGGATGCAAAACTTCAATGGGAAGTTCAAATATATTATATATCTGCTTTTGTTCTTTGGAGCCTGGCTAGCTTTGTGTCTTTGGAAACATATGCCTTTTTCAATTCAATAATCTCCTATGGAGTACTTGCCTAGTGTGGGCCACCATAGTCCTCATGAGTTTTTTTCTTTGGAAAGAAGAGCTGTCCAAATCCTTGGTTATAGAGATGATTACCGAAATGGCTTTATTGAATGTGAGGTACTTACATTACCATCCCGTTTAATTTTAGAATGCCGAACTTTTGTTAAAAAAAACTACATTCTTATAAAACACATGGATTTGTATTTTTCTATTTTATAAATAAATACTGCCTTTATTGTGTCATGAAAATACGAAGGAAGTTCACAATGCAGGTTTTAATAGAAAAATTCTCCTTAAACATCCATATATTAATTGTAGAGATATATGTGGTATATAATATTTTCAATATTAGAAAAAAGAACAGGTATAGTCAAAAGCAGTGTTATCGTGGGGAATTCTATTTTTTATACCTCGAAAAAGATGTTTAATAACCTCCCAGTCAGTATTCGAAGCATCAGTAATTACAGATTGTTTAGAATTAGGGTTAAGAATCTAATGATCTCTGAGGCTTTTTATAGTGTTGAAGAATTTCTGTCTAAGAATTTTAATTAATGCTTTTTATATGTGTATATTTTGTACTAATAATTATACTTTAGGACTTGCATATGTTCTGTTTATTGAATTTTTAATCTTGTGTATTATGTTGTTATATATTATGAAATGTTTGTTTGCTTATTAACGGTTTCCCATTTATAACAACACATATCAACAATAATAGAATTTGACAATAAAAACATAAACATCCACATATCAACAATCAATAAACATATTTTTATTTTTTTTGCTATAGAAAAACTATTAATAATTAACTAATTAATAATTTAGTATGTCCAACCTCCTTATAATATTTTTAAAGGAATTAATTGAAACATTGAACAAATCAATTTCTTTGCATATCTTTGTGGAACATGAAAGTCTCTTTATATGGTTGTTAATAATCTTGTATATAGTACACAGATCCAACATATCACGCCTGCGTTTTTTAAATTTAGAGTTTTAAATGATCTGTTAACAATATTGTTTATATGGTAATCAAATCTAAGTTCACTGTCAAAGATGACCCCAAGATCCCTAATTTTATCAACCTATTTCCAGATATTCGTTATTAATATCATAATCAAATTCTATGTTACTCTTTCTTGGATACTGACAATACTTTGCACTTACTGACATTCAATTCCATTCCATTTGTTTTACACCAGAAAATAAGGGAATTTAGATCAGATTGGAGCATCCTGCAGTCATTCGGGCTATCAATCATTCTAAAGAGCTTTAAATCATCAGCGAAAAGCAAACCACCACTAAACTGTATGGACTCCACAATATCTTCAAGAAAGAGATTAAACAAAATTGGTGCCAAGTGTGCACCCTGTGGGACACCCGATTTAACTTCGATTTAATAGAAGAAATAAAGTTTTTTATTCTAACAAATTGTTTTCTGTTAGTTAGATAGTCAGTCATCCATCGCAGCAAAGTTCCATAGATACCGAGACTCTCGATCTTGCGAATGACAATTTTATGAGGTATTCTGTCAAACGCCCTGGAAAAGTCAGTATAAATGATATCAACCTGATGCCTACTCTCCAAGGCATCTGACAGAAACTCATTGTATATCAAAAGGTTTGTCAATGTAGAGCGTCCCTCAGAGAAACCATGCTGTAAGGACGATATCAAACCGTTCAGTGTTGGAGACAGTTTAGTGGCAATTATATCTTCAAAGATCTTTGCGGTTATACACATTTTTGAAATCGGACGGTAATTCACTATTTCACATCTGTCTCCAGACTTAAAAACAGGAGTAATAAATGATAGTTTCCAGAACTCTGGGAACGTGCCCAATTTTAGTGATCATTGTTGCAATGTGATGTGATATATTTTTTTTTTATTTTTTTAGTTTTTTTTTTATGTTTTGTGCAGTTTTATACTAATGTTGTATAATTATTTTCTTTTATTGAGGAATTTGACTTTGGGCTTTTTTGCAGTGATTTAATCATACTTGCCTCAAATTCTTTCTTGCCCATTCATTTATTTATTATTTTGATTGTTAACATATTTATTTTTACAGCTTTGTCATTGAGTACTTTTTACTTTAGGCAATAAAGCATATTTTGACTTTGACTTTGACATACAATTTATCAACGACAAACTTTTTAAGTTTGTTTTTCTTTTATTACGTGTAATCATATCCTCCGCATAAAATCCGGAAGATGGATTAAATAAACCTATGATATTTTTTAATATGAAAAAAGAGGATAAACATATAAATACCAGAATTTACTACCAAAGAAGATTAAGAAATGTACGAGAAAAGCCAAAGACAGATGACTTAAGTGACAATGTAAAAATGGATGTTCATAATGCAATTTACAATTTAAACACATCAAAAATTAAACTCTTCAAGTTTTAAAAGAAGCTTTAAAAAATCGAGGCATATTGCAAATTGTCAAAATTAATAAAAATGTTGGGTTTCTGATATAAAAAAGGACTGTAATCGAAGATTTTTATATGAGTTGCCACATATAGCAAATCAACATATCCAGTTTTTAAAGAAATACAAGGAAAATATTAATTCAAAATTTAGAAAAAGGGGCATTTTTAGATGAGATTTGGATATTTTCTAATGGAAGTAGTTTGAAATCTTGGCAGGATGAGTCTGTAAAAAGTGTCAAGAGAAAAAAGGGATGTGGGATGGGAAAACGGTTCATCATTTTGCATGCAGGTTCTTCAACAGGATTTCTCCCAGGTGCAAGTTTAGTGTTTTCTTTAACATCCAAAAGTATAGACTAAAGTGAAAAGTGGTTAAAAGGACAACTGATTCCAAATTTAGATGCTCCATCTTTAATCATTCTGGACAATGCATCTTATAGTTCAAGAATCTTAAATAAACAACCTAATTCATCCTGGAAGAAAAGTGATATTTATGACTGGCTAATAAAACAAAAACAAAATCCTTTACCCAATATGCTGAAACTAGAACTTCTTTTAATGGCAAAATCTATTTAAAAACCAACAATATATGCCATAGATGAAATATTATGGGAAAATGGACATGAGGGTTTACGACTACCGCCATACCATTGCCAGTTTAACGCAATAGAATTAATATGGGCTGGGGCAAAATCATATTACGAAAAACACGTGAACGATGGTCTTACATCAGATGTAGTGCAAATTGTTTGGCAAGATTCATTAAATTATATTACGCCGGAGTACTAGAAGAAGTCTGTGGAACATACGGAGAAATTAATATGGGATTGGTTGGAATTGAGTTCTAGATGTCGAAATAGCACCAATGATCATTGCGCCATTTGAGGACGACTCAGAAGATGAGGACTTTTTAAGTGATGATGGTATTTTTTAGTCTATATAATATTAAAAAGTTACTGAAGGATTATATTAGTCTTTGACATGTATAAATCATAAATTGCATTATGAATGTCCATTTTTGCATTGTAACTTAAGTCTTTTGCCTTTGGATTTTTTTGGGTACATTTCTTAATCTTCGGAAGTAAATTATGTTTTTTTTTTCATGCACAAGTTTCTGTACATTCCTTATACCGATTCCCGATACCGAAATGTTTTTATTAGATTTGACACCATTTTTTGCTTTCTTTTTTAGTACATTTGTAATTTTGTAGGCAATAAATAAATAATTTATTTATTTATTTTTTTTATTTATTTCTCACTTCATGTTATTACATAAATAATGTTCACATACGTCGCAATGATATAAAATATTAAAATACATCAAATGTAAAACATTAAATTGAATAAAATAGGTTTTTTTTTTTTTATTAAATAATACTTAAGTAATATAAAACACAATCACATAAAATCAGATTGTTTTTTTTTTTTAATAATATACACATTGAGGACAATTTACAAATTAAAAACAAAAATAAAATATACTGTAAAACTAGTCTGTTATTTTATTTCTTAAGAAAAAGTTATTTGATGATTGTTTAAAAATTCATCATAACTGTAAAAGGCATTTCTGACTAGATAACTATACATTGTACTCTTAAATTTTTGTGGATTAAGACTTCTGACCTAAAGGTAAAGGCATTTCTGACTAGATAACTATACATTGTACTCTTAAATTTTTGTGGATTAAGACTTCTGACCTCAGCAGGTATCCTATTAAAAAACTTAACTGCCAAAAAATCAGGGCCATTCTAACACTTTTGGAGTCTGCGGTGTGGTATCGAAAAATTTTCCCTTCCCCAAGTGTCCATGCCATGTATCTCTCCGTTGGTTACGTAGTGACTCTTGTGTTGGTGGATGTACAAAAGGTTTTGAAGTACAAAAATACATGGAAAAGTTAGAATGTGTAGGTTAATAAAAGCATCTCTACAGTCATCTCTATAACCAAGACCGGCGAGAATTCGCACAGCGCGACGTTGAACAGAAAATATTATAGAATACTTGTTCCAATTTTAAAGTGTTCTTAATTTTTATTAATTAAAGACCTACCTACAGACAGACGGAATTGAGAAAACGTGTTTTCCGGCATCTAGGGACCCTTAAATGTAAAGATCTGAAAAAATCTCATGAGGGAAGTAATAACTATTTATCTTGTGTTTTTAACAAAAGTGTATAATATTTTTGCAAAATAAAATTTTTTTGTTATCACAATACAAAAAAAAAAAGTTTTCTTTGCACAGGGGTGGCCTGCATTTAATTAAATGACACTGTATAAGTGGTTAGATGTTTAGGTTAAGCGGGGCTCATAATTTTTGGTGATCGATAAAAAAAATTCACTTTCATTAAATGGCTGTGTAAACAGAACATATCCTGATTGTTCCACTGATTCAAACCGCCTTCCGACTTTATTTAGGCGCTTGCCATTTTTTGTATTTTTCGTTTTTGCCAACCTAAAAATTTTAACCAAATACATATTTAGTGAATTTGCTTATTTAGTTCCTCAGCATTTAATATATAAAATAATATTAGGTAGCTATCTTAATAATATTGCGTAATATAATAAAAAAAAAACTATTTTCTTTCTCCCTGTATATTTGTATATAGCCCATCGAGATTTAAAAGCTCGATAAAAGAATCACACAACATTTTGGTATTCACTGTGTTTTCTGATTTGATTCATAATGTTGGTAACCTTTGGACCCGCACGATAAGACCGCATTCGTCTATAGCAGAACATAACTTTCAAGAAAGAAGAGTTTTCATTTTAAATAACAGACCAAGTAATTTATTTGTAGGCAGAAAAAATTCCAAATTGTTGTGTCCACTTAGGAGATAGACCTATAGGAATAACTATGAGAAGAGCTTTGTCAAGACTGACTTGGTTTCAAACTATAAAACTTGCCTGGCACTTGCTAACTAGCAAAGATCCTATTAGGTAAATGTTTGTTTATAGTTTATTTATTATATATATTACATTTTCCCAGTAATTGCAGTATTTGGTAATATATTTATTTATTTAACTTTTTTCCTTACCATAGTTTATACAAAAAAAAAACCACAGCAATATCAACTCTACAAAAATGATAATAATTAAAAAAAAACAATCATATATAAAATTTATATATTATAATATTAACACTTATAACTCAAAAATAAATTCAGAAAGGTCAGATTGCTTTTATAAGGCAGGTTCTTTACTTCATTTGGTGGACTTAGACCGCATTCAGTCACTCACAAAAGATAATCTGACTTGAGTGATCTTTAAAATGATTTTTGGATAAGGCCACATTATATTTGACACTTCATTTATGTATTCAAAATAGCAAGGCACCAAGAATTGAGTACTGAGAAACTCCCTTGGTCACTAGAAATACATTTGACAATGTTCCTGAGCTGCAAGGCCATTACAACGTCCTCTTATGCCATAATTGTAAATTTTTTAGAGCAATATGTCAAAATTAATTGTGTCAAAAGCTCTTTAGAGATCAAAATACAAACCATCTACTGAAATAGTCCTAAAGATGAACAGTTCAGTTGACATGCCTATCTGAATTCTAAATTGGCATTCTCTGCAATTCTAATGCAATAGAAATAATTTCTAATCTAACCCAGAAGAGTGCTTCCTATGTAGATCCATGCTATACCATCCACTGGATGAAGAAATAGAGAGGCAGGAACCAAGCCTACACAGTCCAACTTGGAAGATATAGGAACTTCACTATCCTGCAATTTGAAATGCTGGTTAAAGCATGTAATTATCTCTTCAGGATTTGTTATTGTTTTATTATTAATTTCACTTCTTTATATTGACATTGGACAGTTCAATTTATTTGTAGCACTGTTAAATAGTTACTAGACATCCTAATTCTTATTTGAAGAAATGTAATTATTTTTATTCGAGTTTTTAGAAATAAACTTGTGAAAAAGTTTTTTTTCTTTTCTTTATTACTTATATACTATTTTGCAGTTATTTATATATAGTTTTCTACTCTTTTGTTCATTTTTAAATCTGGTAATAAAAGTGATGTGAAGAACTACAGATGTATTTCTTTACTTTCACATATACCAAAGCTCTTTGAGGCAGTTATCACCCATCATATATTTGAGTCTTTAAAACTCTATATTACAAGTATGCAACATGGTTTTTATCGTGGTTGTTCAACAACTACCAATCTTGCAATATTTCAAAACTACTTCTTGACATTGGTTGAGGCTGGCAAGTAGATCGATGTTATTTACGCTGACATATCTAAGGCTTTTGACAGTGTTTGTCATCAGCTTCTGTTATGGCAGTCAATTACAGCAAATTGGTTTTTGTGGAAAATATGTTGAGTGGATCAAATCGTATTTATTTAATCATCGCCAGCAAGTCAACATATGTGGTTCAGTTTCCAGGGAGGTTCTTGTAACATCGGTCATCCCGCAGGGCTCGCATGTTGGTCCAGTTCTCTTTCTGTTTTTTATAAATGATATAATATCTTGTGTCGAATTTTCTGAATGTCTTTTATATGCAGATGAGTTAAAATTCTTTTCACCAGTCTCCTCAGACTCCAATCTGCAGTCTGATATTGAAAGGCTCGTCAAAGGGTGCAGAACTAATTATCTCTCTCTTAACATCTCGAAATGTAAAGTGCTCCATTTTCACAAACATATTAATCCCATACAAGTCTTGAAGTTGTTAGTTCTTTCACATACCTAGGCTTTATTTTTGATGAAAATCTAACTTTTAGAAATTATTAATAGCATCAAAAACAAAAAATCTCGAAATGTAAAGTGCTCCATTTTCACAAACATATTAATCCCATACACTCCAGCTACTTCATAGATAATGTAAGTCTTGAAGTTGTTAGTTCTTTCACATACCTAGGCTTTATTTTTGATGAAAATCTAACTTTTAGAAATTATTAATAGCATCAAAAACAAAAAATCTTATGGCCTGGATCATTTGTCTGCTAATATACTAATGCATCTGCCTAATAGTGCAATTGGTGCACTGGTAACAGCCATTACTAATTCTTTGGAAACTGGAGTTTTTCCATCCTGCTTGAAAACAGCTCTTGTAGTTCCTTTACATAAAAGTGGTGATGCTGATCTTGAGTCAAATTTTAGGCCTATTTCCATGTTGTCAACATTTTCAAAAGTAACAGAAAAGATTGTTTTCAAGAGATTTACTTTGTTTCTGGATCAATATAAAATAATAAATAAAAATCAGTTCGGATTTCAGAATTCAAAATCAACTAGCGATGCAATATTTCCCTTTCTAGAAAAACTATATTTGAAAATTAATGAGAAGTCTGCAGCAGCGGCAGTGTTCTGTGACTTATCAAAGGCATTTGATTGTGTGAGTCACAGAATACTGTTGCAAAAACTGGAACGGTATGGTTGCAGAAACAATGTTTTAAATTGGGTTGAGTCATATTTAAGTGGTCGTAGGCAGGTGGTTAGAATAGCGGGAGGAATCTCCGGTCAAATGATTATTGATAGTGGAGTCCCTCAGGGATCTGTATTGGGCCCGTTGCTTTTTCTTCTGTATTTTAATGACATTACTAAGCTTAATGTTATACGTTCGTTGACTCTTTCTGCTGACGATACTTCTATTTTTTGGCATGACAATGACATACTTTACTACTACTACACTACATTTTAATTCTTCACTAGGTAATGTTTATTTGAGGGATCATCTTATAGAGAACAGATCTTGCACGAAATTTCTAGGTATTTTGTAGATCAAAATTTAAAATTTGAAAGTCATATTGCACATTTAACTGAGAAGCTTTTAAAAGGTTGCTATGCAGTACGACTAACTTCTAAAGAACTGGGTTTATCCTTCTCCAGATCAGTTTATTTTGCACTGATTGAATCCCATTTGCAATATGGCCTACCTTTTTGGGGAGGTTGTTCCCAGACTTTATTTACATCGATATTTTTAATTCAAAAAAGAGCAGTCCGATGTATGTGCAATGCCAGTCCTAGAGATTCCTGCAAGCCACTTTCAGAAAACATAAAATATTAACATTGTCTTGTATATTTTGGAATCAGTTTGTTTAATTTTTAAAAGAAGGGATGAATATACAAGAGTTGCATTAACTTACCAAGCATGAAATTGTGATTTCTGAGTATAAACAATTTATTTCCGGTTCACCAGTCTGGCTTTCGGAGTGGTCACAGCACGTCAACAGCTTTGTTAAATTTGACCGATAATATAATCAGGGGCCTGGATAGAAAGATGGCTGTTATATCAGTATCACTGGATTATTCAAAGGCTTTTGACGTTCTGGATCATGACCTACTTTGCGCAAAATTGAAGTATCTGGGTTTTGATGACCATTCTGTGTTATTCTTTTGCAACTACCTGTCAGGTAGACAGCAAAAAGTGCGTGTGAAGAACAAGTTATCACTTGCTGGTAAGATAGTGTCAGGTATCCCCCAGGGCTCAATTTTGGGGCCCTTATTGTTCCTAATTTATACTTTTGATATCTTCCACTCAGTTACGCACTCTCATGTGCAGACTTATGCCGATGATGCCCAGCTGCTTCACCTATTTGATCCTTCAGATCCTACTTTGGCAGCAGAACAAGTTAATGCTGATCTGAATGACATTTTAATATATTCAAATGAACATAACTTGAAAATAAACCCAGACAAGACTCAAGTTCTGTTGTTTTGTCAAGAAAATCGTAGAGCAGCATTGTATGGTGCTCTGAGACTCAAACTTGCAAATGAAAATCTGAATTTTTCTTTTAGTGCTAAAAATTTGGGTCTGCTTTTGGATATACACCTGAGATTTAAGGATCATGTCAAGGCACTTTTACAAAAAACTTATGTTAAAATGAAATCTTTGTATGCCCACCGCTTCATACTTAATTTTAAAATGAGAAAAAGGCTTTGCGAATCTCTGGTGCTCTCAACATTTACTTATAGTAATATTGTCTACTACCCATGTTTAGATTCTTTTTCAAAAAATTGTTTGCAACATGTACAGAATGTTTGCTGTTGTTTTGTATACATACATTATGTTATGTTCTTGATGAAGGTATTGAGATCATCAATTCCAATGTATCTCAGAGAAAAATTGATATTTCGAAATGTTATTCATGATAGAAATGTTAGACTGCGAGACTGCTTGACAATGCCTGAGCATCGAACTACTTTGTTTCAGCGGTGTTTTACATATGTGGCTGTGAGTCTTTACAATTCTTACTCAAATCATGATCTCAAATCAAGCCCCTTCAGTCAAATACGCTTAAAATATAAGAGACAATTATTGTGTAGCCAGAGGAGTGGATAGGTTTTCGCATTTATTATAAATCTTGAGTATTACTGAGTGTCATCAATAATTTGAATTATAATTAGTTTATAGATGTAAACACATTGTGAGTGGAAGAGGTTAGGTGTAAGAGTAACCATAGGTTAAATCTTGCCTTTTTCACTTCATGGTGTGGGTATATGTCCTGTATACACATGCCAATTAAAGACGATATTTATTAATTTATTTATTTATTTATTAATTTATTTATTTATTTATTTAGCTTTACCAATACCTTCAACCACCCTGATAAAAAATTCTTTTTTTTATAATTAAAAAAAAAATTAATCATTTGCCATTGAACATCAGAAGAACAAGCAATTACATGAAATTTAGAAAACAAGTTAAGCATTTTCTTTTGGATAAGGCCTATTATACTTTGATGTACTACTTTTTTGACGACTTTTGATATACTACTGGTCTGGTGTATTATTTCTTTTCTATGTATGAATATATATATATATATATATATATATATATATATATATATATATAAATTTTTTCTTTACTTTTTGACTACTTGTGTGTAAGAAAATTGTGTCTTTGGTTCTATAATGTCTATATTGTCTATATTTTATGCTTAGGTTCATGTATGAGCCTTTCTTGTTTGTGAACATGTTTTATTTTACTTTTTTTTTGTAAGTTTTAAATATTAATTACGATTTGTGTTACCATGTTAGTGTTTCTTTTTTCTTTCTCTTATTTCTAAGTTCTGTTATGTGTATTAGATTCTGTTAAGTATTTTAAATCTTTATTTTGGACGCATTTTACATTATATCTCCTTTTTGAAATAATTTGATTATAATTAATTGTATTATTCTTTACAGCTTTGTCAATAAGAACAGTTTCTTTTGATAATAAAGCATATTTTGACTTTGACTTTGACTTGAATTTAGAAGAAAGAAGGCACTTCTGGTCTTTTTGCATAAATTGTTCAATGGAAGGATGGACTGTGAAGTCAGTCCCGTTTTTAGTTCCTATTATAAGAACAAGACAATCACAGTTGTTTGCTGAAAGGTACTACTGAACAAATTATATGTTTAGTGCATTTGTTGCCCGACTAGTTTACAATTGCAATCGTCACTTCTCAGCACCAGGCTGTTTTTGGCTTCTGAAGGCATTCCTACAGATTATAGAACCCTACATAAGATATATTTCGATTTTCATGCTGCTTACGGATTTAACGCAGCAGAAGTGGAAAAGATCTTGCAATAATTATATATGGAGAGAATGCTCCATCTCCAGAGGACCAGAGAATGCCATAAAAACTATTTTACCAGCAATTCTCCCAAAAAAAATTTTTAGAAAACACACGTGTCCTGAGGAACTAGATTCCTCAAAACTTCCTGTTGTTACTAGTCTTAATATGGTTCTAATTAACATTGCTTCTCTAACAAATAAAACTGAAGAGTTGTACCTATTTCTGGAAGAATTGGAGTTCCCCCAACTTGTTGCAATTAAGCACTGGCTGAATCTAAACGAACCCTTTTATATTCAGAGGTATACCATAATAGCTAGATATGACAGAAAAAACTCAGCTCATGGGGGAAAATTCTATCCCTAAAAGATTTCATGTCGGTATCTAAATATGATCATTTGTTAGCGGATAGCTCTTTTGAATTCTCTATGGTATATAATCAAAACCTTGATCTTTATGTAATTTGTATTTATAGATCACCAAACTCTGATGTACAATCATTAAAGGTAAAAAAATTCTATGCGGGGACTTTAATATTGACTATGCTACTATTAAACTCTTCTTCTATCATCGATTACATGGCGTCTGATTTTTTTCCATCAGAGGTGCATTCACAGGTCTATAACTCAGGTCTTTCCGATCACGAGGCGGTAATTTCCAGGTTTAGTTTACCTATTAGGCCCTTACCAAGATCTCGCCATCGGAGCAGAATTTTCTCGGCCGCAAATTTCTCAGTATTTCATAATATTTGTTTTAACACCGATTGGAATTTTGAATCTGATAATGTCAACACAAACTTCAGAACTTTTTTAAATAAAACTTTAAGTGCTTTTAACAAGGCCTTCCCGCTTAAGAACATCAAACCTAAGCGGCATAAACCGTGGACCACGAAAGGAATACGAATTTCTGCTAAAAATATGCGGTCGCTCTCATATATAAAAAAATTCACCGACTGCTTTCTTATTCTCGACTATATCTCTAACTATAGGAGGATCTACACTACTCTTATTAAGTCAGCAAAAAAATTACGCTACCGAAAACGTCTAACAAACTCAAATAACGTTTCAAAAGAAACCTGGTCCATCATCAATAACCTCAGAAACAAATCAAACCCTGTGACTCAGATCTTGCCAGGGGCTAATGATCTAAATGATTATTTTATTTATGTAAGCAAAAATGTTACTTCTAGTATCTCGCCAAGTTTGGACCCTCTTCGTTTCTCCCTCCTTCAAAAAATTTAGCTGATAGCTTTTTCTTAAGTCCCGTTAGCAACACTGAACTATTGAAGGTAATAAATAATATCAAAAGTAAATCTTCGTGTAGTACTGATGGCCTATCAATTAGAATATTCCTGAACTTGCCACTCCCAGTCATAGAGGCCCTTACAACATTAATAAATGAGTCCTTTATAAAAGGTGTATTCCCTGATTGCCTTAAAACAGCTATAATTATTCCACTTCATAAAGGCGGCGAAAAAACTAACTCTCTCTCTATCGCCCAATTGCACTACTACCAGTGCTATCAAAAAACATCGAAAGTCTACTGAAGAATCGTCTTATGCCATTTCTCCTGAAACATCAGATAATATCCCCGGAGCAGTTCCATTTCTACCCAACAAGAGCACCAGCGACGCCATGTTCACGTTGCTTAGAGGCGTCTACTTATCTCTCAATAACAACCACCCAACTGCCTCAGTTTTTTGTGACTATGTGAAAGCCTTTGATTGTGTTAGTCATGAAATTCTGATAAACTAAATTTTTATGGAATTCGTGGTACTTCTTTAAATTGGTTCAAATCTTATCTTGGGAACAGGCAACAACTTGTAAGGGCTAATGGTTCCGATTCTGATTGTAAGTTGATTACAAGTGGAGTCCCTCAAGGTTCAGTCTTGGGACCTGTTATTTTTTTGTTATACATTAATGATATCACGAACCTTAAAATTAATGGAAGAATTTCCCTTTTTGCTGACGACACAAGCATAACTTGGAGTGATTTTGATACAACGTCTTTACACTCTAGTATCTCCAAAGACTTGGTTATAATTAAGGCTTGGTCCGATTCCAATATGCTTTGTTTTAATGTCGGTAAAACGGTGGCGTTATCTTATAAGGGAACTTTACAACCACTTCAGTTACATAACAGCAATATTGAATACGTAGAGTCGGTTAAATTCCTGGGTTTAAATATAAATAACAACCTAAAATGGTCTAATCATATTGACACCTTAACTAAAAAACTTTCTACCGCCTGCTTTGCCATTCGATCAGTTTCAAAACAACTAGACGTTCCTTCTGCCAGACTTACTTATTTCTCTTTATTTGAATCCCACCTCCGCTATGGCCTTCCCTTTTGGGGCTACTGTACCACCGAGCAATTTCGTAGTATTTTTATGCTTCAAAAGAGAGCCATTCATTATTTGTTTGGTCTAAATAATAGAGCTCACTGCCAATACTATTTCAAAAAACATGAAATATTAACACTTCCTGCATTATTTATTTTGGAAACGGTATGTTTGCTGAGAAAACATATAAACACCCTACCAGAAACTCTAGGCATGATATATATCTTCCCATTCCTTCCTCAGAATTAATAAAAAAATCAATCAATAAAAAAAGCCATAAAACTTTACACCAATCTGCTAGTACATTTAAAATCTACCCCTATGCTTGCACAATTTCGAAAAAACACCAAAGCATACCTCATTGAGAGACCATTTTACAGCATTAATGATTTTTACAGCGAGTAAGTCTCTTTAAATTGTCACTAAATTCGCTTGTTTACTTAAATCTTTTGTGAGTCATGAGTCCTAACTCGTAGCATAGAATTTTGAAAATCATCATATAGAGAAAAGAACTGTCGAACATTCACTTAAAACTTAATTATTTTTGTTAGGTATTGGATTAAAAACAAAATTTAATTCTTTTTTGTATACTACATTCTACACTAGTTCATTATACCTTCTGTTTAACATCACAATTATTTGTATAACTATAATAACATAGAGTTTAAGGTCGCATAGTTGCAATTTTGATTTCAATGTCATTGAAATTATTCACCTCGTACATGTGTGTTTGTTTACTTTTATAAGGTTATCATGATTCATTTACTGTTTGCAATGTTATGTTATATTCTAACGTGTGTTTTACGATTTGGTAAATTGATATTTTACATTTTTAAAAAGCATTGACGTATCGAAATTCTTTTCGATTAATGTTTTGATATGTCTTATTTTAGGTATATTTTGCTTTGTCCATAAAATTGTAAAATTTTTCTGCGGCAATAAAGCAGTCTTGGGACCTGTTATTTTTTTGTTATACATTAATGATATCACGAACCTTAAAATTAATGGAAGAATTTCCCTTTTTGCTGACGACACAAGCATAACTTGGAGTGATTTTGATAACGTCTTTACATTCTAGTATCTCCATGTTTGTTTGTTTGAATATGACATTTTCAGACTAAGCACTTTGCAGCTAAAATGGCAGTTGACCATAATGGTTTTGTGATGTTTTTTGGCCTATATTGATATTCGTTTTTATTTATGTAGTTGGGTAGGTTTATTATTCATGTATTATTTTACTTCAGTTGAAAATCTTTCTTCTTGTTGGTAAGTTTTGTTTGCTGATCTGACATATTTTTCTTAGAGTTATTGACTTCATTATTTATTTATTTGCGAATTTGTACCATTTGGAATGTTTAGCATTCTGTAGTATAAGTTTCTGAACTGCCACTTGTCCGATGCTTGCATCGGCTACGTCCTTACATTATAATGCGTATTGGTTTTGGATGTGGCTCGTATAATCCACTATTTTCTTGCCAACCAGAGTTTCCCTTTCACTTTTTCTAAACTGTCAGTGGTAATGAAAGATCGAAATGATTAAAACAAGTGCTAAAAAATGTCCCCACTAAAAGACAAGAATCATGCTCATCATAATATGAATTTAATTTGTACCATTAGGTTTATTTCTGAATTCACCTTTTTTGTCACATTTTTTGACTTGTTGATAAAACTTTTTGTACAACATATTTTTCGTCAGTCAGTAAAACTCAATTTGAGTTTGAGCTTTTGATATGCTGTGAGAAATGCGTTTTCTATCATTATTGTCATTTAATTCTATTATTTTACAGTGTTGAGGAAATCGAGAAGTGCAAAAATCGTGATATGCTAGAACAATTGTTAGCAGATTTAGCTGGGGAGTATCCAGCATTCAGAGAAGTCTTCCTAGATGAAAGAGATATTTATTTGACTAGTTCACTTCAATCAGCGGCTAAAATGAGACCTACTACTCTTAAACCAGGTAACGATTAGTAAAACATGTAGAATATGAATAATAAGGTTAAAAATTCCAGTGTAACATTATTTTTGAATAAAAGAAGGTTTATTTAGGGATGTACTAAATAATAACATTTATTAAGGATGTATGTGAAGCATTAACTATAAAAAAGCAGGTTGATGTGATGTTTGTAGATATGGAAAAGTCCTTTTGACTAAATTAAGCATTGTATACAAACAAAATATTGGAAATGAAATGAAATATATTACGAAATAGGATTCCTACTTAAATAAAATAATTAAACACATCTAAAATATTATGAGTAGTTAAGAATATAAAATAAGTATCACAATTTGTACAATAATCACATAATAGATAAAAAAGAGAAAAAAATATTTATATATACAATAGCTGGCAACAAAAATTAAACATTACATCTAAAAACACATTAAAAACAAGCAGGTACAAATCCAAAACATATCTATCTACAAACTTCAACCTCTCATTAACAAGCCCAGTCTCCTTTTGAAGATCTCAACTGACGTCACGGCCTTTAGGTCAGCTGGCAATTAGTTAAACTCATTCAACCCTTTGTAAAACAAAGAAGTCATTGTTGATGTTTTTGTAACCCTTATTGGGTAAAAGTGGTCATTACTACGTGTAGGATATGAATGAATTTCCCCTCTTAAAATAAGAAACTGATCAAAGTAAGTTGGCATTAGACCTTTTTATTACTCCTATTCATCTAGAGTTTGACGATGTTTGGGTTCAGGTGAAGGCTGGCGACACAAAATTAGTCCTAGGATGTGTATATTTCCCACCCAATTCTACCCTGGAGTCTTATCAGTCATTCTGCAATACCTGCGAGTCGCTGAGAAATAGTTTTGACAGTCATACATTTTTAATTTCTGGGGATTTTAACCTTTCTTCAGTGGAGTGGATCTATGAAGACGATACCCTTGTTCCAAGGTCTTTAACATCGTTGGCCTCTGAAACTCTTATTGTGTCAATGAACTTTCTAGAATTGCAACAAATTAATTCTTTATGCAATCACATGGGTAGAACTTTAGACTTGATTTTTGCTGATGACTTTGTTAATGTTCGCATTTCATCTCCTGATTTACCCCTAGTAAATATTGACCCTTACCATCCTGCGATTGAATTGATGTATAAAATTGAATATGTTCCTCCAATAAAAAGTTACAATCAAGTGAGTGTATATCAGTTTCATCGGGCAAATTTCCATGAACTCAATCTTTTTTATAAGCAATCGGATTGGTCTTTCTTATCATCTCCTGACATCAACGGGATCGTTGAAACCTTCTATGAGGTTTTGCTTCGGGGAATCGATATTCATGTTCCCAAGAAAACCTTGGTTGACTGCAAGTACCCAAAATGGTTTGACCTCCCATTGAGAAGGCTTATTGGACAAAAGAATCGCCTATATAAGAGGTATAAAAGGACTGAACAACAAGCTGACTATCTGGCCTATTCGGACATACGACGTGAAGTAAAGTTTCGAACTGACATGTGCTATCTTACATATGTCACGCAAACTGAATTACTTATTCCAGAAAATGTCAAGCACTTTTGGTCATTTGTTCGTAACTTGAGAAGAGACTCTGGTATGCCTAGTGTTATGAATTATGACGGTGAAGAAATTATGGGTTCAAATCACATCGCTAATGCCTTTGCAGCCCCATAGTCCTGCTATTCACACCATGAAATTTTAGATTTTAGTCAGATCAGTCCCGTAAGTTCTTCAGGGAAACTACTAGCAACATATTATTTTACAGAGGCAGAAATCTGCACTAAAATGGCCTTGATGTTTCTAAGAGGGCTGGTCCTGACGGAATTCCCACTATCTTTTTGAAAAGGTGCTGTCAGTCGTTGTCTCAACCGCTATGTGTAATTTTTCAAAGATCTTTTAATCTAGGTTCATTTCCTGATATTTGGAAATTTTCTACACTGATGCCGATCTTTAAATCCGGTGATAAAAGCGATATAAAGAACTACATAGGTATCTCTTTGCTTTCGCATATCCCAAAGCTGTTTGAGGCAATTATCACTGATCATTTATTTGAGTCTTTGAAACACTACATTACGAGTATGCAACATGGTTTTTATCGCGGTCGCTCAACTACTACAAATCTTGCGATGTTCCAAAATTACTTAATTACATCTGTCGAAGCTGGCCAACAGATTGATGCTGTTTACACGGTTACACGGACATATCCAAGGCTTTTGATAGTGTTTGTCATCAGCTTTTATTATTAAAATTGCAGCAAATTGGTCTTTCTGGAAGTTATTTGGAGTGGATCAGATCTTATTTGTTTAATCGTCAACATTTGTGGTTCAGTTTCTAGGGAGGTTATTGTGACATCAGGTGTCCCACAGGGTTCACATATTGGTCCAGTGCTCTTTCTACTTTTTATAAATGACATAGTATCTTGCTTTAGAGCGTCCAAGTGTCTTTTGTATGCAGACGTTTTAAAATTTTTTGCTCTCGTTTACACTGACTCAAATGCACTGCAATCTGACATTGGAAGGCTCGTCAACTGGTGCAGCACTAATTATCTCCATATTAACATATCCAAGTGTAAAGTGCTCCGTTTTCATAAATGCATTAATCCTGTTCTCTCCTCCTACTTCATAAATGATGTAACACTAGAGGTTGTTAGTTCTTACACTGACCTAGGTGTTATTTTTGATGACAAACTAACATTTAATCTGCATATTGACAGCATTGTACTCAAGGGTTTTAGATTGTTGGGCTTTATAAAAAGGAATACAAGGCATGTGACGGACACCAAAGCAATTGTCTGTCTGTATTACTCACTGGTACGGAGTGTTTTGGAGTATTGTTCAACAATATGGAGTCCATCATACCAGTGCCATAACGATAGAGTTGAAAAAGTACAAAATAGATTTGCGAAATACCTCTTATATAAATTTAATTTTCCATATCAGGATCTATCGTATAACACTAGAGCTCTTCTATGCGGCCTTCAAACCCTTGAGTTTCGGAGACGTAAGGCACTTCTTGTCTTTCTACACAAGCTAATAAATGGAGACATTGATTGTGAAATATTGTTGGGGTCGGTCTCATTTCTGGTACCTATTAGGAGAACAAGACAACCTCAGCTATTCTTTGAAAGATACCACCGTACAAATTATGGGTCTGGCGCATTTATTGACCGACTAGTGTGTAATTACAATCGTCATTTCGCAGAATATGACATCTTTAGACTTAGCACTTTGCAGCTAAAAAGGCAGCTAAATGGATTGCTTTTATGAGGTTTTTTACACTTCGTATTCATATGGATTTATGTATTCCTTTGTAATTTTTTTTGTGTCTGTAAATGTGTATTTGTGTACAAATTTTTTTTTCTCTATTTTAAATGTTTGATGTAGTTACTGTTTTTATTGGGTCTCTCGATTTTGACTTTTTTATTTTAACCTTGTTTACGAATCCGTACCATTTAAAATGTTTAGCATTCTGTAGTGTACGTTTCAGAAGGACCACTTGTCCGATGCGTGCATCGGCTACGTCCTTCCATTATTATTATTATTTACTGAGTTTAAAAATAAATACCATGGTAAAAAAATAGAATCTTTGTTTAATTGAAAACCAATTTAAAGCTGTTAACATCATGTTAATGGCAGTATATCGGTCGTATCGCAACCTCATAACTCTCATTCCTCTGTTAAATAACACCTAAAGAGACTGACTAGATCTCTTATCAGCTAAATATAAGAGGGTAGCACGGTAGTCAAAATGGGGTTCAATAATAGTTTTAAAGACAGTAAGTCTTGCAAACAGTGACAAATGCTTTGAAATTCTGGAAAAAAAGAATAATTTCTTGGCAATCTTCTTATTAAGATACTTACAGTGAGTGCCCTTTTAAACTTAAAGATTTATCAATTATAAAGCCAAGATACTTAAATTCGTTTACCCATTCAATATTCTCACCTTCAATTTTCAACTTGTAATTTTCAGTGTTGAACTTAGTAATCATACAGTAACTGCCAACAATCATTGCTTTTGTTTTACTAGCATTAAGTTTGAGCTTGTTCATTGAGAAATATTCTTCGATACCTCCGAGCAACCAATTCACTCTCATAATAACCTGGTCAGATAAATTTTAAAATTAAATATGTTTCTCCAATGAAAAATTCTAATGAAGTTAGCGTTTATCAGTTTCATCAAGCGAACTTCCACAATCTAAACCTTTTTTACAATCAATCCGACTGGTCTTCTTTATCAGTAGAATCTCATATAAACAAAATGGTTGAGCGCTTTTATGAGGTCTTGTTTGAAGGTATCAATAATTGTGTCCCCAAGAAAACGGTAGTCGACTGTAAATATCCGAAATGGTTCGACCTTCCTCTGAGAAAACTTATTGGACAAAAGAATCGTCTATACAAAAAATATAAAAGGTCCAATAAAGATGTTGACTATTTTGATTACTGCGACATACGACGTGAGGTTAAGCTTCGGACTGATATGTGCTATCTTGCATATGTCGCACAAACTGAATTGCTTATCCCAGAGAATATCAGGCATTTTTGGTCTTTGGTACGTAATTTGAGAAGAGACTCTGGGCTGCCCAGTGTCATGAATTATGACGGAGAGGAAATTACTGGTTCGAATAACATCGCTAATGCCTTTGCCACTCACTTTGAGTCTTGCTATTCACGTCACCGTAGTTTAGATTTTAGCAAGATTGGCCCTATAAGCTGTTGTACTACAGAGGCGGAAATCTGCAATAAAATAAAAACCCTTGATCTTTCTAAAAAGGCTGGTCCAGATGGAGTTCCCACTATTTTATTGGAACGTTGCTGCGAGTCGTTGTCTCGGCGCCTTTGTAAAATTTTTCAGAAATCTTTTAATCTGGGTTCCTTTCCCGAAATTTGGAAGTTTTCCACTCTCAGGCCGATCTTTAAATCTGGGGATAAGAGCGATATTAAAAACTACAGAGGTATTTCCTTGCTTTCGCATATACCAAAGCTGTTTGAGGCAATTATCACGGATCATATCTTTGAGTCTCTGAAGCACTACATCACTAGTATGCAACACGGTTTTTATAGTGGTCGCTCAACAACTACAAATCTTGCAATTTTCCAGAATTACTTAACAACATCGGTTGAGGCTGGTCAACAGATCGATGTTATATATACTGACATATCGAAGGCTTTTGACAGGGTTTGCCATCAGCTTCTGTTATTCAAATTGCAGCGAATTGGTTTTTCTGGAACCTATCTGCAATGGATAAAATCGTACTTATTCAATCGCCGTCAGCGAGTTAGCGTATGTGGTTTAATTTCTAGAGAGGTTATTGTGACATCTGGTGTCCCACAGGGCTCTCATATTGGTCCAATTCTCTTTCTACTATTTATAAATGATATAGTATCATGCTTTAAAGTGTCTAAGTGTCTCTTATACGCAGACAATTTAAAATTCTTTTCACCAGTTTCCTCTGAATCAAATCCACTGCAATCGGACTTGGAAAAGCTTATCAAATGGTGCAACATTAACCATCTTCTTCTTAATGTTTCTAAATGTAAAGTGCTCCGTTTTCATAAATGCATTAAATCCATACTCTCCTCCTACTTCATAGATAACGTGAGTCTTGAAGTTGTTAGTTCCTTTACAGACCTGGGCGTTATTTTTGATGAAAATTTAACTTTTGGTCTGCACATTGATAGTATTATACTGAAGGGTTTCAAGCTGTTGGGCTTTATAAAGCGGCAAACAAAACATGTCACAGATACTAAAGCAATTGAATGTCTTTATAACTCACTTGTTCGCAGCGTTCTGGAGTATTGTTCTACAGTTTGGAGTCCATCGTATCAGTGCCACATCGATAAAATCGAAAAAGTCCAAAATAGATTTGCCAAATACCTTTTGTATAAGTTTAATTTTCCGTACCAGGGTTTTTCATATAATACCAGAGCTCTTCTGTGTGGCCTTCAAACACTTGAGTTTCGAAGAAAGAAGGCACTTCTAGTTTTTCTTCACAAACTGCTCAGTGGAGATATTGACTGTCCGATGTTGCTTGAGTCATAAACAGCCATCTCTAGAAACTTTTCTAAACAAGGTAATGTGTTTGCTGGTCTGAAATTTGTTACGTTTCTTACTTCCCCTTTATTTCCCCCTTTCGGTATGGGCATGACAGTGCTCATCTTTAAGCTTTTAGGAAACTGGCCATGTTCAAGAGACGTATTCACAAAATTCAATTTCCTAGACCCTATCGTGAAAAAAGTTTTCTTCAAAAATTTTGAATTCAGAACTTTATTTGGATTATTGCACGTTTTAATTGACAGAACCATTTGTCTTAGCTTACATATTGTTAAGGGCTGAAATTCAATAAGCTGACAAGTTATTGTAGGCAGTTGAACACAGGACCATTCGCCAGGAACCTTAATACTACTGGCTATATCACTAACGCTATTTACAAAATAAAATTTCAACATACAAACAGCCTGGCTTTCACTTACAGCTGACACTTTCTCATTTTCGTTTCCAAAATTGATATCCAAAAAGGACACCTGCTCCTCTCTTTTTTTAAGTAGCTTTTTCAAACATTTCCACATCTCCTTACAGTTACCTTTGTTTTGATCAATCTTACTTTCATAAAATTTATTTTTTTTGTGTTTCAACAAATTGGCAAAAGTATTGCACTTCTGCTTATAACCAACATATAATTCTTCTCGGTTAACACCATTACTACAGTTTTCATATAATTTATATGCCCTATCACGTTCGTTTGCTCTAGCTCTTAACTCTCTATCAAACCAAGGAACATTAACATTATTTATGTTTATTTCTCTTAGGGGATTATGCAAATCAACTACATTTTCACATTGTGTATAAAGATTATCATATATCACATCAACATTGCAACTATTACTATTCCAATTACATTCTATCAATTTTAAATTAATTTCATTAAAACTTATACATATTGATTAAATTATGTCATCATTTATCACTGTCTGGTCTATTTAACCTATTTCCTATATTTACACCTTTCATAGAATGGTCAGTGATTTTGGGCGTTTCAAATACATATGCTTTAACATTATCGACATTTGTTAATACATAATCAATTAAGGTGGAAGCTAATTTTATTGTTAATAACACCGGCCGACAAAATTTTTTTAACACAGGCCAGCTCATTATTTTCACAATGGAAATACCCTCCCAATAATAAAAAAAATTTTCGGAAAGCCCTAATACGTACCATTTTTTAATAGCCTAATTAGAACCTTTTATATTGGCTACCTACCTAACCATTTTATTGTGGGGCGGCTAAAATGGGTCCATTTTACAGCGGAAAAATTACCTAGACTGGGTTGTTTACAATATTAGACATAAAATAAATGTTAAACATGACTTTTCTGTTGAGTTTCGAATTGAGTGGGTCTCTGTGTATCAATAAGCAAGTGTATGTGAAAACGAGAATGTCGAGTCAAACGTGCCGAAGTTGCAAAATTTCTCCTGACAAATTTTGTTATATTTGTGGAGAATTTCTGGTGAAATCACAAGCCAAGCCATTTTCCGAAAATGTAAAAAAGCCTACTTTAAATATTTTGGTGGGTTAATTGGGGATCAAGATAAGCGGTGGGCTCTCCATGTGTGCTGTGTAAGTTGTAGTGTATCATTGGTGCAGTGGATGAAGGGAAAGAGAAAAAGTATGCCTTTTGCAGTTCCAATGGTATGGCGAGAACCCACCAGTCATTCTGACGATTGTTATTTTTGCCTGACGAAGACTGAAAGTTATTCCAAAAAGGGAAAGCACAATATAGAATATCCAAATTTGCAATCTGCCCTACGACCTGTTCCTCATAATGCAAATTTGCCAGTGCCGATCGCGCCTTTAAATTGGCAAGCTACTGATTTGGGAGATAATGGAGAAAACGCATCATCAGGCAGCTCGGAAGAACAGTGTACCGATCCCACTTTTACCACAGGTCCCAGTTCCGACGAGCCACATTTGATTGTTCAAAGTGAATTAAATGATTTAGTATGTGATTTGGGGTTATCCCAAGCAACAGTCAGAACTTCTGGGTTGCCGTCTTAAGGAATGGAACCTATTGGCCAAAGAAACAATAATTACGAATTTTAGAAAAAGAAATGCTATGTTTTCTGAATTCTACAGTATGGAAAATTCATTGTGCACGTGTACTGATATAGACGGTTTAATCCAGGAATTTGATATTGAACATTCTCCCCGTGAGTGGTGCTTATTCATAGTCTCATCTAAATATAGCTTAAAAGCTGTGTTATTGCATAATGGAAATTTAAAAATCTCTATACCAGTTGCCCATTCAGTTGCAATGAAAGAAAATTATGAAAACATGCGCACGATTTTGGATAAAATAAACTACAATAGGTGTAAATGGCAGATATGGGGAAAGTTATAGCGATTTTAGTGGGACTTCAGGGGGATTTACAAAATATTGCTGTTTTCTTTGTTTATGGGACATTCGTGCAATAAATCAGCATTATGTAACAAAAATTTGGCCAGAAAGAAGCTAATTTCGACCGGGATCTCAAAATGTTAAATTTATACATCTTGTTGATCCCAAAAATGTTCTTTTGCCTCCTCTTCACATTAAACTTGGGCTGATGAAAAACTTTGTGAAGGCTTTGAATAAAGATGGTGATGGATTTAAATACTTAAGACAAGTCTTTCCCCAGTTAAGTGATGCCAAATTAAAAGAAGGCATTTTTATTGGGCCACAAATCAGAAAATTGCTGGACGATGTCAATTTTACAGAAAAGCTTACCAGACAGGAACTCAGAGCATGGAATTCATTTGTTAATATAGTAAGAGGATTTTTAGACAACAATATGGATGAAAGTTATGAGCAATTAGTTAATGAACTCTTAGATGCCTATAAAAGCTTGGTGCCACAATGTCATTAAAAAATTCACTTCCTCCATTCCCATCTGCCATTTTTTTCTAAAAATTTGGAGGCTGTTAGTGACGAGCAGGGTGAAAGGTTTCACCAAGATATCAGCACAATGGAAATTCAGTACCAAGGATGATGGGATTCCAGCCATGATGGTCATAAACGGAAAAAATATAGTTTAATTAGTCTTTTAAGTTAATATTTTTCTCGTTTGCTTTTCTCTTAGATGTATGGTATGTTTAATAGGCGAAAACTGTAAACATAGTCAATAAACAGGGTTAAGAATTTTCTGAAATCATTTTTTCTATAGATATTAAGTAACGTAACATTCAATATGGTTCTACAAGTCTAACAAGAAAACCCTACATGTTACAACTTTTTATTTGTCATTTTCATATTTGGATAGGTCAATTCTATCAGATTATGCTATTCTAATTTGTGTTACAAAAAAAAATTTTTTTTTGTCGCCCAGTGAATTAATCTTATTATTTTTGTTCCTACAGGAGAAGTCCCGGAAGAACCACTGAAAATAGTAGGAGTAGTCGGTATAGGCCATACACCTGGCATCATCAAGCTGTGGCCCATAGAACAACGCCAGTTCGTTTCTGAAATTCTGACTGTGCCGCCTCCATCTTTGTCATCAAAAATGATTAGATTATCTTTTAGGGTATCTCTGTTAGGTTTTGGAGGATATATAATCTATAAGTGCGTGCCTGTACCCACAGTACTCAGGGAAAATGTTCATGGATTTGTTCAGAAAATACTCGCTAGCGTTAAAGTCAATCCGACTATCAAATATTCCTTAAATTAATAGTGGATGTTGATCTGCGGCCTAATTTTTTGTTTTAATTATGAATTATTTATGTTCAGAAATACTGTCTAGTCATCGCATTCAGTTGCTAAGTCATCTTAGAGGAAGTTGTTCTGTGTATGTTTAATATCAAGAAAAATACAATTTTACCAAATCCTCTTCCACATAATAATAAATAAAATGTGCCATGAAAATTTGTGTCAATATAAGTTTGGACAAAATATTAAAAGTTTAAAAAACTGAGCCCAGAAAAACCAGGCGGTTAAAAGTTATTTAATGGAAAATTATTATGCTATTAGTGCAATAGAATTTCTGGCAGTTATTTTTTTATATTTGCGTACCTCTAGTGTCGCAACCAGCTCTGTATTGGTGAGACATAATGAAGATAAAATTGACCAATTGCTGTTGAGAAAGGTTCTTCCATAGACGTGGCCAAATTTATCAATTGTCATTGGGACAGGTTAATGCAGTTCGAGCGATCTTTTCAGTAAAGACCAGGCAGGTTCAGTATCGTTCAAGTCTAGAGACAATGAAATTTGCAGCATGAGATTCCTCCGGTTTGCTTCTGTAAAATCTTTTAACCATACTGGCGGTGGTGGAGACAAAGGTCCTGACTTTGTGGTTGCCTCTTCAGTCAGACTTATCACACTTTTTACAACTCCAAAATGATTGGAAATGTTCACCTGACGTGTACCAGCTGAAAGCTTACCATTTGCTCTGTTTGCTTAAATAATATCGAACCGTTACAGTTATATTTTGTTGTGGAAGTAAACTCGGAACACAGAGACTTTGGATAATATATTTGTAATAATGGAAACAGTAAAAACTAAACTATTTTTTTAGGCCTCGATGCCAGTACTTGTACTGATTTAAGGTCAGAAATAATGTATTAAAAAAAAAAAAAAAAATTAAAAACGAACTTGTAAGAAGAAAAATGTAGGCATGTAAACAGTATTTTCCCTCAACAAAATGAAATTGAGGGAAAATACTGTTTACATGCCTACATTTTTCTTCTTACAAGTTTGTTTTTATTTTTTTTTTTTTTGTTTTTTAATACATTATTTCTGACCTTAAATCAGTACAAGTACTGGCATCGAGGCCTAAAAAAATAATATATAATTTTGATTTACAAAGATAATTTAAGGTAATTATAACAACTTTTACAATTGTACAAATGTCCTTAGACAAGCAGAATTTTATTTTCAGTCTCTCTTCAGGTACTTCTTAAGATTTTTATATCTTTGTAGGTCTATTTTCTAAGATGGTCTCAGGAATAGTATTGTATGATTGTATGCTTCGATATATGGGGGAGTCTTGAGCTTTTTTGGTTCGTGTTAATTTATTCCTTATTCTTTCTCTTGATCTGACGTTATGCTCATGGGTGTCCTTGCATTGTGTTAATATAATGTTGCTTTTAAGAGTTTTATTTTGTATATTGTATATAAGTTTTGTCTGTTCTTGAGTTTTTATTTGCTTTATTCTTAAATCGGGGTGCTGCATGTATAAATATTCAGTAAGGGTGTAATAGTCCAAAAGATATACTGCTTTTAGTGCCTTGTTTTTTAGCCTTTGTAGTTTGTTTAATAGGTACTGATTTGTGTTTCCCCAACATGGAATAAGATATCGCAAATGAGGACCTATGAAGCTGTTGTAAATTAAATGTCTGTTGTTGTAAATGTTATTTAATTGGTGTGCACATCTTCTAACCGCTCCAATCATAGGTGTCACTTTATTAATGATAATGTTTATATGTGCATTCCAAGTTAGTTTATTTTGTATTATCAGCCCTAACTTCTTTTAACATATTATTATTAAGTTTAATAATAGGTTTACAGGGATTTTTAGTTTTTTGGTTAATTACCATGTATTTTTTAAGTCATTATTAATTATTGTTTCTAGTTCTTGATTAGAGTCTGCAGAACATACAAGTACTGTATCATCAGCAAACATAAAGTACTTTGATTTTAGGCTGACATATTTTAGGTTTTGTACATACAACAGATACTGAAGTGGGCCCAGCACTGACTCTTGTGCAACACCAACCTCTACACCTGCAACATTACTTTCACTACTGTTAATCAAAGTATACTGCTGTCTGCCCTTTGAGTAAGACTGTAAGAGATTATAACAAACTCCAGGAAAGCCCATTTTATACAGCTTATCTAATAAAGTTTCAATATTTACAGTGTCGAATGCTTTCTGAAGATCCACAAACACAGTTACCACATACTTATTTTTATCTGTTTCACCTGAAATGTATTCCAGCATATCCACTGTTGCTCCTAGTGTACTACTCTTTTTCTGAAAGCCAAACTGCCATGGATCAAAATTAAATGTCGTTTGAATGAACTTCACTAGTCTTGTTTTTATTACTTTTTCCAATACTTTAGAAAAAGTGCTAAATATAGATATGGGTCTATAGTTGTTCATGTTGTCTTGAGAACCTTTTTTATGTATTTGGATGACCTTGGCTGTTTTAAGCTCCTCGGGATAGATTCCATTTACCAATATCCCATTTATAATTTCAACAATTTTTCTCACTAATAACCTTGAGCAGTGATACTAAGTCCTTCAATATATCATCAAATCCTGGTGTAGAGTTATTTTTCAATTCAGTTGTTATGTTTGTTATTTCAATACAATTCACTGGATTTAGAAATATGGTTTCATGTACTTCTTCCTCAGAGAACTTTGTTTGTATATTAGATTGTATATGTGACGCCAATGCCTTTCCTATGTTTGTGAAGTGATTATTAAATTCTATTGCTATCTCTTTGTCTTCAGTAAGTAAGTGTCCATTTTGGCTTTGTATTCTGTTTATCTTAGTGCTTTTTTTCTTATTTCTGTTACATAAATTATTAATAACTGACCATGTTTTTTTAGAAACCCCTTGTGCTTCTTGAATTAGTTTTTCTGCATACTGTTTTTGCAGTTTTTTTCTTAAGTTGTTTACCATATTTTTCATGTGTTTAAACTCCCTCTTGGTAATGTCATTTTGTATTTTTTTCCATTGTACATAAAGTTTGTCTCTGTCCTTTATTTTATTTATGTATTCCTGTATTACCCAGTAATTATTTTCTTTTATTTTTATTGTACGTTCTGTTGTGCTGTTCTTTTTTGTCTCATTCATAACCTCAGCGAATTTTTGAAAAATTGTTATTACTACATTTGTTATTATCGCTTCCATTTTGGATATCCACTGTTCTACATTTAGCTGTTTTCTTATGATCTTTTCTTTTTCTTTCCTGACTATTGGTTTTTTTACTTCTGTGAATATAATTTTATGATCTGAGATAAAATGATCATCCATATCTATCTTACAATTCAGGTTTGTATTTGTTACAATGTGATCTAGAATCGATGCTGTAGTTCTGGTTACTCGTGTAGCTCTTTCTGGTGTAATATCATTTTCAAATTTAAATTCATTTAAAATGATCTTATTTTTGTAGTCCTTGACTGCTTGAGAGTTCTTCAACAGGTCTAAGTTCTTTCTCGAGAAGCCTGTCAATTTGTGTTATAAATATATCACTTTTGTTTTGTGGGGGTCGATATACTGCATGGACTGACAGTTTATATTTAGTTAGATAGATAGATATCATATTGCAGTCTGCTAAATTTAGCTGCGATGTATCATTTTGTAAAAAAATCTATTCCCTCATATATTGCTGTTCCTCCACCATGAGTAATTCTGCAGTTATGTAGTGCAACATATTTTGGCAGCCTGAAGAGGTGTTCTTCATTTGGATAAATCCGGGTTTCAGTCAGCACGAGTAAATGAATGGTTTTTTGTGCTTTAGCTATAATATCCTTCAGATCATTAACTTTATTTCTTAAACTTCTAATATTTATATACAATATGTTCAAGTGTTCATAGGTAGCCATTTCTATGTACAAGTTTTATTCTTAATTTTATATGACAAGTATTATGCCTCAATAAGTCAGATTCAATTCATATCCTTATAGGAGGATCGTTTTTTTGAAGATAAATTTTGCCATTCCAGACAAAAGCAGATTTAAGATGATTTATTTTTTTAAATTTTTGAAAAGAACTTGGTTCAGTTCAGTAAGATCATCATTAAAATAGATATTTCTATCTTTTTCTGTCAAACCACATTCCTTTACCTTAATTCCTTTAAGCTGCCTCACTTTTTTTTAAGATTGCTTGTTTAATATCCCTATTTTTGCATTTAACAACCAAAGGAGAGTCATCATTCTTTGTTAACTGGTACACGTCATCTTTGTTTACTTGTAGTTTCATTGTTTTATTACCTTTTCAATAATTTTGATTTCAATAACATAACGATGTTAAATGTTCCTGAACAATTCTCTTACTGCATATTTTCGACCCCTCGATCCTAAACTCTCCTCATACTTTGCAACAATATACTTTGTTTTACTATTTAAGGTTATTTTCCTTACTCTTTTCATTCAGTGTTAATTTTTTCTTCTAGAATTTTTTCTTTTCCGAAACTTTCTGCATTTAAGGCCTAGATATATTTTCCTAGGTAGCAATGGCCAAAGTGAAAGGAAGAATTGTTTATATTTCAATTTTGCCAATCAAAACCTCCATTGGTGCCACGTATTCGGTTTTGATCTTAATTTCGGGGGGAAAAAACTATCCGCTCAGTGTGGAACCACCCCGCTGCAGACGCTGTGAACGTGTTTTTTTATTTATTTGACATCTTCTTGTATTTGTTGTTTGATAAGGATGTTAAATGTTCAGAATTTGAAAAAAATCAATTCTCTTGAAAAACTATGTTTTTAATACCTTTTTTTTTTTCATCCATATTTGAGAAAGAAAGAAAGAACTTCACAAAATACACTTAATAAAGTTAGGTTATAGATATTGCTCACTTCTCAGAAAAGAAAACTCCACTTTCCCTAACCTCACTCTCCAGTATGTTTTTCACTTTTGACTATTAGCTTTTTGACGTTATTTAAACAAAATTATACTTTGTTTTCACTATTTATCTACACTTTGGCCTGTACCACACACCTTGGAAATGTTCAAAATATAAAACATAAAAATCACAACTAAAATCTACATAATAATAATAATAATAATAATAATAATAATGTTCAATTGAAAAGTGAATATACAAAAAAAAAATACTGTACAATATTTTTTACAAAAAAAAAGCAAAAACATGTGTTATACAAAAAAGCTGAAAAGAATAACAATTTTTTCTCAAAAGCAATTTTTGACTTTATTTTTGAAAATTTCGGGACTTACGAAATTTTGCATTATAAAATTTACAAGCAGCGTATAAAGTGCCTTTCTGAAAAAAAGACCGATGACTAGCAACAGCAGGTCTTTAACACGTGTATTGTAATTGTAGGATGGTCTATTTGACTGAAGTAGCAATTTATTTTTTAATTCATAAAGACATACTTCCAGAATGTACTGGCCAAAAACTGTTAAAATTTTTAAACCCCTGAACAGCGTCCTGCAAGACTCTATGTGAAAGACCGCCTATTATCCTTAACGCGTATTTCTGTGAAGAGGAAGAATGCCATATTTGACATGACAGTGAAAATTGCTTATAAAGTCAACAAAGTGTTATCAATTTTGAGTCTTGCATAACAGGTTCTCGAAGTACATAATGCATCAATATGAATAGCAGTAACTCTTGTGTTGTTAGCATAAGTGGTGAATTTTCAAACACACTATTGTCAGTTTGTCGTGTGTAAAACAAAGAATATTCGTTTTGCCTTATTCAATATTAAATTATTTCTGACCAGGATATTATTTTTCTATAAACATTTTCAGCGATAACTTTAAGAGACTGTAACCGCTCAGTGTGGAATAACAAATAGGGAAAATGTCTGATGTGTCTTTAGAAAGATAAAAATAAGGAGCAAATAGACAAAATTGCTGTGAACGTTATAAGTTTAGATGTGAGAAAATGCTCTTCAAGATAAGATTCAAGCAAATGAAGAAATTGACCTACACCGTATCTTGATAGTTTGACAACAAAATCTGATGGTTTACCATATCAAAAGCTCTAGAAAATACAAACAGCCCCATAGTGCATAACTTTTTATCAATTGCATACGATGGCTATTATGAAAAAAAGAAAGCGCTGTTTCAGTACTCTTCTGTTTTGGTGTTGCACCTCAGATAGTAGGATATTCTTTTCAATGACCACTTCAAAATGTTCAGTAAACATTAACCGAGTATCTAAATATACGCCGAGGTCTTTTATAACAGAAACTTCAGATAAAGGGACATTATTGAATAATCTGAAAAGGTAGTACTCTTATATAACAACACTTGTTAATGTTGAGGGACATGTCATTAAGCTGACACCAATCATATACAATATTAAGATCATTTTGTAGAATAATCATGTCTTGAGGAGAGCAAGGATCCTAAATCGTTGATAAATACGCTAAAAAGAAAAAGTGAGAGCCTTGAGGTACCCCGGAAGATGCATGGAAACATGAAGATAGATAGCCATCAATCTTGACTGGCTGCATTCTGTTAGTAAGGTAAGATTTCATCCAAAAAGTAAAGATCCAGAAACACCATAACTAGAGAGCTTTGAAAGAAGGATGTTATGGTTTACCTTATCGAAGGCTTTACTGAAGTCAGTATATATTACATGAGTTTGTGCACTGCTTTCAAATGATGAATTTATAAAATTTGTAAAGAGAAATAGATTTGTGTCAACAGACCTACCGGCTGTGAACCCATGCTGTTGACTGATCACAATCTGATGAAATATATTCGACAGAATTTTTTCAACGCACTGTTCAAACAATTTAGGGATTGCCGACAGAATGCTGATTGGTCAGTATCTTGTTACGTCATTTTTACTGCCGGATTTGTGCATCGGACAAACATAAGAAAGCTTCCATGTCCCATGAAAATGTAAAATAGGGGGAGATATAAGGTGTTAGAACAAAATTTTAGTACTCCGTTAGGAACACCATCTGGACCTGCAGACTTGTTGATGTCCACTTGTGCTTTCTCAATATCAGTTGGGTCTATAGCAATGTTAGAAACATTTTCAAATTGATCAAAAAATGTACTGACGTTAGAATTTCTCTGGGGTTTATAAACAGAGGAAAAATATTTACCAAATAGATTAGCTATGTCAATACCATTAGATGATTTTTCAGTGGCTAGAAACATTTCCTTAGGAATAGTGCCCTGATTAGACTGGGAATGAACGAAATTCCAGAAAATTTTTACATTACTGCTTATGGCACTTTCAGTATTACTTATGTACAAATTGTAGCACTCCTTCGTTAGGTTTTTGCATTCCCTTCGAAGTGTATTAAATACATTGTAATCAACTTCACTGTTCGACTGTTTGTATTGTTTTTGAGCAATTTTCTTTTGATAGATTAGTTTTTTTCAATTCATAAGAAAACCAAATAGGAAATTTCTCACTAGAATGATGCGCCTTCATGGGTACAAACAAATTAAAGCAGTCGAAAAGTACAGAATAAAATTTTATTGACAGTAACATCTAGATCCTCTGACATAATTGATTGCCAATCTACCGAAAGAAAATATTAATTAATTAAATCGAAATTAGCGTTTTTAAAGTTATAAGAAAAATAATTCAGAGGTTCTAGATAGTTAGTTTTATTCGCTGGTATGTATAACTCTAAAGCTGGGTGATAAGGATCACAACGTACCAAACCATCAGATTTTATAATTGAATCAAGCTCAAAGTTGGCAAAACATAAATCAGATTTTATACCCCAATATAGTATTATCACATAATAAGATTTCTCTTGTTGCCGTAACATTACCTGGTAACAAATCAGAAAAATCTTCACTAGTGGACCACATTATTTGAGAAAAATTATAATCGCCCAGAACAAGCACATTATCGAACATTTCACGGGCACTAGCAATGGATTTCAAGTGGTTTCCATAGTGCAATACATCCATAGCGGGTGGAATGTAGACACAACTAATACAATACACTAAATCGCCCAAGGTCACTGACGCCTACGTTTCTTCCACTGATGCTTCACCAATTGCCAGGCGATGAGATTTAACGTAATTATGTACTGCCAGAAGAACCCCACCTCCACGGCTCTTAGTACTGTTTTGAATGCTCCTATCAGTACGATAAACCGGCAAAGAAATTCGGCATCATTGATATTGCAATCAAGCCTGGTTTCCGTGAGTGCAATTACTGAGTAATTTTCAGCACGAACAGCACAAAAAGTATGTTTAAGTTTGGTTTTTAAGCCTCTTGCATTTTGGCATAGGATGGTGGCATGATCTAATGAGACCGGTCTTCTCTGTCCCGCCTCTGAAAATTTGCTGTGGAAGCTTTAGCGCCCATACGGCGAGGACGAAACTCCTTAACAGCAATGCCTGCCGGCCAGAGGTTAGGATCAAGCAGGCCCTTCAAAAGTAATTCTTTAACTTCAATTTTAAATGAAACCACATCATCATTTTTGTCCAATACTGAACATTTGACATCAGAAATGGATAGTTGATTCTCCATATAATCAGAAATCTGTTTCTCAGTTGTATCTGGATCACATCGACCCAAATACAGCCACTGACGCCTCTCGCCTGCAGAGAATAGACCCCTGTCGGTACCTGTGCCGATTATTACAGGTTTGTTACTTGAGCGCTCTGAGACTCCTACTGGATTAGACATTGATGTGCGCTCTATGTTGTTGTCGTTGACTGGTCGTTGGGATCTTTGTTGACCAGCGGCTTGAAGACCATTAGATGAATAAGAGCTCCTAGGTCCATGCTTCATGGGCATGGGTACATTTTGAATGATAGGTTGGATCTGAGAAGAGATTTGCATGTCAGATTGTATACAGCAGGGGTGCTCAAACTTGAACTGCTGGCGATCTACCTCAATATTTTTAGACTACTTACGATCGACTGAGAGGGTGCAAGTATGTGTGATGCAGGGTTGACGTACATACACCCTACCTACCTACCTAGGTAGGGTGTACCGTAGCATATATAGATATTAGCTTTCCGCAAAATATACATTATTTTAGTCAAGGTTTGGGTTAGGTTTAGTTAGGTTCTTCTCTACAATATCAATGAAAAAACTCATAGTTATTCAAAATTGCGAGTTTATTGGTTGTTATAAAACAAAAGAGTTACATATGGTGTTAAATTTAACTAAGGAGTGACTTTGGATGTTGGAGTGTGGCATTTCATGTCCTCAGCATACTTTTCATAAGATGGTACGTAACCACTGAGTGCTAATCGCAAGCATGATGACATATGATCGTCAGTTAGTCGATTGCGATATTTTGACTTAATTATCTTCATTTCAGAAAATGCAGACTCGCACAAATAAGTTGACCCAAACATTGCTGTCAGTTGAAGGGCGATTTGCCTTAGATTCGAATATTTATCTTCAGATATAAAACGCCAGAAATTTGTATCAGATGATGTAGCTTTGAGATGTATATCTGATATAATCTGCACCTACTCATTTTCAACAGAACATGAGTTCATATTAAACTGACTTGCTATTTCAGTAGCTAATTCCTCAATGTTTTTACATGAAAAAGGATAACTCATAAATGATGCTACATTTGCCAATTTACTACAATCATAAAAACGCATTTCGAATTGTCCCAAAATATTTGATAATTCAGCCTCATACGTATCATAATTCAACTGAGAAATCCTTGATTTCAAAGATGGAAAATGCTTCAGATCCTTTCTTTTCAGTTGATCTATCATAAGTTGCAATTTACTTTTGAATGCGTTTACTGCGCTAATCATCTCAATAACAGTTTTTCCTTTACCTTGAAGCTCCAAGTTAATGGTGTTTAAGTGTATTGTGATGTCAGTCAAAAATGCCAAATCAGTCAGCCATTTTTCGTTTTTCGACATCTGAGTGTCACTACCAATAATTCTTGAAACCTTTCTAGGAATTTTCCGCGACTCGACCACCTGACGTCCGTGTGAAGAACTAAATCAGTGTGTTCAGCTGACTCCCTATCTTCCAACTGAAACTTAAAGAGCCGCCGTTGCAAGCTACGTTCTCGGATGGAATTCACAATTTTTGTTGCAATGCCCATAATTTCTTCCGTGTTTAAAACTTTTGAACTTTTGAATGAAGGGAAATATTCATTAGCTCGACACAATGCCACAAAACCGTTTTTGTTTCCAGTCATTGCTGGTGCTCCATCGGTTGTAATGCACACTAATTTATATATTGGTAGCTTGTAGTTTTTTACAAAATTGAAGAAAACGTCATATATATCTTCGCCACGGGTCTTCCCCTTCAGACCCCTTCAGAGGAATGATTGTCAAAAATTCTTCCTTAGCCAACATGTCATTGAATACCATCCGAATAAAAATACACAGCTGGGCAGTGTCTGTCATATCGGTGGATTCGTCGAACTGTAAAGAAAAGTATGTACATTCCATGATATCATTTTTTAGTTTATCTGCCATGTCCTGACTCATGTCTTCAATACGCCTTGTGACAGTCGGACGAGATAACTGAAGTTCTCTAACAGCAGACGTGATTTCTGTTTTATTTTTAAAATCTCCAACTAAAGTCTCACCCGCTTCAATAAATGCTTCCTTCACAACCGATCGATCTTCGAATGGTTTCTTGTGTTTCGCCAATATATGAGATATTTTAAATGACGCGATCGTAGCCGCTTTTGATTGTTTGGCTGGTCTTGTGAACATGGTTTGTTCTTTTTTCAAACAAGATATCAAATCACGTACTTTTCGTTTTCTTAATTCACTCTGTGGCGGAAAATCCTTTTCATAGTTTTTATGAACCGTTTTATGATGCCTCTCTAAGTTACCACGCTTAGGTATTGCAAATGACGCACGACAAATAAGACAAATGCACTTATCCTTCACCATACAAAAGAAAAATTCTTCCTCCCAATCGTTATTAAAATGATACGTTTTAGATTTCTTCGCTGCACTCATTTTGTACTATTTAATAATGAACTTTGTATCGACGTAGTATTGCCTTCAAGTTGCAATTCAGAATGACTCCAATTCCTGCAGGCGCAACATTTATATCGGCGTGAACGAAAGTCTCGAATGTTCCCGTCTAACGCGCCGCCCGAAATTTCTAGAAAAGCGGCAAGAATAAAAAACGCGGTTTTTCTTTGACACTTATTAAAAAAAATTTTCTTCTCGAGATCTACTCAAAAAGCACTCATGATGGACCGTTTGAGCATCCCTGGTATACAGATCCCTCTTTAATTATTATCTTGAAATGATTGTAGATTCATGATTTGAAACTAGACACATTAGCAAAGTGTTCTGCAAATAAGTTTGAAATTTCGTCACCAATCTGTGCAATATTTTGTCCAAGATACATACGTCTAGGTGAAGTATTTAACTCTGTCTTACTCTTCTTATATTTTCAGAAATTTCTGGCATTAGTTTACATTTACATCTAGAAACTCAGTCAGAAGAATGATTTTTAAATAACACAAATATGTTGTGTTTTTTATCTGTATCCATCGCCTACTACTAAAAATGTACAGAACAACTCTCTCTCAATTCAGAATGCATTAAACTCATATATAGTTGGACATAAATTCTACAATTTTAGTAAAATTAACCTAAAATAGAATTTTAAGACTGCCAAATAATTATTGTTTTCTTTTTTTCTTATTAGATTGTGTGTTTTCAAGATGGCTTAAGATTTTAAAATCAAATATTGTTAGTAATAAGGCTTAAAAGTTACCGGATTCGACCGTAGTATAAAAATGGTACTGAACTCTACGTACTGTTTTTAATACATTCCTATCTTATTTTTACCTGGGAGAGGGATACAACTATACTAGCTTTTATTGTCTACCTGTAATTTAATTTTAAAGGCAAATATTTTTGATATGTTATACAACTGCTGGCCCAATATGTTTATAACCAGCTGTCCATGTTTACTTTTGTTAAAACTGTTTAAACAATAAATAATTTTTTAAAATGCTCTTTTATTGATTTCGGAAAATCCAGCAAAAATTCTACTGAAAACAACAAATTATGCAGTAAACACAACGATTTTGTTTATATATAAATTATTTATTTAGCCACAGCTAATTTATAATTACAATAGGCAGTTGGGCAATTTTCAGTACTGTACTACATCAATACACATACACAAAATAAATAAAAGTAAAAAAGTTAAAGTAATGCTTACAAAGACACTAATTAAACAATACACAAAATTACAGTAAATATTTAATGGGGTCTTCTGTTATTTTGTGGCAGTACATGTTAAGAAATAAATGAAAATACAAGTTTTACTTTGATAACGGTCACTTATTTTGTTATTGCACCAGGCGTGACTGAAGTTTTTTACTACTAGTATATTTTCAAACGCAATGAAGATATTTGCAATCAAGTATAATTGGGTATAAAAATTCTTAAGAATGTGATTAAAGAAAACCAACTGCAAATTTTATGGTCAAATAGTTTTAATAGGGTGGAATTTCCAACATCTGTAAATTTAAGAGGTTAACATTTGGGTCTTTATGGTGTTTATAACATTCCATTGCTCCTAAACAATCCAATTTGCGGCTTGTTTGCTCATAGTGTAGTACATCTAACTTATTTATGTGTGTGAAGTTTCTAAGAAATGGTTGGCAAAATGAGAGTTCTATTTTTTTAATCTATATGAGGCGTTATGCTCTTTGAATCTAACATCGAAATTTCTCCCTGTTTGCCCTATATAGCAGCTATTGCATTCGTCGTATTTTATCCTATACACTCCACACTTTTTTACTTTTTTTTTGACATTGAAAACCAAATTAGACAGTTTTTGAGACGATGGAAAAATAACTTTAGTATTTTTATTTCTTTATACAATGTTTGCAGTTTTGTTAGATATTGATACAAAATATGTAATTGTTGTCAGTAGCGGCTCGTGGATGAAAAAGTAAGTGAAGTACAAATGAGGCAAGAAATTATCGCAATAATTATTTTTCCAGAATTTTTTTATATGTGGAAGGGGTAGAATATTTTTTTACGACTTACCTAAATTTTGTATACTAAATCAATTCTCCTATCCTTTATAGCATCAAATTTATTTATAACAGCCTCATAAAATGGATTAGTTGCCCTAATCTCCTCCAGAAATTCCTTTTGAATTGAAATATTGCCTAGAGAAGTAAGTCTTTTTTAAGATATTGTATTTCTTAAATAACTTTTTACACGTTTGAGGCAAGAAAAACTTTTTTGCACTGAAGCACTTGTCGACGGTATTGTCAAAATAAGGGAAAACACTTTATATGCTTAGGTTAAAATATCAATTGAATAGCCTAGATGAAAAAGGGCCCATCGGTGCAGTTTGTCCAAATCCGGAATTTTCCCAATTCCGAATCTTTATCGAAATCCGCATATGACCAGTAAAAAAAAGGCCCACTAAACGTATTGAAAGCGTAGTAAAATCAGCTGTGTTTCTTTCGCTTAGTAAAACAACGGCCCATTTGCTGCATTTGGGCCTTTCTTTCGACAAGTTAATATACAGGAAATTTTGTAAACATAACCTTAAAGCCAAAGTGTCAGTGTCAGTGTTTTTATGTTTTCATGTAATAATGGATAATAATTCAGAGAACGAGGAGGCAAGTATAATAAAATTAAAGAGAAAAAGGAATATAGACAAGTGGAAAAGTGTAAAAAATAAAAAGTTAAAAGCGAGAAGATTAGAGTATACTTCTAAAAAAGGAGAAAAAGCCGCTAGAAGAACAGGCGAAAAATGCAGGTAAGGCATAATAAATTTTATTAAATATGTTAGGTATAAAGCTCATGACCTTTTTAGATGTAAACGAAAATGCTTATTATCATTTTCTGCAGAAGAAATGACTCGTATATTGCAAAACTTCAATGAAATTGGGGACCACGTAGCTCAAAATGTCTACCTACAAGCCCTTATTACATTTTCGCCAGTAAATCAGAAAAGAAGGGGTGTGTTTAAAAGAAAGTTCAATTTCTGCTATAAAGTGCATGTCGGTGAGAAAGTGCTGCCTGTTTGCCGTGAAGGATTTGCCAATTTGCATGGAATTGGGTCCAAAAGGGTGCGAAATATTAGTGCGTCGAAGACTGTAGCTGCGATACCCACTGATAGTCGTGGGGTGCATAAAAACAGAAAAAATAAACTATCCGGCACCATTGTTCAAAATGTTGATGCACATATACAAAGTTTTCCATATTATATTGTACACTATGGACCGAGCGGTGAGCGAAGAAGGTATCTGTCTTCGGAACTGAGTGTTTTAAAAATGTACGAAATGTTTTTGGAAAAACATTACCCAGAAGTTCTTCAAGATGCTAAACAAAATGAACGCAACCTACAAAAATTAAAATGTGAAGTGAAATATTCTTTTTATCTGCAGTATTTCCGTGATAACTACAACTACACATTTGGTCGCCCTCGTTCAGATGTTTGTACAAATTGTTCCGAAATGGAAGCCAAAATTTGTGGGGAAAAAAATGGGGCATTAAAAAGAAGTTTGCAAACTGATCTCCAACTACATAAAATGAAGGCAAAGCTTTTCTATACTAAGATGAAAAAATGTCTTTTAGATTCTAAAGAAAATGAGGATACCGAAGTTCTCTGTTTTGACTTCAAGCAGAACATACCCTGCCCACATATGTCTACTTCTGACGTATTCTATAAAAGACAGCTTTGGATGTACTGTATGTCCATTTACTCTGGAAAAAAATCAAAAAGTATTATGTATACTTGAACAGAAAATACTGCAAAGCGGGGTTGTAATGAAGTAATCTCTGTACTTAGTCATTACATAAACGCATTCTTGCCTAGCACCGTAAAAAAACTGTATGTATTTACTGATGGTTGCAGAGGACAAAATCATAATCAAAATATGCTGAAGTTTTGACAGGCAAAATGCAAAGAAAAAGAGAAATAGTCGAATCGCCTTCAGACTGGAACAGTATCATAAGTAGCAAGTTTACCGTTGTCGAGCTTAAAAGAAATATGGTGAAAGACTTTGTAAACGGATTATCAGAACCGTTTTTTAAAAAAACTTTTACCACAAATAAGTTGAAGTTCCAAATAACAAAGTATAAGTTTTTTGAGTTTAAAACCTGGTGTTGGATTTGTCCCTATACCCGAAAAGCTAGCTTACACTGGTGATTTACCTATTAATGCTCCAAAGTTGCAAAATATTAAGGAACTTTGCAAGTTTTTGAAAGATGAAAAGGCCATCGCATTTTATGATTCCTTGACTGGCGCTACATGTGCACACGAGAATGAACTGGAGGATTGTTAGTTTTTTAAGAATATTTGAAGAATATTTTATTATTATGTATTAAACAGTAGTTTTGAACGTTATTTTGTCAAATAAAAATGGTTTCTTTCCGAATTTGTTAGTTATTATCTTCTTTTTCCTCTATAGCAACTGCTACGTTACGAACTGGAAGAAAAAGGGTCCAATTTTTTATATTTCTAAGTCTGTTTTTTCCTGTGAATACATATTTTTTTAAATCGTTTTTATGGAATTACATTTGAAAAACATATCACTATTATGTGTGTTATTCAGATTTATTAAGTTTCAATTTTTCTACTACAAAAAACAGTTTTTTGTCCCTCCTGAAAAATTTGATTTTTAAAAAATGGGCCCTTTTTCATCTAAGCTATTCACTCATTAATTTTTTACACTTGCTCTTGCAGCGATATATTCCAATTACTCTCATTGGCAAAAATAAGACCAATAATTTTTAACGTTGACTTTTGGAAATATTTTCCCATGTAACTGTAACAAATTTTCAAACGGGCCAGTCGAAAATTTAGCAGAATCTGCCAAACATAAAAATGTAAGTTTTTCAGTTTTTTCAAGGTCCAACATTTCATAAAAAAGAGTTCTATACTTAGCCCTAATTTCTTCTGGTGAAAGCTTAGCAAGCTCACGTTTGTAATGATTTATTTCTGTAATAGAATTTGCTTTTTCAAACATGGTATTAAGAAAATGTTCATTTCTTTTTTTACAGAGCGCCTCACGACAGTTAAATTAGTCCAAAATTCGATCCAATAGAAAATATAAATTCTCCGACGTTCTATCGGAGCTGACATTATAAAATCCTAAGAATCTCTCGACTACTGAACCTTCTGAATTAACAAAAATTAAACAACCACCCCGAACTGAACGACACGTGGGTGTAGTGTACTGCGTTAGCAATTCACCGGGAGCGTTGTATGGCGCTGGTTAACATTATCTCTCCCTTAGTAATATCGCTCAACATCACTCACCTGTGGAGATTGTATTTTCATTATTAACTAACCCCTCTTTGGAATTTGAAGACGACCTTGGATATAACTTTTATAGGGCTGACTACAATGGATTAGATAACTATTTTTTTAATATTAACTGGCATTGGTTGGAGGAAAGTAAGGACATTGACCATGTAGTACAGAGTTTTTACAAAACTTTATTTCAAAGGATTGAGAAACATGTCCCAAAGATACATAGAAGGAGTAAAAAATATCCTCGATGGTATACAGGAGAAACAAAAAAACTTTTAACTAAAAAAAAACAAAGCATACCTTCAATACAAACGTTCTAAAAAACAAGAAGATTATCTCCGTTACTAAAGGTTGAGAAAGGAATCAAAATACTCAATTGAATATAGTTACTTAATGTATGTTTCAGACCTAGAGCAAATAATTCCCAACAATATAAAACATTTTTGGTCTTATGTGAACTCCCTTAAAATTAATAATCGCTGCATTCCAAGGAGTATGGAGTACGACAGTACTATGGCAGATACGCCACAGGAAATCGCTGAATCGTTTGCTGCACATTTTGAAAATTGGTGTAAAATATATCCAGCAGTTGGAAATACCCAGTTAATGGAAACCCAATGAATCAGCCTATCTCGACATAGCTTCACATATGACGAAGTGGTTCAAAAGCTAAGAAACTTGGACACGCGAAAAAGTATGGGATCCGATGGGATACCTTCCGTCTTTCTTAAACAATGTAGTCATTCCCTCGCTGGCCCGTTAAGTCTCATTTTCCAATTGTCATTTGAGCAAGGAACCTTTCCAAGCATGTGGAAACACTCATGGTTTATGCCAATATTCAAGTCGGGTCGCAAAAATGACATTAATAACTATCGTGGTGTGTCTTTGCTGCCAATTATGTCCAAGGTGTTCGAATCCATAATCATTGATGAATGGATTTTTTAAAGGGAGATCAACCTCAACCAACCTTGGAGTATTTCAGAACTATGTAGTAGAAGGCGTGGAGAGTGGCAGTCAGGTGGATGTAGTGTATACAGATATCTCTAAGGCATTTGATACAGTTAATCATCACCTTCTTATTAGAAAATGATCTGCAATTGGACTGAGTGGACCATACATTCACTGGATCAGTTCATATCTAACCAACCGAAAGCAAACCGTCAAGATTGGAGGTGTAGTGTCACGAGACATAATCGTAACGTCAGGCGTACCGCAAGGGTCACACTTGGGGCCCATTCTCTTCCTACTCTTTATTAATAGCGTTACATCTGTGTTCCGTAAATGCAAATGCCTTTTATATGCAGACGACCTCAAGCTGTTTTATGATGTCAATTCCATTGAAGACTGCTTGAGTGTTTAGGAGGACCTAGGAATTTTTGAAAACTGGTGTAATTTAAACAACCTGAATATCAACATCTCTAAATGTGAAGTAATGAGATTTTCGAAAAGTAGGGCTCCTATAACATACCCATACTCTATTGGAGACACTGTTTTAGATTCTGTAAATAGTTTTAATGATTTCGGTGTTGTCTTTAGTGAAAATCTAAGTTTTAGCAAGCATGTTGATATTATAGTTCTGAAAGCCTCAAGAATGCTAGGTTTTTTACGCCGGACCTGCTCTCGTATATGTGAGGTTAAAGCAATCAAATGTTTATATTTTTGTCTTGTGCGTAGTATATTAGAATATAATTCTGTTGTATGGTGTCCTTTTTACAATTGTGATATTCAACGTCTTGAGGCTGTTCAAAATAGGTTTGTTAAGTTTATGTTGTATGTTCCATACAAGGAATTATCGTACCAGACGCGTCTTCAACTAGCCGGTATCGAGAGTTTGGAATTTCGAAGGCAAAACGCTTTAGCAATTTTCTTACACAAACTTGTAACTGGAAGAATAGAATGCAATCAGTTGTTGACAACAGTCAATTTTCGCATACCTCGAAGAAATACAAGATGCAGAGATCTTTTCCAGCTTACATTCCATGGCACAAATTATGGTACGCAGCGTTTCTCAGATAGGCTTATGAAGAACTACAATCATAACTTTGAAAATATTGACTTTTTTGCATGTAATTTAAATACGGTTAAGAATTTGATTAAGAGCGTTTAAATGGTTAGATACTAAGTTTTATCCTGTAACAGATAAGATTAGATGACTTTTTTTTGTATGTACAATTTGGAGTTTAAACTCTGTAAGTGCTTATGACAATAAATAAATAAATTATTTTTCTGCGCTCGATGTCATCGAGTACGCGGTGTCATGGCAACGTAGTAGGAAAATCGTAAACTAACATAGCACCTCCAGCAAAGGCGAAGCGGTTTGCGCCACTGTTATAGTTGTTATAATAAAGTTCGATTGAAAGTTTTAAAAAGACATGCCGCCAACGGCCAAGTAAAATATTTATTCGAGATGTACAGGTTATTTTTTGCCAATTAGGTGAATAAATGAATGTAAAAACTTAAATTTTAAGAGATATATAATAAATACAATTATAGGTTTGCTGGCCTGCATAGCCGCCACTGATTGTTGTATATTTTACATGGGAATCATTAACCTTAGGATATATTTGTCGGATAGTTAAAAGTTTACGTTTTTTAAAAATTAGTCTGTTAATTTCAGATAATTTATAGCCATTTTTTTGTTGCAATAGATCTAATGACGTCAAGTTCTCTTTCTAGGCAAGGTTTGTCTAATGGCACAGAAAAGGCTCTATGAATCATAGACCTCTATCCTGAAAGTTTATGGTCTACGGGATAAAGAGAGTCCTTTGGTATAGTTATATCTGCATAAGTGGGTTTTCTGTAGATATTAAATTTTAATTTATTAAAGGACCTTTTTAACGTGATGTCTAGAAAACTTATTGAATTGTTTTCTTCCATTTCGAGCGTAAATTTAATTTTGTAATGGGTTGAATTAATTGAGGGTATTTAAAACTGTGTAATTGTTCTTTATTTCCTGCAAAGCAGACCAATATGTCATCTACGTACCTATACCGAAAGAAGATATCAGAAACCCCAAACCTTAGAAAGCATCCCAACAGGATTCCCTAAACCCCAATCCGGCAATCAAACAGATAGCATGTTTCTGCAAAATAAAGACTCTTTAAATAGAGGGGCTCATACCCCAATTTAATATCGCATATTTTCTTCTTGAATGGATACTTGCATAGTATAATGTTAAAAGAACATTCCGGCTGCAATGTGAATAGAATAGAAAAACATTTATTATGCAATATACAAAAATAATTACATAAAAGGTAGCATTCGCAGGGCGTTCTTCCATGATACCTAAAAATAAAGTAACTTAACTATAAAAACATTAATACCTATTACCAAAATCCAAACATTTCAAAGGTAATTTACTACACTGTTAGGACATTAAATTCAGTAACTTATTCTTGTATTTGGTCTTAAAGGTTTTAATAGCGTTTTGAGTAATTAAATTAAATACAGGTGAGTTAAGCAATTGTATCACCCGAAAAGCAAATGAGTTTCTAAATTTAGAAGTGCGATGTTGGTGTAGATTAAATCTAATAACATTTCTTAGGTTTAGATTGTGAATTTCCTGTCTTGCTACAATATATTTCCATAGATAAATCGGACATTTTGTTTTATAAAGTTTGTACACAAATACACCAAATAGAAGCTTCACTCGATATTCATATTTAAGCAAGTTGTTCTGTACATAAGTGGGAGTGATATGAGAAAATTTGTATACACAATAAACATAACGAATGCAAGCGTTTTGGGCCAGTTGAATCTTGTTACGAAATTCCAAGTTTAAATAATTGTAATAGACTATACAACAGTAATCCAATTGTGAAAGAATGAGTGATTCCACTAGTAAGAGTTTAACCTTTTCGGGTAGAATAAATTTAAACTGATACAAACTATTTAATTTAAAGTATACAGAAGATAGTTTTTTATTGATATGATATTCATAGTTAAGGTTTCTGTCAAATGTGACGCCCAAATTTTTAACACATATTGCAGAGGGTAGAAGATCCTCACCAATATGTAACGAAACAAAGTTGTGCATGTTTACTTTATTTATAATCTGATTAGTGCCAATAACCGTATAGTTGCTTTTATTTGCATTAAGCAACATACCATGCCCAATGGACCAGTCTAAAATAGATTTCAAATCGCAGTTAATCTGCTGAAAAGCTTGACAAGCATTTTCCGGTTCAAAACCAGCAACCAATTGTGTATCATCCGCGTAGAGATGGATGGAGCAGAAACGAACCTGCTTGGGCAGATCACAAGTATATAAATTGAATAACAGAAGACCAAGAATGCTTCTCTCACGAATTCCGTGCTGCAAAGTGACAGGCTTGGATCTGGCTCCATCCAACTCAACTATTTGCACACGGGAGTATAGGTAACTGGCAAGCCATTGACACACTGGCTCGGAGAAACCACAATAACGTGCTTTAGCCACCAGCATAGAGTGATTAATTAAATCGAAGGCCTTGCTGTAATCTAGGAGTATAAGACAGGAGGCCATACCTTTATCGATATTAGTTACAAGGTCTGTAGTGACCTTGGTGAGTGCGGTAGCAGTGCTGTGGTGCTTCCGGAAGCCTGACTGAACTTCAGGCAGTAGGCCAATACTCAAAATATAGTCATTTATCATATCAGTAACTAGCAATTCTAACATTTTAGCCAGGATTGGCAATAGACTGATGGGCCTTAGTTCAGATATTGACTCGATTTTGGAATTTTTGGGAATGGATATAATTATAGATGTTTTCCAAGTTTCAGGAAACACTCCTTCCTGAAGGCACTGATTGAATAATCTGGCTATAATTGAAACTACATGTTCAAGACCAAAGAGAAGCATGACGTAACTTATTCCATCGACGCCAATACTTTTGGATTTGATGCGAGAGAAAGCTTGGAGAACGTCATATTCAGATATGAACCTAAAAGAAAAGTTTCTATAATCTAGACTCTCAAGCCTATTAATATTATAGAAGTTACAGACCTCAGTATCAACCGGAGCGGCCAACCTACTAACATCAGCAAATTGATTACTAATATCTTGTAGATTTTTTAAATAATTAGGAATTTCCGAATTATTTTTTGAATGAACATTCCATGTATTAAGTCGAGACCAAAGCATTTTGGAGTTTTTGTTGGCTCGCTGAAGTTCAAATGACATATATGCCTTTTTTTCACTGCGTATTGCGAAAAAAAGGTAGTTTTTAATATCTATGTAGAAGTTTTTATGCTCAATGTTACGAGTGCGTTTACATCTATTAAATGCTTTTTTCTTTAACTGAATGATTTCTTTTATTGTGTTTGTAATGTAAGGTTTATACTTCCGTTTTAATTTAACAGTTACGAAGGGTGCGTGTCTATCGAATACGTCGGTCAGTCGCTGATTAAGAGTTTGAAGTCTACAATCCAAGGTTCCCCATTGCCAAGCATCATCATCGAAATTGAATTTTTGCATCTCAATGTCGAATTGTTGCTGATTAAAAGAGCGAAAGTCTCTATAGGATATTATTTTTGCGGTCTTTTTGGGTGTTTCAATTTCGATAGTAGAGTAAATAAGTCTGTGATCTGTGAGATTAAGCAAATCTTTAGTTCCCGAGTTTACCACATTAGCATTACTGTCTACACAAAGAATATCAATAAGGGTACATGTCGATGGCTTAAGATGCAAATGGTCTAACTCCACTTTGGGATCAAATTGACATTTTAACTGATTGCAGTAATAAAAACTAACCGTGTCCACTGAAACTCGCCTAACTACCAAAATGTCAAAATTGCCGCCATAAAACACAAGTCGAAACTAGCCAATCTCCTAGTCGTTCTAAAACAATATGCCATTGGCCTAACTCCTAATAGGGTCATAATAGTGATAGGTGAAACATTTTGCTACGTAATTTAAAGGGAAAAAACAATATTTAAAGGTAAGTACTGATCTTTTTTTGTGATAAATAGTAGTGACAACAGCTGAATAACCTAAAAACTATCCATTTATTGTTTAGATTTTTTATCTTAATAAGTAAATTCGATTTAAAACTATCATGTTGGAATTAAACCATTTTCCATATCTATTTACCTGGAGATAGGCCATTCCGTTTTTGCATTTTTGGTGTATATTGTAATGATTATGTTAAAATCGCATACATTTCCGGATAAAAATTTAACTTTGTGGATCATTAGTAAATAATAATTACGAATTTTGCCCCTTTTATTTTCATTGTTTTTTGTAGCTCGATAGTTTTCATTCGCGCGTTTGAAAGATGTGAAGTACGCAAACCTAGTTCGTGCCTACCTAGATAATTTTTTTTTTCGGTGTTTGAATCCACATTCTTGTGCATCTAAAATACTATTGAAGTAGTTTTATGTCTTATAAGTAGGGATCTGTCTTGGATGACCCTAATGGGAGTGAAATTCATAGATATTGTCTTTGTACCAATAAAGCAGAGACCTCTCCTCTCAAAAATAAAAAATCATGCAAGCATAGAATATTTTCCGACGGTTTGTGACAGTTCCGCTCAAGAGGAGGACCTGTCAGAATTATTTGCTAATAGTAGCAATCTTGTGAATCAAATAATGTCAGAATCTATATCTGAAGACCATTTACTTACTGATGGGGAGCTTTTAAACATAGCGAAACAAAAAGTTGCTAGCTTAAATTTAATGTGTTTGAAGCTTCCTCACGATAACCACCTAAGTGACCCATCAGAAGATCTAGCAAGACCGAGACGATCAGCCAGGCTCAGCAAATGACCTGAAAAATCGGCAGGTCCCAGCAAGTGATCCAGAATATTGGCGAGACTCAGCAAGTGACCTAAAAGACCCAGCAAGTGACCTAGAATATCGGCCGGATCCAATGAGTGATTTAGAGGATCGGCAGAATCCAGCAAGTGATCCAGAAGATTGCCAAGAAAGTTCTTTAAGAACACGCAAAAAAAGACCACATGTTGATCAAGACCAATGGAAAAAAAATATGAATAAAAAATTGGAATAGAAAATAATATTTTGGTAAGAAAAAAAGAACAAAAATGGAATTATAACATTCTAAGAAGATCAAGAATGATAGGGCCTAGGTGTAAATTTAATGATAAATCGGTAATAAAATGAAACGAGATACCAGAACAAGAAAGAACACAAATTTTTAATAGATTCTGTAATTTTGTTGTGGAACGAACAACAAATATACTTAAGGACACTGGTCGAAAAAAAAAGTATCTCAAGAGCTAGGGACAGAAAAACAGAGAATGAATCAAGAAGGGAATTCTCCTATTTTTATTTTCTTGATACACTAACATCCAAAGTGAGAGTCAGTAAAACGATGTTTTGCAACACCCTTGCTATTGCATCTAAAACTGTTTGACATTGGGCAATTGGAAAGAATAGAACACACGATGCTTCAACAAATATGAGCGACGATGACTTTTCCGACATACATACCTCCGAGAACGTGAATTCTAGAACAGCCAAAATAAATAAACAGAAAGAAAGTTTATCAAATGTTTTCAATGTTTTACCAAAACTAGAGTCACATTATTGTAGAAAAGCGGCAAAGAAATTGAGAGAAATTGGCAAACAAAAATGGAATTATATCGATTTTATAAAAATGATTGGTGCAAAAAAGAACGAATCCAGTTCAGTATCAATTGCAACCTTTAATAACAGTATAGATGATTTCAATTTAGTACTCTTTTCACCCAAAAAGGACGAGTGTGATACTTGTGTAGGATATAAAACTGGTAATATTCATGAAACTAATCAAGAACATCAGCAAAAAAGAATGAACGAAAAGGATTAAAAGAAGACGACAAAAAACAATCGGATCTAAAAGTTTTTAGGATAAATTTACAAGACATGTTATTAAATTGAACAAAAAGTCTTAGAAAAGTAAAAGAAAGTTAATTGTGCACAATTTTACAATTATAAACCGAATAATATGTTCCAGCAGACTATCTAAATGTATGTGAAGCCCTTCTCACAAAGACATAAATTTACAATTGAACAAAAAGATAAAAACTTTCAAGATGTACGATACATCACTTCTATATACGTCCAGGCAGAACGGCAAGTGATCCAACTGTCACTGACATCAGAGCACCCGATCTGATGAAAACGGAGTTTAAAATTAGACATACAGAGGAATGGGTACCAATGCCTTATAGATAAAAGAGAAAAATCTGAAATTTAATGGACTTGCCCTTGATGTATCGATCTCCAATACCAATTAAACTTGAAAATTTTCAACATTTAATGGACCTCAAATCCTCTATTCCTAAAGACTTTCATTTGTTTTACGACAGTTTACCGCATTTGTAAATTAGCTTCTTTATTTTTGCTTACAAAAGAATGTGTTTATTTATGTTTTAGTTTTTAAAGTTTATTTTTACATAATTTTAAGATTAATATTGAGAAATAGATAGTTGCCTATCTCCTTAGGATAAAACAGAAAGTTATTTCGCAAAGGTCCTAACTCCCGTTTGTTTCATAAATAAAACCTTTTTTTGACGTCATCAATTATTTTGAATAATCTAGCAATAAAAAAGTTACAAAATTTCCTAAATTGTCTTTATTTTGTTACGTTTTCACTTTCTGTGATGTTTTTTGCATCCCCTGAAACATTTTCGGTTTTGGAGTTGAGCCAGTTGCATCTTAAGCCGACGATGTGCTTCTCGTTATTCTTGTTGGGTCGGTGATAGTTTGTTTTAGATTAAACATATGTAACAAAGATCTTAACTGATTGCTTTCTACCGTCTCATTTAGAAGATCAACATTCAGGTCACCCAAAAGAAGGGTATAATCAAAAGAAGGCAACAGGGAGGATAATATATTTTCAACACAAAATATGTTTCTAAAACTGACTGATGGAGGTTTGTAAAGCGATCCCATTAAAACTCTTTTGTTTTTCAAAGACAATTCTATCCAAAGTTGTTCGACTTGACACATTCCATCACTTGCCGCGGAGATATCAATGACTTTACATTTAATACAGTCAGCCATATATACACCAACGCCCCCTCCCCTAGTTATTCTGTCACTACGAAAAAGCTGGTAACCAGAAACATGTAAAAGTGAATCTGGATAATCTGGGGATAACCACGTTTCTGTAACTGCAAAAATATCAATTTTTCAAACACAAGTAACTCCTTTATATCGGCAAATGATGGAATGAGGGATCTAATATTTATATGTGCAACACGGAGATTCATTGACCTAGACACAGATACTATTGGCCCATCAGTTTTGCCTGTGCTGGATCTAAAAAAAGATATATTTTGTTTGCTATTGGGATCAACAGTATCCCGAATATTAGATTCCAGATTTGAAAAATTTTGAGACACAACCGTGTCACCGCAGACTGGGACCTCAGATGCATCAGTTTGGCCCACCAAGGGACCATTCGCGTCACCATCCATATCCCCGAAACTCTCAGTGCCACCAAGAACAACCAAGTCTGGTGATGAGCAAAGGGAAGCAAAAGATAAAATCGCATTTTTAATTGAGTTAGAAACCTTAAAACGACCCGTTTTGCTCAAATAAATACGATTTCTCATATAGTCCCTATCGATTAAGTTACTATTGTACAAGTCTAATAAATCTACGTTATCAATTGTACTACATTTCAATTTATCAATTATTTGCCTGAAACTATGATTGATTCTTAAAATATTATTTGTTGATGATACGCCATGAAATTTTGTAGGAATGGTGCATATAATCAAATTTGAGAAAGCGAATTTAATTATATGCACCAATTGAGGAGACCACATTGAAGGTTTTCTTCAAACATGATTGCTAACAACTTTCAAATTCTATTTAAATGGTTTATTTCTATAGACATGTAGACATGTATCAGAAGTGTCAAAATAGTTTCTTATATCTAAGTTGTCATAAAGTGCATAAAACCTTAAAAAGAATCTTAAAAAATATACAATTGTAATTCATATTTACTCTTAAACATCTAAACAGAATTAAAATTATTACAAAATGGGTGCTCAGCCAGTACGAACTTGAGTTTTTGTTTGAATAAACAATAGCTGCGGATTCCTGTCAGCTGGAGGAGTAGATGGTTGAATATCTTAATAGAGCGTATTTCAGGTCCCTCCTGCACCTGACTCAAGCGACCACTGCGTACATAAAGCTTCTCAGAGCCTCTCGTCACATAAAAATTCAGGTTACCCCATCGTAAATATTCATTTGGCGGATGGCGGAAAACATAGCATACACATTGCAATATATAAAGACATAACCGTTAGTATCTTTTGAGACATGAAAGTGTCACGCCAAAAAGAACACCTAAAGGTAGTCTAAACATACATCTAACGATTATTTTTTGACTTAACAGCACTCTGGTGATGTGATCAGAGCCGCCCCACACCAATAGTCCGTAACTCAGAATAGATTGTATTGCAGCATGATAGAAAATCCTGATAGTTCCCACATCCACCAAATTTCTCAACTGTAATACGGCAAAGTTCTTCAATGACAGTTTGCTGCAGATACTCTCAATTTGGACATTCCATGAAAGGTGCTGGTCAATAATGGCAATACCCAAAAAGTTAACAGACTCGTGTTGCATTATTGAAGTAGTTTTATGTCTTATAAGTAGGGATCTGTCTTGGATGACCCTAATGGGAGTGAAATTCATAGATATTGTCTTTGTACCAATAAGGCAGAGACCTTTCCTTTCACAACACACAGAAATTTCATTCGCCCAATTGCCAGCCCTGCAGCAATCTGACATTATCACATGCTAGTTTTACAACCTGGGTTCTACCTATCAAATAGGTTTCTATCCAGTTGTATGCTGGTCCTCTTATTCCATAATGTTCAAGTTTGTTTAAAAGTATTTGGTTAATAGTGTCGAACGCCTTTGTAAAGTCATAAAATATTCCTACTGATTTTAATTTAATGCTGAAGTTATTAAGTATTTTCAAGTACACAAATAGGATTGCGTCGATAGTTCAGAGTTTAGCGGAAAAACCAAACTGTCTATTGGTGAGAATTTTAAAGGTATCAAACTAGCCTTCGTTGAAAAACCTTTTCAAAAACCTTTTGAGAAAACCGACAGGAGGGCAACAGGTTTGTAGTTGTTGACCGACGATAATTCTCTCTTTTTGTGTATTGGTACAAAAACTGTTTTTTCCAGTTTGACTACTGAGATTCAAGCAGTTTTCTGAGTCTTCAAAAAGTTAAAAATTTACCGCATTGTTTGTTCTCATCGAAGTTTATTATCGTGGTTTTATTTTTATTTAAGTTTAATTTATTTTTTTCCGACCATAACTGGATTGTCCTTGACGAGGACATTGGTGTCATCAGCATAGGAGGCCACCGAGATGCCATCTGTGGTTCTCTCAATGTACTTAATCAGGTCATTGACAAAAACCAAAAAAAGAAACGGTCCTAGTATAGAGCCCTGAGGCATCCCCATCTCCACTGTTCTAAGACCGCTTTGAGTCGAATTAACTCTCATTGACTGTCTTCGATTTGGTAGGTAGGGCTGTAGAAGATCTAAAGTCTTCCTCCTCCCTATATATCTAAATAGCTTTAAAAATGATGCACCAGATGCTCGAGAAAATGTATAAACGTAACCAAACTAACATTCTTTTATGGAGGGAATAAACAATCGTGTAAAACTATGCTGGGATAATGATAACAGATTATTTTTGTATAAAAACGAAACCAGCTGATCCTTTATTACCAGCCCAAATATTTTGGAAATACTACATAAAAGGTTTATTCCGCGATAATTTTCAAAATCATTATGATCTCCTCTTTTATACAGAGGCAAGACAGTTGCTAGTTTTAAACTGTCAGGGAAGAAATCCTTTTCAATAGATAAGTTTACCAGATAAGATATTACCTCGGCTATTTTGAATTTACATTTTTTGAGAATGTAATTAGAGATATCTTCATGACCACAGGTATTAGAATTCTTTAGACCATTAATTATAATTATGATGTCATTGCTACATATAGATGCCATGAAAAAAATTTTGTCTAAAAGAGGTACATTGTCATCAAGAAAAGTTAATTCAAAGTTATTTTAAATATCTTCATTGCCTTCGAAAATGTATATGTAACAAAACAAGTGACAGTTAACAAAGTAAAACTTAACACTGGAACCTGTGGTGGAAGCTAACCAAGTTAGCACCATCAGCAGATGATATAAACTCAATCAGTTTATTATATTGTATAGTTAATATCATCTGCTGATGATGCTAACTTGGTTAGCAAAACGCGCATCCAGAATGTAACAAGTTATGGTGTAGTGTGGTTAGAACTCTTGTATTTTGATCAAAGTAAAACTTGTGTTTTCATTTATTTGTTACAGTAGATATGATTTCCACAAACTAGGATAAATAAGATAATAGGCCACAAGAAGGGATACTAAAACAAATTACAATGCGTTTGTATTTTGGAGGAGTATATACATTTTTAGTTTATTTTTTGAAAGTGGGAGAGAATATTTAAAAAAAAAATGGTAATTGGTTAAATTTTATTAACCCATTATAAAATACTGACATTTCAGCATGTTTAGTTGTTAAATGTTGAATATAGAAGTCATTACTAGATCTACTGTTGTGGGTATGTATCTGAAAAATAAAATTAACATTCCCTATTTTAATTTTAAAAACAAAAATTAGGGCTCTCTAAAAAAGAAAATCACCTATACCGAACAATTTCAGGGCAGCGAGCATTGTCTTTATTGGAGTAAACCTAGAGCAAGATAAAATTATTCTCATGGTCCAATTTTGTAGTATTTGAGATAACTTATATTTTAATTTAATAAAAACAAAATTGTAGAATATAATTAAAATGGGGTAATATTAATTAATGTAAGGACGTAGCCGATGCACGCATCGGACAAGTGGCCCTTCTGAAACGTACAGAATGCTAAACATTCCAAATGGTACAAATGTGCATGCAAGGTCAAATAGATAAAGTAAAAAGTAAAATAGCCTTAAGAGGCATGTCGAATAGAAATAAAGAAAAAAAAAAAAGAACACATAATAGTTCGTCAAAAAAGCAACACAATACATAAATAATTAAAATACAAGTGAATAAAAATAGATACAAAGTATATATAGATATAAAGCAATCATAAAAGCAATTCGTTTAACCGCCTTTTAAGCTGTAAAGTGCTTAAACTGAAAATGTCATAATCAGGGAAGTGACGATTGTAATTGCGTACTAGTCGATAGACAAATGGGCTAAGCCCATAATTTGGTATCCTTCAAAAAAGAGTTGAGATTGCCTTGTTCTCCTAATACGAACCAGAAATGCGACCGACTCAAGCAACATCGGACAGTCAATATCTCCACTGAGCAGTTTGTGAAGAAAAACTAGAAGTGCCTTCTTTCTTCGAAACTCAAGTGTTTGAAGGCCACACAGAAGAGCTCTGGTATTATATGATAAACCCTGGTACGGAAAATTAAACTTATAAAAAAGGTATTTGGCAAATCTATTTTGAACTTTTTCGATTTTATCGATATGGCACTGATACGATGGACTCCAAACTGTAGAACAATACTCCAGAACGCTGCGAACAAGTGAGTTATAAAGACATCCAATTGCTTTAGTATCTGTGACATGTTTTGTTTGCCGCTTTATAAAGCCCAACAGCCTGAAACCCTTCAGTACAATATTATCAATGTGCAGACCAAAAGTTAAATTCTCATCAAAAATAACGCCCAGGTCTGCAAAGGAACTAACAACTTCAAGACTCACGTTACCTATGAAGTAGGAGGAGAGTATGGGTTTAATGCGTTTATGAAAACGGAGCACTTTACATTTAGAAACATTAAGAAGAAGATGGTTAATGTTGCACCATTTGATAAGCTTTTCCAAGTCCGATTGCAGTGGATTTGATTCAGAGGAAACTGGTGAAAAGAATTTTAAATCGTCTGCGTATAAGAGACACTTAGACACTTTAAAGCATGATACTATATCATTTATAAATAGTAGAAAGAGAATTGGACCAATATGAGAGCCCTGTGGGACACCAGATGTCACAACAACCTCTCTAGAAATTGAACCACATACGCTAACTCGCTGACGACGATTGAATAAGTACCATTCTATCCATTGCAGATAGGTTCCAGAAAAACCAATTCGCTGCAATTTGAATAACAGAAGCTGATGGCAAACCCTGTCAAAAGCCTTCGATATGTCAGTATATATAAGATCGATCTGTTGACCAGCCTCAACCGATGTTGTTAAGTAATTCTGGAAAATTGCAAGATTTGTAGTTGTTGAGCGACCACTATAAAAACCGTGTTGCATACTAGTGATGTAGTGCTTCAGAGACTCAAAGATATGATCCGTGATAATTGCCTCAAATAGCTTTGGTATATGCGAAAGCAAGGAAATACCTCTGTAGTTTTTAATATCTCTCTTATCCCCATATTTAAAGATCGGCATGAGAGTGGAAAACTTCCAAATTTCGGGAAAGGAACCCAGATTAAAAGATTTCTGAAAAATTTTACAAAGGGGCGAGACAACGACTCGCAGCAATAAAATAGTGGGAACTCCATCTGGACCAGCCTTTTTAGAAAGATCAAGGGTTTTTATTTTATTGCAGATTTCCGCCTCTGTAATACAATAGGTTGATAGTAACTTTCCCGAACAGCTTATAGGGCCAATCTTGCTAAAATCTAAACTACGGTGACGTGAATAGCAAGACTCAAAGTGAGTGGCGAAGGCATTAGCGATTTTATTCGAACCAGTAATTTCCTCTCCGTCATAATTCATGACACTGGGCAGCCCAGAGTCTCTTCTCAAATTACGTACAAAAGACCAAAAATGGCTGATATTCTCTGGGATAAGCAATTCAGTTTGTGTGACATATGCAAGATAGCACATATCAGTCCGAAGCTTAACCTCACGTCGTATGTCGCAGTAATCAAAATAGTCAACATCTTTATTGGACCTTTTATATTTTTTGTATAGACGATTCTTTTGTCCAATAAGTTTTCTCAGAGGAAGGGCGAACCATTTCGGATATTTACAGTCGACTACCGTTTTCTTGGGGATACAATTATTGATACCTTCAAACAAGACCTCATAAAAGTGCTCAACCATTTTGTTTATATCAGATTCTACTGATAAAAAAGACCAGTCAGATTGATTGTAAAAAAGGTTTAGATTGTGGAAATTCGCTTGATGAAACTGATAAACGCTAACTTCATTAGAATTTTTCATTGGAGAAACATATTTAATTTTAAAATTTATCTCAATTGCTGGATGGTAGGGATCAATGTTTACGAGGGGAAAACCAGATTTTAAAATGGAGGCATTGACAAAGTCACTGGCAAATATTAAATCCAAAATTCTGCCCATGTGATTGCACAATGAGTTCATTTGCTGCAATTCAAAAAAGCTCATTGAAACAATAAGAGTTTCAGAAGCTGGAGATGGCAGAGATTTTGGAACAAGTGTGTTATCCTCATAAACCCATTCCACCGAAAAAAGATTAAAGTCCCCGAAAACAAAAAATGTGTGACTATCGTATCTGTTTCTCAACGACTTGCAGGTATCACAAAAAGACTGTTAGCACTCCTGGCTAGAATTAGGTGGAAAATATACGCAACCCAAAATCAAACTTGCATTGCCCACGCGCACCAGGACCCAAACATCATCAAAGTCCATATAAGTATTATATGTATATATTAATGTATTATAAATTATTTGCTTAGTTCACGAGAGTAAATACTTGCAACATCTACATAAATAAGTTACTTAAAAAATTAGGTTTTTTGCACAATTAAAATTTAAGTTGATAATAATTCCAAAATATTTAAATGTTTGAACTTGCTCAACTACTTTATTATTGACTTGAGTATGACAGTTTCTACCTTCCCTTGGAATGATGTTCCTTTCTCTTTAAGCGAAAAAAAAAATGAAACATCAAACTTTTTTATGGTCTTGTTTTTGAGCACAATATTATTTTGAATATTTATTTGTGCAAACTCTAGCAGTTAAATTCTTTAGAGTTTAGATGAATCAGGCAACAATTTTCCTTTTTAAAAAATGCAAAAAATGTAAAAAAACATATAATATTAAAAAAACTTACAATAATGAGTTACAATTTACAGTTTTTCCTAATACATATTTAGATTATTTATCACACTTAAGCACAGATGTTTCTTCTGTTATATAATCACACTTGGTAAGATTGCATTAAAATTTCTTATGCTAAGTATTTAATACTATTTGGAATCAGCTGAACACCTGAAGCCTAAATTTGAAGCGGAACTATCTTTGGTATTGAATGATCTTGCTGCACATCTATATCTCCAGCAATATGACTCATGACACAAAAAAGAACCACCCTTCTTCACTTTTGAATTCTACAAAAATGAAATTTATATTAATAGATCTGATAAATCTTAATAATAATATTATAATATTTACCTCCAACAAATCTTATTAATAATATTTACCTCGGGATCTGATTGCCAGCTGTCTTGGACCCATTCCCAAACATTTCCTGCCATGTTATATAATCCAAATTTGTTGGCAGGGAATTGGTCGATGGGGCAAGTAAAAAGATAACCATCTTCAGCAGTATTGACTTTTGGGAATTCTCCTTGCCAAATATTGGTCCTAAATAAAGCAAAGTATTTAGATGGTACAAAATAACACTAATCAAAAAATACTAAAAAAAAATTCAACTGACGTTACAGAAGAACACAATTCTGTTTATAGTTTCGTTTCTACTGACAACAGTTGTACTCTGATTTGGTAAGAAAGTTTCTATTTTTCGTGTTGGGCAGAAGGGGACTCGAAAATTAAATAGCTTCAATATCACTGGGCAGTCAACTTCACCATTAAGGACTCTGTGACTAAAAGACAAAGCAAGCACAACAAGAGGCCAATTAGCTTAGAGCATTCATTATAGTTAAGGTTTTAACTGGCAATGTTTATATTACATAAAAGAAACCTTGAGAATTTGGATTGTACATAGGGATTTTAGTGTTTCAATGTTCTTGAAATCCCAGCATTGTATAACAAATACAGCCATTTTATATTAAAATTAGTTCCAGATCTTTTTCGAACATCACTATACTCAGTTCTTGACCCCGTACCAAATAAATATGCTTAAGAGTTTTTTTTTATCTCGAATGATATTGTATGACACTTTTTGATATTAAATTCCATTTGGTTTTCATCACATCATGCAACCATCAATGTCATTTTACAATAAATAACAATCATGCACAGATGAGATTTGATGAAAAACCTTTAGGTCATCTGCATAAAACAGTGGTTGAAATTGATTTGTGCCAAAAATGAATACTTTTATCTCCTTAGATTCGCAGTTGTGGAATTTTACTATTTCCTTTCGGTTACACAAGTAACTGTCTAGCCAAGAGAGTAAGGGGTTATCAATTCTATAGTTTCCTAGTTTCTCAATTGGGATGGAATGCTTTACACTATGAAAAGCCTTTCTAAAATCAAAGTGTACTGAGTGTGCCTGGAGAGAATTGTCGATAGTTCCACTCAGAAAATTTTTATATACCAGTAAGTTTGTTTGGCATGATTCCCAACAGGACCCAGGTGTTTCTGCATTAATCTGTTCCCAGCCCAAACTTTTTTTGTTTGAAAATGTATAATCTGTAAATTATTTCAACATTAGCTGTTTAAAATAGAAGTATTTTATCAGTTTATTTTTAAACTGCGAAATATATTTTTAGATATATTTATAATTAACAGCAAAAGTTATGGTACGAGCGGGGATCGAACCCACACCTCTGGATCACTAGTCCATCGCTCTAACCAACTGCGCTATCGTACTACTGATAAGCAATTCATTAGAGCTTATACATATTCAAACCCACCAGGTGTGGGTTCGATCCCCGCTTGTACCATAACTTTTGCTGTTAATTATAAATATATCTAAAAATTAGCTGTTTAAATAAATAAATGAAAAATTATTTAACACCTACCAATGTTGACCCTTGGGATTTAGCTTATTACCCCATGGATATAACTTTTGTTTCAAGCCACCTCGACAGGCCATCTCCCATTCAGCTTCTGTTGGTAATCTTTTTCCCAAGTGATTACAATATGATACAGCATCATTCCAAGAAACATGTGTTACAGGATGGTTCATTCTATCTAAAATAAACCAAGTCAATTATATTTAGCTTTGATCATTTTGAACCATAAGTTTTTTGAGGTGTTTCTTCAAATATACATTTATCAAAATGATATATTTTTGTGATTTTTGTTATGTCCATACTATTATATATAAATAAATAAATTAATTACTCTCAATTGTAGATTCAGGTCCTTCAGGGTGTTTCCAAGTTACACCTTTCAATTTAATCCACCACGGTGCTTGGGCAGCCCTGATATCTTGATATTTGTCCCTTTGGTCTTCTGGCAAGGACATTTCAAATACAAAACTATCACCGAATTTTTCAGCTTCAGTTTTATATCCCGTTTCTCTAACGAAATCATAAAAATTTTTATTTGAAACCTCATATATGTCCAAATAGAAATCCCTCTCGATTGTAACATTGCGAGAAGGTCCTTCATAGTCTGTAGGAAAAACAGGTTTATTTGTGCCCATTTCGAAGGTGCCTTTTCTTATTAGTATCATATTCGATTTGTCTGATATGTTATCTTTGTCAATTTTATCACTGTTTAATTCTTTTGAATATTTATCACTAGACTTTATTTCGTTTTCCTCTGCACTACACTGACCGTCACGGTTTAAACTGCATCCACAGTCACAATAACAGAGATTAATCAAAGACAAAAATATGAATATTGAATACTTATTAATATACTGAAAACCCATTTTTATGTATTTTATATTTACTGGCTTTATTTACAAATAAAATAAATAAATAATAGAAAGTAAAAACAGCTGATCCAATACGCTGTTGACAGGTGACGTCAAAACAATTCACTTTATTCCTCTTCTTTATTCTTTTAGTTGGATTGAACACTGCTCTCTATAAGAGAACGAACAATGACTTGTAGTATTGCCAAAAAAACTTTCCTATTAATATTTTATTTTTTGTTTTCAAATTTATATGATAAAATTTTCAGCTGTGCTGTGCTTTTTTACTTACTAAGTTTACGCTTATTGATTCTTAAATTTTAACAATTTTTAATGATTAAAACTTTTTGTGCTTCTTTCCAACAATTATTTGTGTCTCAAAATAGAATATTAGGTAAAACAAGATCAAAGAATAAAACCTGGTATAAAATCGCCACCCAACACCATGTACAGTATTTCAGATACCTTAAAGGGATTTTAAGAAAACAGGAAAAGAGATTTTAGAAGAAATACCGCTGACGAAAAAAGAAATTTTAACTAATTAGCCCAAAAATCTTAAGATATACATGGGGAAATCTATTACCGCTGACAAAAAAACTTTGTGTCCCGGATAATTAGTAAGTAATTACTTAAAATTTATTGTCATATCCCAGTTCATCTTCTAGGACCTCAAATTTGGTGTTCTTTCAAAAACTTTTCGTGAGAGTGAACGATACAGTACAGTTTAGAAACTAATCAAGGTGTACATTCTCTTAAACGTCGTTTAGGCAGACGGTACAAACGGCCCTAAACATTAAATGTTTGATTATGAAAAGCATTTAAATAATTAGTTATTCCGTGATTGTGGCCGCTTTCTAATGTATGTTTATTACGGCTAAGTATAAGTCCGTTGATGTTTTCGTGAGATATGGGTTAGCTCAGTGGTAGTGTTTAGAATTGGCAATACAGAAGAGCTGCGTTTCAATTCCGGTTTGGACGATGACTGACTTATTTTAGTTTTTTTTTAACAAAAGTTATAATTAAGAAAGAGACAGATTAGGTTACGTTTGAGTTGGTTAAGTTTACTGCAAAGAAAGCGAGCGGTAGTGCATCTACAACATTTTGAATTTATATTAAAACATTATTTTTTATTAAAAACTCTAACGGAATAACTAATTGTTTAACGACTCGTAGATTGTACACATCGGATACTATCACCGAACCTAATGTTCATCCATCCAACTGCGTATCGTGTATCATCGTGTGGTCCTATGACGTGAAGAAAGCTTTATTTGAGCCACAGTACAAAACACGTGTTCATTTCAAACATCAACATCATAATATAACCTCTATTAGAATTGTTTGGTAGATTAGTTTTTTTACGTACTAATGATGCTCATTAGATCTAAATCTATATAACAAAAAGGCAATAGAAACGGAGTTTAACAATTCAGAATTTGAGTTTGTAGCACGCGGTCAAAATGCACCTCAAACTAGTGCCGTGGATTGTGATAGTTTTCCTTGGGTTTTTCTACAGGCTATAGAAGGATTGCCCAAACGTTTTCAACGCTTTTACATATCAATTTGGTTGTATTTATATTTTTTCAGATTCTTTCCTTCTAAGTATTTACAGATTTCCATTAACTGTACGGAAGTATTAATGTATTTTTTCTCAATATTGCAAAAATAGATCCATAAGAGTTGGACGACGTTTTTCCCAAGATGGATTTTTGTACAAAACCAGAACAAAAATTGATATAAGGTAAATATTTTTGCATACATAATTTACAATAATTATTTGAAGATAACTAACCTCAAAAGCTTCAGTCAAACCTTTATTTTTGATTATACACTAAGCAATTATGTGTGTACCTACTTCTAGTTATCACATCTGGAAGTAATGGTTCAAGAGCTGTTAACCGTTTTTTGGTAGGTATTTGAGGCACCATGAAAATGTTTGTATCATTTTTTTAGTAATGTCTAAATATGAAATTGAAGGCTGAAATATTGTCCCAAAACTAATAGTAATTACAAAAAACCAATTGTGTTCTCAATCAATACAGAGTTATCTTTAAACCAAAGCTTCAACTCATTTTTGATTTTTTTTATATGGTTTGACTTTCTTTTTGTTTGAGTTTTAACTTCATCAGTTAGAAAACAAGTATATATTTAATATTTCAGATATATACTCTATACCAAGTAGGTACTTGGTGCTTTAATCAATGGTCTTGAGAATAGTATACTAAACTAGTTGTACAATTCCTATTTTTAAAGTAAGAATTTTATTTGGTTCTATCTAGTGGGGTCATTTGGAAAGAGTTTTACTAAGAGATATATCCTAAAATTTATTTGTTCACTTAATTCTTGACGCAATGGTGGATTCAAGTTCTACCTATTTTAATTTCAGGTTCTACCACAGAAAAATTAGCGTAGTTCTACTTTCCTCAAAAAAAGTTGTATATAATCTTTGTAGGTGTTAGTTTAAAAAGAATATTTTTCATTTGGGGTGGCAGCAGGTTATTAATGTACAGTGACTAGGACATTTAAAGAGAAGTAATTGAGGGTTTAACTCCATTTTATTTTACCTGTTTTTTAAATTTTCTATGTTTTTATTTCTGTAAAACTTACCTTAATTTTTCTCACCAATTTTTATCTGTATCTGTTTTAAATATGATTTATGCTTGTTTATACTTATTCCTAGTAGTTTATAGTCTACTAAAACCAAACGAAATCTTGCTAAAGAACTGTCTATATGAGATTTCATATTTTATATTTAAACCACTGACATCCTATTTATATAAATTAATTAAACAAGTGTGATTATTTATATTTTTTTTCAATTTCAGGGGAAGCCTGGCAAGTCCCCCCCTCTCCTTTTTCCACTGCATTATGGATAGATATACATAGATATAACATAAAAGTTAAGAAAAAAGACTGTTGGTCAATGTTAAAAAGCAATGAGTCAAATAAAAGTTTTCAATTGGTTGTTCATTTATTTCCTGTAGCTCTGGTTACTTGAGTTTTCAAGCTTAAGGATTTTATTTATGTTTTTCTAATAAAAATATGTGCACAGTGCGAGCAATATGAATATATTTTATACATTTTTCGTAGTCTGGTGTATTATTTACCCTGTAAAAGAAAAGCATTCATCAAGTACCATACCTATAATGCTTTTAAAATGTCTGCTAACCAAACATACAAAGTTTTAATAAAGTAGGATAATTTATTGGTTAATTCCAATATAGAGTATATTCATGTACCTGCCGCTAAGAAAATAAGTAACGTCTTCAAAAGAAGTATCATACTTTGAGGAGCATAAGGGAAAATAGTGAGGTAGCTAGAATCAAGTTTTATCAGATCTATTAACTTACAAAAACTTCTTTGAAAATATAAGTTCTTTTTATTTTGAGGCAAAAGTAAATTTTAAATATGAACATTACTTTCCCCAACTATATTTTATTAACACTGATTTTTTTAGGCTTTTTTGTTAAAAAAAGCATCTTTTTTTGTTACCGATTTAAAACAAAACTAAATTTAATACAGTAATTATATTTCAATAAACAAATCATAGAGAATAAAAACTGCAGAAGTATTTCCTAGTATTCATGTGGAAAATATACAACAGAAGCCTTGTACAGGAGGCAATGTAGTACCTAATTTTCAGGGCATTTCACTCATTTGAGGAATACTTTTTAAAACATTACAATCAGTAAAATAAAACCAATTTCTTTAGGAAAATGCTTTATTCTCTCATAAAATGTATGTTTCTCTTTAAACCTAAAATATTAATTACAAAATAAAATATAAACTATAAAGAAAAAATCTAAAACATTCTACATACTAAAATACTCAAACACTGCACTTTACATCCCATGTTACTAGACCTTATATTATTATAGTATCTTGTGTTAAATTTGTTATTCTATTTTTAAAACCAGTGTGCAGCCACACTTTACTATGATGGTCTAGTACACGAAGAGTTTTATCGATAGGTTCTTGCCTACCATAGTTTGTAGCATCGAAAGACAGCAAAAAGTTTAAAGTGATAAAGATTACATTTAGGGGACATTAAAACCAATCCTAGAAAGTAACTGTGGACAATCAATCAGACATAGCAAGGTCGAAAAGTAATCGTCTTCTCTTAAAAGTGCTCAATCCAAGTTTAACAAGCATGTCCACTCTATGATACTCCTGGCCCCACACCTAAAAGCCGCAAAGCATAGAAGTTTAATTTCTATTGATATTCTCGATCATGTTTATGTTGACACATTATTGAGGAAACTAGACCACTGTAGCATATTCCAGAATTAATCTTACCAGGGAAGTATAGAAAGTTTTGGGAATATTCAGTGGAAGTTCAGAAATATTGAGAGTGATAAACCCAAGCATTTTTGGAACCCTCCAAGCTGATATAGGAAATATGCTGAAAGATGCTCAATTTCTCATGAACCACACTCCAAGGTCCGTCACTGATTCAGAGAAATTGAGGTTGGGACTGTATAGCTTGTAATTTGAGACAAACTTCTTTATGCCCTTTACAAAATAATCACCGTGGAAGGTTTTATGATCTTTATTGCCATTCACAAATAATGTAAGCACTATTGGGGCAGCAATTCCTCTCTAAAAACACAGTATTAGGAAAACTATTACAGTTACGCTTGTGTTTGATGAATCTATCTAACACCAAGCTGTAATGAAGATTCAGTTTCCCAAATATACACAGCATAACATAACATCTCCTTTTCTTACAGAAAAGATGTTTCAATGTAGGACTAAACTGTCTCAAAAATGAAGAACTTTTAATGTGTTTTTAGAGAATGACCAGTTTATACCCACCTAGATTATCTCTTTCTTATCGTCTTTCTGCAACCAAGCTCGTACTCAATCTCTAAACCATTTTGCTCAATCAGTATTCACTAAATAATTATTTATCATCATGAAATCAGCATTACTGAAGTCTCAATAGAATTCATCACATTATAATTCGTCTAATTAATTAACAAAACATGCTAAATGGTGCACATTATTTAGTAAGATATTATTTAAAGCAGGATATACATCAATACTTGCTACATTGGAAAACAGTTAAAGGAAATACTTCAAACTGGGACCTGGGTAATCCTCACAACATTGCACTGCTGTCTAATAGTTATTAGGCCAGATTTATGACATTAAAAATAAATACATGGCATGGATGTTTATAATGTACCTATCTTAAAAACTGAGGAACAATGACAATTCTATTTATCCTATCCCAAATTAGGTGAAATGTAATTTAAATATAAAATAACGAATACAAAAATAGGATAGCCATAAAAAGCAAGTTATGATCCATTTTCAGTTTGCATCCCCCATACCTATTATGCCTACAAAATAAAAATTAGTATAATTCCACTTTTTTGAGAATATCTTGTACAAAAATAATCGAAAATAAAGCAAATATTCTTAAGAAATACACAATCAATAACTGTAGCAATAAATATTATCAGTAATTACTGATTAGGTAGGTCATGTTTATATTGTTAAAAACTTCTGAAAAATTCGCCACATTATTTATATTCTACACATCAGCACATTTGATTGTCTACAAATCCATCTCGTCTTCTATCCTTGTCAGACAAAACTCCATTCGGGTGGTAGGACAGATGAACATTAGAACAATGGATAATAAGTATGGAGAAATCCCTCAAATTTCATGTTTAAAGATTTATTCTATTTTTTATAATTATAACTCTTGGTGGGTCGTCAAAACGAAAACGAAAACAATATAAGTTCCAATTTGAAAAATCTAGAGTTTAAAAAAAAACAATTTTTGAAGTCTTTTACTAGCTAACCGATTACCAGAACGGTCAAGTATATTTCCATTCTATGACGACACAGATCTGGATACTATCGAAACGTGTTCCAATGCACCAATGCCAATTTTGGATAAATTAATTTGTAATTATTCCTAAACTCGATTGAGAATAAAAACCATACTGTATTTTATTATTTGGTAATACAAATTTGGTAAAATAAGAATCGATTCTCGTAAAAAAGAATCGATTTTCGATTAAATCGCTTAGCAAAAAATCGATTTTTCTAGACCTAAGAATCGATCTTAAAAAGATCGATTCAAGATCGGCAACCCTAGAGTGAAATGTACTTAGACAAGGAAAGAGAGAGGACGCGTAACACCCGTTTACGGCACTGGCGCAAATTGAAGCAGAAATTCATTAGGACGCCATTTTATGGTGCCAGACAATCGAGGTGCCACCACAGTTTCTTTTGTGGATTATTCAGCGGAAAGTGTGTTAAAAACTATAAATTTTGTGTTAGAAAAATGGTGGTTTGTTGTGCTTACAACTGTAAAAGTCGGAGTGACAGAAAGGAACCTGAAGTTACGTTTCACAGGTGAGAAATAATAAAGTAATTTCTCAATTGCATTTAAAAAACCATTTATCTCATGTTCTAAGTAGTTATTTGGTATAATATTTTAATATGATCTAACAGCTGACTGATTTCACGATACTGCGCAGTGTGGGACATAAACATGACTATTTTCATTCATGATTACCTAATTAAGTATTCATAATTGGGTTAATCTCCTCGAGTAAATGTCATTTGAGCAGTGGTGGCGTTCATATATATTTTAATAATTACGCTTATGAAAAATTGTTTATTACTATATTTTTGAACCATAATGTTAATATTGTTATTATTAACTTTGTTTAATATTATTTTATCTAATTACTATTAGTTCTGCAATAGGAAAATTGGTTTATTTTGATAATAAAACATATTCTTTTGAAGTTTCACATAAGTTTTTTTTTAAGATTTCCTACAAATCTGGTAAGGCGAGAACTTTGGGTTCAGAATCTGAAACTTGCAGACTGGTCTCCAACAAAGAATCACAGACTTTGTTCCAAGCATTTTGAAAAAAATTCTTTTATCGCATTGGCGAAAGAAATTGTCTTTTGGATGAAGCCGTACCGACAATAGTTCCAGAACTGCCCAAATATATGCAACCAAAAAAGGTAAAGTATAGTTTTTGTAACTATCCAAATAATATTGTTTGATTAGTAGAAGTAATTGCTATATTTTTTTTACTTTATTATATAATTTATAAGGTATTTAATATAATATTTATTGTTATTTACTATTACTATAGTTAATTTCTCTTTAATGGTAGGCAAAATTTAATAATTGTTCATGTTTAAACAGTTACACAGTAATACCTCTCTGATATGGAAATTGGAGTATATTTGATTGATAAAACAATATATATGCCTTTAAACTACAATTTCTAAACCATCTAGTTATTTATGCCTAAAGTGATATATAAAGTATGCTAATTACAAATCATAACTATTTATAGATGTTCAGATATAAACCTATTATAAACCAAATGTTGAGTTAAAGTGGCACAAAAAACTACTATAACATTTATATAACACACATTTTTTAAAGAAATATTAATGAGACTTGATTACCATTTTATATATTTTGGTTGGAAAAAATGTTACTAATTGGTGTACTGCATATTATTTGACTGTACAGTACTGAAAATTTAACAAATCAAATTGTTGCAGACAACAAAGAGATCTCATGAACAAAATATTCAGAATACTGCCTCCACATCAGCAGTAGCTTCTACATCAAGTAGTACCCTGGAAGATATCCATCCAGAGACTCCTAGGAAAAAAACTACGTCAACAGCTATTTAGGGAAAGGGTAAAAAGTCAGCAAAAAACAAAGAAGATAAAAATCTTGTCGCAGAAAGTACGAAGGTATAAAAAGAAGGTTTTGTCATTGAAGCAAATCATAAAACATTTAGCTAGTAAAAATTTGATAAGCTCAGAAAATTCTCTATTACTTTCCAACATGTCTGGAATAACCAAAGAACTGCAAAAACGTAAATTGAAAAAAAATGCTAAATATTCTCCAGAATTAAGAAAGTTTGCAATAACGGTCAGTTTTTTTTCACCTAAAGCTTATGATTACATTCGAAAAGTTTTTGATACTTGTTTACCCCATAGGAGTACCATAGGAAATTGGTTTAAAAATATAAACGCGGAACCAGGTTTTACCAAAGAGTGTTTTGACACTTTAAGAAAATATGTCCAAATATCTGATAGACCTACTCTCATTGCACTTGTTATTGACAAAATTTCAATTAGAAAACAAGTGGAATGGGATGGGAGAAAGTTTCATGGATATGTTTACTATGGGGTAGACTTGGACGATGATCAAAATGCAGTAGCAAAAGAAGCTTTTGTTTTAATGGCTGTTTGCATAAATGGTACATGGAAAATACCAGTAGGGTATTTTTTTGTAGACGGGTTAACTGGCATGCAAAAAAGTTCCCTTGTGTCTCAATGCATAGAATTAATTAAAGAAACTGGTGCCCATGTATTATCATTAACTTTTGACGGTGCTCCTTCGAATGTCGCAATGGCAAATCTTTTAGGCTGTGTCACAGAACTGCAAAATATGAAAACATATTTTACAATTCGTAACAGCAATATTTTTGTTTTTTATGATCCATGTCATATGCTTAAACTAGTTAGAAATACATTCGGAGAGAGCAAACAATTAGTAGATGGTCAGGGGAATTTAATTAAGTGGGAGTACATAGAAAAATTAGAAAATTTACAACAATCTGAAGGACTTCATTTAGGGAACAAACTTAGAAAAGCCCACATCAAGTTTTTTAAGCAAAAAATGAAAGTTAGATTAGCTGTCCAATTATTAAGCGAATCAGTAGCAGATGCTCTAACTTTTTGTGAGGAAACTTTAGGCCTTGAAGAATTTCGTGGTCGTAAGGCTACAGTCAATTTTATTAAAATGTTAAATAATATTTTTGATGTATTAAACAGCCGAACCCTTGCTGCACCAAGATATAAAAAACCCATTTTTAACAAAAATATATTCCAAACTAGGAAGTTTATTTCTGAAGCAATTGATTATATTTCAACATTAAAATTTACAAACAATCAATTACTAATACATTCCAAAAGGAAAACGGGCTTTCTAGGTTTTATAATATCTTTAAAAAGTGCCTTGCTGATGTATGATGAAGCAATTTCAAAAAATTATCTTGTTTACCTTCCATGTTATAAAATTAGTCAAGACCATCTTGAACTATTTTTTTCATCCATAAGATCAAGGGGTGGTTGGAATAATAATCCTACTTGTAGACAATTTACGGCTGCTTACAAACGACTTTTAGTCCGAGCAGAAATTCGTGAAGGGGGAATGGGGAATTGTATTCCCTTAGATGACATACCTATACTAGTGGGATCAAGCAGGTTTGAAAAACCAGAACTCAATATTGCACCACCTGATTTTCTCCCAGAGGTATCTGAAAAGTATCCAATGTTGCAAAGCATTTGGGAAGATCATGAATATATAATGAATACCCATGTAATTAGTAAATGTTCAAAAGAAATTATAATTTATATAGCGGGTTTTGTATCACGTAGGTTACAATCATTAATTAAATGTGAAATGTGCATACAATCTTTAATTGGGGAAAAAGAAAATTATTTAAACTCCTTAATTTCCCAAAAAAATCGAGGTGGATTAACATATCCCTCTAAAGACGTAATAGAAATTTGTAAATTAAGCGAACATTTTTTGAGAATTTATGAGCACGATATCAAAAAGAAGAATTTTTTAAGTATCTTAAAAAGCAAAATTATGTTTAGCTGCATACAATCAAAATATTTTAATTATTTAAAAGAACATGCATCAGAAGGTACTACAAACCACTTATATTTTTTGATGGAATCTATCATTTTACAGTATTTAAATATTCGTTTGCATTTTATAAGTAAAAGGCAATCTGAAGTAGAGATCCCATCAGAAGTCAATATACCAAGCTAATTTTGTTTAAGGGACAATAACATTTATTGTATTGGTTTAGCTTTAGTATTTATAATAATGTATATAATTTTTTTAGTTTTAAGTTTTTTGTAATTGTATTTAGTATGTAGAAACCCTGTAAAATATTTCAGCTATATGAAATAAAATATAACGTAATTAAATTATATACCTAGTTTTATTTCAGTATTAAGAAGGTCCATAAATACATAAAAAGCAGAATAGCGAAATACTAATTTTTCCAAGATAATTTACATTACAAAAATTTAAAGCTAACAGGCGCTCGGTAAAAGTTTAAGCAGATTTTAATTTTGCACATGGTTTTCATTTTGATAGAAAATAAATTGCATTTTCGTCTAAAGTCCTCTTACTTATCACCTCTTTTCATATATGCGTCGGTGAACCAAAACGCTAAATAAGTTACATCACAAAAAATGTACATTTATTTCTAATATCAATCATGTGATACGCCACTGAGCAAACATGCGTGGTGCCAGTTGGCCTTCAGTAAAACAGCTGGCGTTATCCGTCCCCTCTCTTTCCTTGTCTAAGGAAATGTAGTTCACACGTCGAGGAAACGCAACGTAATAACGACCTGTTGTCCCTGTTGATGTTATTTTATGTTTATCACCCGGTTCCCCGAGTTGCTTTTGCTTGTTATATTTTATTTGTGTTAATAAGGGAACCTTAAATGGAAACATTTATGTACTTTTGAAATAAAATAATTTTTTTACAGAATATTAACATATTTTTTGTTTTTAGTTTAAGTTTTAAATATCTTGGTTGTACAAATAAAAATATATTATAAAATATGAGGATACAACTAAGTACCAAAAAATCAATCCGAATATTAGTAACTTGTGAACGAGGTTTAAAAAGTTTTTCTAGTATTCCAGGCCCCAAGTCTTTACCACTTATAGGAACCCTCTATAAATACCTGCCAGTAACTGGTGAGTTTTTAATTTAAATAATTTTCGTATTTATATTGAAATGTATCTTGAGCTCTTGTACCACCGAGTGGTATGGTATGGTAAAGGGTGTTCAAAATTTTGTTTTTTGCCTTAAAATATTTATGTAAGTATCTACTCATTTTACTGGTTAATAAAATGTCCAGTGACTGTTAATTTACTTTTTGAAATTAATATATATTAAAGGCATATTTTTTAGGAGAATACAGATTTGATCAACTCCATCACAATGGCTTAAAGAAGTATAAGAAATATGGGCCTGTAATAAAAGAAGAAATTGTACCTGGAGTAAATATAGTATGGCTTTTTGATCCTGATGATATTGAAATAATGTTTCGGTGTGAAGGAAAATACCCACAAAGAAGAAGCCACTTAGCCTTACAAAAATTTAGATTAGATCGTCCAAATGTTTATAATACAGGAGGGTTGTTACCTACGTAAGGTTATTGCTTCTTTGTTAATTTTCCTCTTGGGATGCTCAGGATAGAGTTGATTTTATTATAAAATATCTCTTGAATTAATAGCATGGCATAAGTAGTGAACCTTAACCAAGGTCTCAGATAAATCTTATGTATACTGACCTCTCCAAGGCATTTGACAAAGTTGACTACTGCACAATAAGCTTATTTTATTCAGTTTTATCTACTTGTTGGTTTCTTCACTGGGAATACTCTTTAGGGGCCGTAAGATGGCATTTATTTTCTTTATTGTTCAATATAATTGTGAATGACATATATATGTATAAGTGTGATATGTTTTGAGAATTATAGATGATTTGAAATTATTCATAAAAATTAACTCTTTCGCAGGATGAATGGGTTTTTTTTAATATATGCATGTATAGCTTCATATATTTTTATAAAAGGCATGCAAATTTAAGCTTTTTATTAGAAATGTTAAAATTTGAGTGATGATTGAATTAATTTTTTTTTTTAAATATTGAATTTATTTTGTAAATAATGTCTAAATATTTATTGGTTATGGTTTTGTATTTTTAGTAATGGTCCTGAGTGGCATCGAATTCGAAAATTGTTTCAGAAAGGATTAAGCGGCCCAGTAGCTGTGAAAAGGTTTTTGAAAGGCTCTGATGAAATAATTAGTGAATGGCTAGGAAGAATAGAATCTATTAGAAAAAAACCCAATATAGATTATTTGCCAGAATTGTCCAGGCTATTTTTGGAGTGTAGGTACTATAAACCATCCACCCATCCATAAAATTTAAGTTTTTGAATCCTCTGTAATTTTTTCTCAAAATCAGTCACTTTTTTTGTATTAAATAATAGGTTTATTTGGGCATATTGCCAAATTCTATACTATTAAAGTGAATCTTAGGTCTTAGGATTTAGAGATAAATCAATAACATCAATATGATAGAAAGAGTTTAGAATCATTTTGCAAAGTATCTTCGCTTTAAGCATCATTTTCCAAGTGTGAAATTGAAAAACTAGTTTATAATATTACTATCTTTCATTGTATATATTGAAAGTTTCAGTAAATGGCAAGTATCATTGTGGAACATTATAAACACAATTGTTAGGTATAAAGTGTCACATTATGCATGCAGTGCATAGTAGGTACTAACATAGAAATGTAAAATTCTTTGACATTTCTGTGTTATATATTAGAAATATATTCTTTGCCATTATTTATCAAGATAGCTTTTCACACCTCTTTAACACTATTATATGAATTTATTGTTTTAAGCAAATTAACTCTTCTATCGCTGGTGATTTTAACATAGATGTTTGAGATAGCAATAATAGGGATTTTGTCAATTATATGTCTTCATTAAGCCCGTTCAATGTAAGTCTCTATGTGTTAGATTACACTCTCATATGCGGGGCCAGTAGTAGCTACATTGACAGGTAAGAATAAAAATATAAGGTTTTAAGAGGCCTATCTCTAGTGGACATAATAAGGGGAAATTTAAACGTGAGAAGGGGAGAACTGGGATTCCATCTTTGGTGTTCTTGAGTATGTTCTGGATGCTCAATAGAAAACATTCATGAATATCCTCTTGCCAATATTTATCCATTGTTTTCTCATTAAAACAATTAGTCCCAGGTCGAAAAAGATTTTGCATTCTATTGAGGAAGTCTTATCGTGCAAACGTCAACTGGACTCCTTACTGGTACTTACTGGGCAGATTTTTGGATGAATACGTTGAGTGGTACAGGGATAAGAAACGAGAGTACAATCTTCTTTTTGCAGAGGCTCGAGGTCCAAATGTGTCTGGCAGATTGTAAGGGCAATCACAGAAAAATCAAGTCCCCAGGAATCCCAGATCCTTGAAGACCCCAAAGCGGTATCTAATGACTTCAATAACTTTGTTATTCAAGTAGGCTCTAATCTTCTTTGGGATTTACCCTCCACGAGTGCCCTTTCTTGCAATATACCATTTCTTAATAATCCTTTCTTCCTAGGACCTGTTACAATGACTTTGTGGAGCATATAGTTGGATGTATGGAGGAAAGAGGTTTGTCTATGGGCATATTTCTGGATTTGTCTAAGGCATTCGACAGTCTTTACTATACAATATTGCTTGAGAAGCTTGACTGTTATGGTGTTCGGGGGCCTAGCCTTAGGCTATATTCGGTCATTCTTGGCGAATTGTCAGAGAGTTTTAGTGGAGAAGAATGGGAAAAGGCATTTTTCAGAGCAAGGTCATATGTCTATGGAGATTCTTCAGGGAAGTGTTATAAGCTCTTTACTTTTTAGGTGAATAACCTAGCGACAGAAATACTAAATCCAAAATCGTATCTTATCAACTTTGCTGATGATACAAACATCCTCGTCATTGGTTTAACATTGTCAGACCTTCTCGATCTGTCCATTAAACAGTTGAATGTGGCTCATGAGTGGTTTTCAAGGAACAGATTAATTGTCAACGAAGACAAGAACAACTTCCTCTGCTAGAAGAGAACTAAGCATAAAAATGTGGACATACTAGAGGCGGTAGTGCAAAATTCTTGGGACATTTGTAGATCAAAATCTTGACTGGGTTGGACAAGTATTGAGTGTTTGTAAAAGTTCAAATATTTAGATGGTAGCAATTTGAGAGTTGTGTACTTTGCACATATCCATTCTGTGCTTCAGTTTGGTGTTATGTTCTGTTATCTTATCCCATAATGGATGGTCATGCAGGGTAAAATTCAGGGCATTACAAATTCTCACTCTTCCAGGGTTATACATATATAAGTGCTTAGTCTTCCTAAGCACTTATATATAGCTGCCAAACCATTTAAAACCATTTTAGAAACTAGATTTAAAGTGTATGAAAAGGCTGTGTTAAATATTTTATTATAAATGGAACCATACTGTGTAAACAAATTTTTAATTTTTAATTTGTCTTCAAAGAGTATTATTCTTCTTGTAAGATATATTTTATTTACATTTAGATTTAAGACATTGACTATAAGTCACAATTTCGACGCCATTTCTTTCAGTTGTATGGTATATTTTTTTGTATTGTGCAATTTTTTGAATAAAGAGATTGATTAATTGTTTTTATGTTTTAGTGTTGGGAAAGGCAACCTTAGATTTGAGATTGAACAGTTTCTCTAAAGAAGAACTGAATAAACACTCGAGGTCTTCAAAATTAATTCAGTCTGCCTTATTGACAAATTCTTGTATTTTAAAATTGGACAATGGACCACAGATGTGGAGGAAATTTGATACGCCAATGTATAAAAGGCTTAAAAATGCGCAACTATATATGGAAGAGTAAGTACTTCTATGTAAACAAATATTTTTCATAACTAAGAAACATCTAACTTTAATTGGTAGAGATATTCATATGTATGAAAATTACATACCATGCGGACTACTGTCTGTTTCTATTATAGTTAAATATTTTGTTTTCATCTTTTTAATAACTATAACATTTATTTGAGAATTTTCTAGATATTTATTTCCATTCTTCAAAATATTTTTTAAATCTGCATGTATCCTAATTATTTTAGTTTTTGGAAATTGTTTCTCTCTCTCTTTTTTACTGAATAATTTTGACTTAGATTTGTATTAACTTTATTTTTGATTTTTTTTATATCTTCTGGTTTATTGCAATAAATTTTAACTGCTCCTTCTTTCGTATCTTCAATTTTAGTTTATATTAATATATAAGGTGGAAGGATTAATAAATTTACAAGACCTTTTTTCATAAATATTTTTCCTTTTCTTTTTCTGAACAAATTTATTTAATTTTTATAAATAATATTTAATAATTTTATAATTTATAACCTCATTTAGTTCATTTATTATAACATCTTTTGCAGCAATAATGTCTTCTTTGTCTTTAATAATTTCTGAATATAGGAGGATGGAATAAATATGATGACAGGTCACATGACATTGACACAAGACACTGAAACTGTCAATCCTAAAAAGGATAGTATCAGATTGAATGTTTCAGTGTCTTGTGTCAATGTCATGTGACCTGTCATCATATTTATTCCATCCTCCTGATCCTTATTTCTAAAGTATAGAGGACTGTGGTTTTCGCGATGGCGCCAGCCCTTCTGGTTTTTGAGATAAAAAGCTTTCTGATAACTTATCAAAAAGGCGAAAACTGTTCCTTATATGACTTTTTTTAGAATAAGTATATTTTTTAATTTGGGCACCTTGTATATCATTCTTTATATTTATTAGGAATGATGTGGGCTTTTAAAAAATATATAATGAATTTTTTTGAAAAACAAGGTCAAAATTCGAGATTTTTTTTGTGTCCAATTAGTAGGTAAGAGGCTATGGCTAATTTGTTTGGAACAAAGCAAGCAAGCAAAATGTCGAAAACCTTGCGGTTTTGTCAGTTTTTGATTATTAATGAAATATTTTGTTGTTTTGGTGTTTCTGTTTAACTATGTACTAGATGTAATTTATTCTTTTTAATAATGTCCGTCTATATGAAAAATATAAAAGTCTGTATCTTCCATTCAGTGGCGGCTATTCAGGTGGAGTAGGTGAAGTGCTACTTCACCAGGAAAAATAAACAAGCAAACATCTAACTATATTTATTATATATCTCTTAAAATTTAAGTTTTTACATTCATTTATTCACTCAATTGGCAAAAAATAAACTGTACATCATGTCTTTTTAAAACTTTCAATCGAACTTTATTATAAAAACTATAACAGTGGCGCAAACCGCTTCGACTTTGCTGGAGGTGCTATGTTTAGTTTACGATTTTCCTACTACGTTGCCATGACAACGCGTTCGCTATGACGTCGACCGCATGGAAGATTAATGTTAACCAGCGCCATACAACGCTCTCGGCGAATTGCTAACGCAGTACAGGGTGTCCGGATTTGGTTGCAAAAGCAGGGTATCTCGCTTATTTTTAAAGATAGAACCTTGCGGTTTTCACGAACCTAAGCTAATTTTTCGTGAAACTGATGAAGCCGTAAACAAAATTTTCATAGCCTTCTTCGTTTATGAGATACAGGGCGAAATAGAAAATTTTGCATTTTGGGACCCCCCTCGTATCACAGTTATCCTTTAACTTAAGGCAAAGGGAAAAATTGCTGCATATGCAGTTTTTTAGGCTGGACCCAGTGGCGTAGTCATATTTTTCATTTGAGTTGTTATTTTTTAGATATGACCCAAAGTTGTGTTTTTTTAAATGGGACATCCTGTATATTTGTCCAGAAATTGATTTGTCCTTTTCAAAGCTTCTCAAAAATATATAATAGTATGGGTCTATTTTAATAAACAACAACAAAAATCCTAATTTTTATAATTATTATCCCAAATTTTGCAGTAGGCCATGCAAAACGATGCCGTTTTCTTTTGTTTTTTTGTGTAAAAATATATTTGTATTATTATGGAAGAAAACCAAATTTTCAAACATTATGGAAAGTACGATATGTTAGCTTGTTTTATATTAAGTAGGATGTATTTTAACAGGTAAATAGTTAATTTTTAGTTATGTTGAAATACTATTGCTTAATTTTTATTTAGATATCCAGAAAGGAGGCAACCTAATATATCCACTTTTTATCGGATAAAAAAGAATTTACTTAATCACGCATCATTTATCAAACCTCGTACGAAAACATATAATAAAGAAAATCGGGAGGCTGAGGAAATTACGGTTTTGGCTAATGCAGAAGCTTACCCTACAAACTCTTGTAGGGCCAGTGAAGAGAGCATAGGGATTCCAAAAACTGGAGTTCAAGATATTTTAAAAAAAGCAAAATACCACCCATAGAAATTTAGGCTCGTGCAGCACTTACAGCCAGGGGATGCAGAGCGTCGGGTAGTCTTCTGCAATTGGTTTCGAGAGAGATGCGATATGGTTAGAGATTTTGAAAGAAAGGTTATATGGTCAGACGAAGCACATTTCAGTAATTCTGGTATCCTCAATAGGCACAATAGTAGATTCTGGTCTCAGGAAAATCAACACCAAATATTTCCCAGAAGACAGCAGGGCAGGTTTGGTGTAAATGTGTCCTGCTTCATATTAGGAACACATATAAAATTTTATATATTTGAGGGAAATCTAACAGCCAATCGCTATATAGAAATTTTAGAGGCAGCTATGAATTACTTGACGCTGTTCCTCTAGCGCAAATTGACGAAATTTATTTTCAACAGGACGGTGCTCCTGCACACAATTCTGGACTGACGAGATTATTTCTGGACAATAATTTTACCAATCAATGGATCGGAACAAATGGACCTATAAGATGGCCCCCTAGGTCCCTAGATTTGTCAATTTTAGATTTCTTTCTATGGGGATATCTGGAAAATAGAATTTACAAAGACCACTATGATAATGTCCAAGATTTAGGAAATGCAAGAAGAGAAAATTTTCGCTATTTACAAAATCATCCCGTTATTTTGCTTAATTCCCTAAAACGAATACGAAAATTGTGCGAAGCACGCATAGAACAAAATGGAAATCAGTTCTTTTGATTTCCTTAGTTACTGTAGTTCTTATACGACAGTTGATTTTTGCTGAAAGGCTTGTTACATAATAATTTATTACTGTTTTGTTCTTGTGTTACATAAATCTAGGTAGGTGGTACTTTTTTGGTGCGAAATTATCAATACATATTTTGATAAATAGATTTAATTACATATTTATTTTGATTTATTGTTAGGATGTAGATATTGTTAACGACTAGCCTACTGCAAAATTTGGGATGATAATTATAAAAATTAGGATTTTTGTTGTTGTTTATTAAAATAGACCCATACTATCAGATATTTTTGAGAAGCGTTTAAAAGGACAAATCAATTTCTGGACAAATATACAGGGTGTCCCATTTAAAAAAACACAACTTTGGGTCATATCTAAAAAATAACAACTCAAATGAAAAATATGACTACGCCACTGACTGGATCCAGCGTAAAAAACTGCATAAGCAGCAATTTTTCCCTTTGCGTTAAGTTAAAGGATAACCGAGATACGAGGGGGGTCCCAAAATGCAAAATTTTCTATTTCGCCCTGTATCTCATAAACGTAGAAGGCTATGAAAATTTTGTTTACGGCTTCATGAGTTTTACAATAAATTAGCTCAGGTTCGTGAAAACCGCAAGGTTCTGTCTTTAAAAATAAGCGAGATATCCTGCTTTTGCAACCAAATCCGGACACCCTGTACAGTATAGTAAAAACCTGAAATATGTTTTTATAAATTGTTATTAAAATTTATTAGACACAAGTAAAATTATAAATAAAATTCGAAAATTCTTCGTCATGTGGTTTTTGACGGAATTTTAAAACAAAGAAATTGTTTTATTTTTTGGCACCGATCGGACCAATAGAAGTGCGGCTACACTTATGACTTTGTTTAAAATCAAAATCGCCTACATTTGCCAAAAAATAATGGTTTCCGGTTGTTGTACTATAATGCAAAACCTTCTGATTCCCTTCCTTTGGCGTTGCACCAACGGCATGTTTATACAAAACAACCCCATGGGGAAAATATCCGGTAAATTGACTTCGCTAATTTACGTGTTGCATTAAACTGTTGTCGAATATAAGAAAGTTATGAAGGTATTTTTTTTGTATTTTTAACCGATTTCAAACAAGGAGGAAGTCATCAATGTGTGTACCGGCTGATCACTTATATTTTGCACCCCCCCCCCCCTCCCCGTAACTCTGTTATTTATGAAGATAGCAAAAAACTTTAAATATAAAAGTTTCAGGGTTTTTACAGAATTTTTATAATATGATATCAGAAAAAACAAATGAGTATAAAAACTTATTTACCAAAATGTTGTTTTTTCTTATCGAATTATTTTTTATTTTAAAAGAGAATATATTGCAGATTTCATATATGTATGGTTTATACAGTTTATTTTGAAGAATTAGGTCAATAATTGCAAAAATAAAAAAATATCTAGTAGGCTTAGGTAGACAAAAACGACTTACAGATATATTGGTTTAGTTATAGTAAGGACGTAGCCGATGCACGCATCGGACAAGTGGCCCTTCTGAAACGTACACTACAGAATGCTAAACATTCCAAATGGTACGACTTCACATGCAAGGTAGGTCAAATAGATAAAGTAAAAAGTAAAATAGCCCTAAGAGGCATGTCGAATAGAAATAAAGAAAAAAAAAACACAATAGTTCGTCAAAAAAGCAACACAACACATAAATAATTAAAATACAAGTGAATAAAAATAGATACAAAGTATATATAGATATAAAGCAATCATAAAAGCAACTCGTTTAACCAACTTTTAAGCTGTAAAGTGCTTAAACTGAAAATGTCATAATCAGGGAAGTGACGATTGTAATTGCGTACCAGTCGATCGACAAATGCGCTAAGCCCATAATTTGTACGATGGTATCCTTCAAAAAAGAGTTGAGATTGCCTTGTTCTTCTAATAGGAACCAGAAATGCGACCGACTCATGCAACATCGGACAGTCAATATCTCCACTGAGCAGTTTGTGAAGAAAAACTAGAAGTGCCTTCTTTCTTTGAAACTCAAGTGTTTGAAGGCCACACAGAAGAGCTCTGGTATTATATGATAAACCCTGGTACGGAAAATTAAACTTATACGAAAGGTATTTGGCAAATCTATTTTGGACTTTTTCGATTTTATCGATGTGGCACTGATACGATGGACTCCAAACTGTAGAACAATACTCCAGAACGCTGCGAACAAGTGAGTTATAAAGACATCCAATTGCTTTAGTATCTGAGACATGTTTTGTTTGCCGCTTTATAAAGCCCAGCAGCCTGAAACCCTTCAGTACAATACTATCAATGTGCAGACCAAAAGTTAAATTCTCATCAAAAATAATGCCCAGGTCTGTAAAGGAACTAACAACTTCAAGACTCACGTTATCTATGAAGTAGAGTATAGGTTTAATGCGTTTATGAAAACGGAGCACTTTACATTTAGAAACATTAAGAAGAAGATGGTTAATGTTGCACCATTTGATAAGCTCTTCCAAGTCCGATTGCAGTGGATTTGATTCAGAGGAAACTGGTGAAAAGAATTTTAAATCGTCTGCGTATAAGAGACACTTAGACACTTTAAAGCATGATAATCAAGCATCATTTATAAATAGTAGAAAGAGAATTGGACCAATATGAGAGCTCTGTGGGACACCAGATGTCACAACAACCTCTCTAGAATTTGAAACACATACGCTAACTCGCTGACGGCGATTGAATAAGTACGATTTTATTCATTGCAGATAAGTTCCAGAAAAACCAATTTGCTGCAATTTGAATAACAGAAGCTGATGGCAAACCCTGTCAAAAGCCTTCGATATGTCAGTATATATAACATCGATCTGTTGACCAGCCTCAACCGATGTTGTTAAGTAATTCTGGAAAATTGCAAGATTTGTAGTTGCTGAGCGACCACTATAAAAACCGTGTTGCATCCGTGATAATTGCCTCAAACAGCTTTGGTATATGCGAAAGCAAGGAAATACCTCTGTAGTTTTTAATATCGCTCTTATCCCCAGATTTAAAGATCGGCATGAGAGTGGAAAACTTCCAAATTTCGGGAGAAGAACCCAGATTAAAAGATTTCTGAAAAATTTTACAAAGGGGCCGGGACAACGACTCGCAGCAACGTTCCAATAAAATAGTGGGAACTCCATCTGGACCAGCCTTTTTAGAAATATCAAGGGTTTTTATTTTATTGCAGATTTCCGCCTCTGTAGTACAATAGGTTTGATAGTAACTTTCCCGAACAGCTTATAGGGCCAATCTTGCTAAAATCTAAACTACGGTGACGTGAATAGCAAGACTCAAAGTGAGTGGCGAAGGCATTAGCGATGTTATTCGAACCAGTAATTTCCTCTCCGTCATAATTCATGACACTGGGCAGCCCAGAGTCTCTTCTCAAATTACGTACAAAAGACCAAAAATGCCTGATATTCTCTGGGATAAGCAATTCAATTTGTGTGACATATGCAAGATAGCACATATCAGTCTGAAGCTTAACCTCACGTAGTATGTCGCAGTAATCATAATAGTCAACATCTTTATTGGACCTTTTATATTTTTTGTATAGACGTTTCTTTTGTCCAATAAGTTTTCTCAGAGGAAGGTCGAACCATTTCGGATATTTACAGTCGACTACCGTTTTCTTGGGGACACAATTATTGATACCTTCAAACAAGACCTCATAAAAGCACTCAACCATTTTGTTTATATCAGATTCTACTGATAAAAAAGACCAGTCGGATTGATTGTAAAAAAGGTTTAGATTGTGGAAGTTCGCTTGATGAAACTGATAAACGCTAACTTCATTAGAATTTTTCATTGGATAAACATATTTAAAACCAGATTTTAAAATGGAGGCATTGACAAAGTCACTGGCAAATATTAAATCCAAAATTTTGCCCATGTGATTGCACAATGAGTTCATTTGCTGCAATTCAAAAAAGCTCATTGAAACAATAAGAGTTTCAGAAGCTGGAGATGGCAGAGATTTTGGAACAAGTGTGTTATCCTCATAAACCCATTCCACCGAAGAAAGATTAAAGTCCCCGAAAACAAAAAATGTGTGACTATCGTATCTGTTTCTCAACGACTCGCAGGTATCACAAAAAGACTGATAGCACTCCTGGCTAGAATTAGGTGGAAAATAAACGCAGCCCAAAATCAAACTTGCATTGCCCGCGCGCACCAGGACCCAAACATCATCAAAGTCCATATAAGTAGGAGTAGTAACCAGAGTTACATGAAAAGCACAAGAAACTTGACAGTTATCAATATAGTAGCAAAATTAGCTACTAAATCTACAGTATTTTACTAAAAGTGTGTTCACGGCGGCTCAATCAAAATCATAATGAAATAATTAATTATTAATTGAATTTAATTGAATGCATTTCTGATTATTTAAACGATCATGTTTAAAATATAAATAATGAACACACAGTTTGTTTTCTGCGCAAGTGGATGACACCACTGATACTACGCAAACCTCCCAGTGCTCCATAATTTTAAGATCGGAGAATTTATATTCTATATTAGTTCAAATTTTGGACCAATTTGACTATAAACATAACTTAATAGGGCAATGTTACGATGGCGCAAGTGTGATGTCTGGCCATCTAAATGGCCTTCAAAAAAAAAAAAGAAAAAGCGCCGCAGACTGTTTTTGTCCCTTTGCAGCAAAGTTTTAAAATATTTCTAAATGTCGAATTTTTTTGCAAGCCTTAGTGGTATTCCCTCATTTTTTCATCACTCAGCCAAACGAGCGTATGCTCTTACATCTGCATCTACAAGGCGTATACAAACACTTACAGAAACCCGTTGGTCTTCAAATTCGTAAGTCAGTAAATGTGATTGTTCAAGTTGCGTTCTTCAAAAAAAATCGTTTGACATTCAATTTTGCATATCCAATATAAAACGCTGTCGTGAGGCGCTCTGTAAAAAAAGAATTTTTTTTAATACCATGTTTGATAAAGCAAATTCTATTACAGAAATAAATTATTACAAACGAGCTTGCTAAGCTTTCACCTGAATAAATTAGGGCTAAGTATAGAACCCTTTTTTATGAAATATTGGACCATATTTTAATGGAAATGACACTAAGCTTTCAAGACTAAGAAAAACTTACATTTTTATGTTTGGCAGATTGTGCTAAATTTTCCGAATATAGTTTAAATTTTCCGACTGGCCCGTTTGAAAATTTGTTACAGTTATATGGGGAAATATTTTCAAAAACTCAACGACTTAAAAATAAGCTTGGTCTTATTTTTGCCAATGACAGTAATTGGAATATATCGCTGCAAGAGCAAGTGAAAAAATTGATGAAAATAAAGATATTTTAACCAAAGCATATAAAATGTTTTCCCTTATTTTGACAATACCGTGGACAAGTGCTTCAGTGGAAAGGAGTTTTTCTTGCCTCAAACGTGTAAAAACTTCTTTAAGAAATACAATATCTCAAAAAAGTCTAGACAATATTTCAATTCAAAAGGAATGTCTGGAGGAGATTAGGGTAACTCATCCATTTCATGAGGATGTTATAAATAAATTTGTTGCTATGAAGGATAGTATTTACAACAAATCCATACTGATGAATCGTTTGCCAGCTTCATTATTTGGTCTGATGAATCTTATTTTTCAAGTGTGGGAATTTTCAGTTGCAATATTACAAGACACTGGTCTACAGAAAATCAGCATTTAATTTTTGAGAGGGCGCAAGAAGGACGTTTTGGGGTTGGGGGTCTAGTGTTTCATTTTTGGAACATGCATAGTCTATAGAATTTTTGAAGGAGTTCTCACAGCGTGTCGGTACCTAAAAATTTTTGAGGAAGTTATTTCACAACTGATGGTCATTGGTTTTTGATGATCCAACAAGATGGATTGGTTCTTTGGTTTGTAGTGGAGCCTCATGCTGCAATCGATTTAATTTTCTGAAATTTTCTAAGCAGGCCTAAGATTATTTTGAATGCTATTAGATGAATAACGAAAATGTGTCAATTGTGCGTAGGGAAAATGACTATCATTTTGAAAACCACCTTTCAAAACTCTTTCCTTTTTCAAAATTTTGTTTTTGCTAAATAAATTTTAAGCAAGATAGGTAATTATGGTTTTGTTTTATCATAATTAAGTTAAAATGCTGTAATAAATAACTAAGAGTCGAGAATAAAAAAAAATCTTTTGAATTAAATTTGAAAGTATCTTCTATCTAAATTTGAAATCATCTTTAGTATAATAAGTCAAAGTCAAAGTCAAAATCACTTTAATCAGAAAATTACATAAATACAAATAAATGCGATACATAATTGAATGATGTGGCGTCAATAATAAAATAGTTGCTTAAAAGAAAACACATTAACTATCCAAAACATTAATTAATACAAAACATTAAATGCAAATTGCACATATATTTTTTTTTGTAAATATGCACACACATACATGCACATATGTAAACATTTACATATACATACATAGGTATGCCTATCACAAAAATTCGTTTACTGAATAAGGCTCCATTTCTACAATCAGTTAAATGATCTAAAATCAGTTTGCGACTTAATGTGATTTGGTAACTATTAAAAAAATTTATGCACGCATATACAGTACCTTTTTCAGTTGCACTGAGTCTGTGAATCGGGAAATTGAGACAGGTATGAAAGTACGATCGGCGTCAGAGCTCGCTCCTCAGAATATGATCCCGAATCTAAGCAAAGAGTGAACATTTGCCAAATATACAGTTCTTAAGGTATTTGTATCAAGGTATTTAGACAATATTCTTAGAGAGTAGCATGCACAATTTAGTTTCTTGCAAATGTTTGAAATCTGTTCTACCCAATCCAAATTTTGGTCTATTACTAGGCCTAAGAATTTTGTGCTATCCAGAGTCACACTCTGGTCCCCCAGTTCTGCCTCCTGTGGGATATCACCGTTCCTCTGTTTGGTTCTAAAACATATAAAGTTTGTTTTTTGGGTATTAAGATGTAATCTGTTCATAAATCATTCTTGTGCAAACCTGAGGCGATCTGTAGCGATATTGAGAAACTCAGACATGGTTGGTCCGATGGTTAGGATGTTTGTGTCGTCAGCAAAATTTACCAGGTAGGAGTCCCGACAAACAATATCCGAAGCCAAGTCATTTACAAAAAAAATAAAGAGTAAAGGGCCCATGGCACTACCCTGTGGAATACCTAGTTGGAGATAACCCTCTTCCGAAAAGTGCTGTTCACCATTTCTCCCAACTACCACCTTCTGCCTTCTATTCATCAAGTATGATCGGATCCAATTTAATGCCGGTCCCCGTACACCATACCACTTAAACTTCTCCAATAAAATCTGATGGTCCAGACTATCAAATGCTTTAGAAAGATCGAGGAATGCACCCATAGATGCACTACCCTCTTCAAAGCCAATGATGATCCTATCTACAAACTCATAAACAACGCTTAGTAGTTTTTCAGTCTAAAAGTAGCGTAATAGTCTACTGCACATAGCTACCTCAAAGATTTTTGAAAATTCTACTAGACAAAAGAAATTTTAGAAAAACTCGGATTTTGAGTTTCTTTTCAAAATAACTGCATTCGTGTATAGATTTTTGGAAAACCCACATTATTTCTAATAAATATTAAGAATAATATATCTAAAAAAATAGAGTCCGATAACTTTTTGTCCAGACCCGGTATTTTTATTTTGAAAACCGCATGGAAAAAAATCATATAGGAACAGTTTTCACTTTTTTTATAAGTTTATTTATTTATTTATTTATTTATTAAGTCAACGGGCAAGCGCCCAATTTTACAATAACAATATAATGAGTACATAAAACTCTGCATTAAATACAATTAATAAAAAAATACATTATATAAGTAAAATATAAAATACACTTATTGAAAATTACAGTCGAAACATAAATAAAATTAAGATTACGTTGAGGTTAGATTTGCTTTTTTTGCTTTGGTTAGAGATGAATTAAAAACATCAAACCCTAAGGAATTGGCATGAGACATCATTCTCGTTATTGATGATGATTGTCCATAAAGAGTTCGATGCCATCCAGGGTTAAATGTATTCATCCCCCTCAAAGCTCTTGGCGGAACATAAAAATTGATCAGAGACAAAAGATCAGCACAGTCAATATTATTTCTCCTATTACTTAGGGTATTTAATCTTAGTAAAGTCACTAATTCATTGTAATGAATCTGAACAAAAGGAATGTTCAGTTTACTACCTACATATCTGAGAAATCTATACTGTATTCTCTCGATTCTATTGATATGACAGACATAGTAGGGTGTCCACACACAAGTACTATTTTCTAACTGGGACTTGACTAGAGAAATATATAAGTTTTTTAAAGCACAAATATTTTGAAAATCTTTGGTATGTCTTTTAATAAAGCCTAACATTTGTAAAGCTTTATTACAGCGATAATTAATGTGCTGAATAAAATTGAGTTTAGAATCAAAATATATAATTAAATGATCTGAAATATAATAATTATTTAGGCATGAGGATATTTTTCTACTAAATTGTATGTATTTACATTTACCCAAATTAAGTTTCATGCAATTGATATCACACCACTTTCCAAATCTCTTGAGGTCATCTTGCATAAGATTTATTTTTTCTGGAGAGTCAATTACCATGAATATTTTCAAGTCATCTGCATATAATAATATATCACTATGGTGAAGGCAATTAACAATGTCATTTATAAAAATATTAAATAAAAGCGGTGCAAGATGACCTCCTTGTGGTACTTTAACAACTTGTTTTCTGTTATCAAGATATGAAATTAGCCAGTTCAAGAGTGTACCCCCTATACCATAGTGTGATAATTTGGCTGCTAATAAATTTGTATCGACTTTATTGAAAGCCTTAGAGAAGTCTGTATATATTGAGTCAATAACACATCCCCTTTCCAATGCTTCCGATATCGCCTGTTCATAAACTAGCAGATTGGTTGTGATAGAATGACCACTGATGAAACCATGTTGTTTAGTTGTTAATATTTTTTTTAAATCATTCAGTCAAAAATTCTGCGATGATAGACTCAAAAATTTTTGGAAAATGCGACATCAAAGATATAGGTCGATAATTAACTACATATTTTTTCTGACCATTGTTTTTGTATATTGGGGTAACAAAGGATAATTTCCAGAAATCTGGAAAAATGCCTGATGTTAATTATTTGTTATAAATTATCCAAAGAGGTCGAGAGAGAGCAAATGCACAATGTTTGATAAAATATGGAGTGATTCCATCTGGGTCCGGCCCCTTGTCAATGTTACCAGTGTTTAGCTTTTCAAAAATTTCAGATATTTTTAGATTTAAGGAGTTATCGACAACCAAACCATTAAATGTCATGTTCAAGACAGCACTACAAGCTTTCTTTGTTGGTTTTACATAAACAGACGAAAAATGCTTTGCAAAGAGATTGGCAGAACACTGCCCGTCTGTTGATTGTTGGTCTCTAAGAACAACACTAACTGATATATTTCCAGAAGCTTTTAGGATCTAATCAAATATTATCCTCTATTTTATTAATATAATTCTTGTACAATCTGTCTGCCTGTGTTTTACATAAAAAACGAGGACTACAGTACAAATTATAGTCTTCAATGCTGCCTAGATTGCTTTTATCTTTTATGGGCAATTTTCTTTTGAAAAACGTTGGTTTTTAGTCCTGTATCAAACCATGACGGGAATTTGTAATTATTTCTAATTTTAATCTTGGATACAAACAAGCCAATAGCATGATTTAAAATTTCATAAAACAGGCTTATATCACTTTCCACTTGACTAGAGTTAAGATATAGATCCCAGTTTGTACACAATAAAAATTCATTCATCCTCTTGTCATATTTTTTAAAATCAAGAATCTTATCATATTCTAAAGTACTTATGCTATTATCACATTCTATCAAAATATCATTACATTAGTTACATAAAAACACGCCTCTCTAGTTTGGTACTGTATTGATCTGGTACAAGTTCAGAAATGGGAATGATTCGATTAGTGGTTCAGCTGATGCTGAGTATTCATCAATGAGGACATTTTAGGTGGGGAATTGTAATCTATGCATAATTGCTGATCGCTATACCTCTCACAGGCACTCTTTACTGCTTTGCCGCGCATTTCATAAATATCCGGACTTGCCGCTGGAGGAATATAGACACAACATAAAAGTTTTTTTTGTCGGTCATTCAGATGAACAGACACCCAAATTTCCTCTGATTTTTCATCTGCAATAAACACTTGTTCCGATTTCAATTCCATACTAACTGATACTAACACACCCCCATTTCTTGATTTTCGTGTTTCCTTACTATCTCTGTCCCTTCTGTAGATATTGTAATTGTGAAGCCCAATTTCTGAATCTAAGAAGTTTCAGTTAAGGGAAGTTTCTGTTAACATAATTACTTCATAACAGGCAACAGATATGTTATTGGATAGACCTATCAATTTTGTACGTAAACCATTAACATTTTGGTAAGTTATTGTTAAGTTTCTACATTCGTCTAATGCTGTCTCCCGTCCCTGCGGTTGAACCGAAAATTTCTATTATTATGTGTTCTATCTTGCTGAAATCTAGACGAGATAGCATTTTTGTCAAAAACAAAGTCTCTACATATAATATTTTCAGGTCAGAAATCCTCTTGTTCAATTTCAGATACATATCTGCTATTAACTCCAACTTTAAAAGCGTTTGTGCTTCCCATTGTGTTTAGTTGTTGTTTAGTTGTGTAATTGTCACCAGATCACCACCATTGAACTTCGTTTTTGATTTTCAAAAACGCCCTGTATTTCAAAAACCAAAAGGGTTATGAAAATTCTGCTGGCACCATCTTTAATTTCACAAAAACTAGCATACTGTCGCGAAAACCACAACCTTCTATATTTAAAAATAAGGGAGATACTCCGCAAAAGTGCCGAAAATGGGGTATCCTATACATCGAATTTTGACTGCATAAGGGGATATTATTAACGACAGTTTATTTTAATATGTATATTGGGACGTAATTTCTGGACCCCCCTATAGATATGCTGGCTAGGCTATTTTCTTTTTACTATCATATGACCATTCTCAGTGTAACATCTTTAATATAAAAATTTCATGATTTAAAAGTATAATTCAACACTTAATATTCTGTAAACACGATTACCAAAGTGACATTTTAACCATGGAAAGAAAGAAATTTGCATCATTCATTCTGTTTTACTTAACATCTGCTTGAGTATGTATGTATATATAAAAATGCACATATTTTTTCAGGGTTGCTATAGATCTACTTTCATTAAAAATGTCTCTGTTTTCGGAAAGAGACATTAATAAAGATCTCACGTTACTCGAACAGTATTTATCATGCTCCGAATTAGATTTCAAAGATATTATAGGAATGGTTTGTGACTTTTTGTTGGCTGGTATCGATACGGTGAGTATGTATTTTGCAATTGTTATTAGAAGCAGGCATGGTTTCTGTGAAAAACAAAAGCAAAAATAAGTTGCTTTCAAAAGGGAACATTATATATGCTAAATAATAAAATATATTCTTAGACAAATGAAATGGATACAGGGACGTAGACGGGGGGGGCCTCCCTTTTTATCCTGTGCCCCCCCTCCATTAGCCTAATATATTATACGGTAGGCTCATACAAGCAGAATATTTTTAACGAAATAAAAGACTCAAACCACAATGACACAAAATATACCTAACCTAATCTAATTAAAACAAAGAAAATATAAACAGTAACAATCGCTGTAACAATTCCGGTCTTTAGTGCTTCATGTGAGCAAACTTTCTCTTGTTTAAGAATAATAAAATCATTTTTGAGAAATAGAATTGGAAATGACTATCAAACTTGGCTATTTTATCAATTGATTGGTAAAAAACATAGATCTTTAAAAAGTCATAGATATTTTCGCGGAAAATAAGAGAAGAATAAATTTAATTTTATGAATTCTTTTTTTTTGTATTTTTTTTGTTAACGGTTTATATTATTCATATTTTTTTTGGGAAAATCGGTTTTGCTGAAACTTCGTTTATGCACTAATTTGATGCCTTAAAAAACGAAAAAAACATTTATTTTGTCCTAGGACGTATGGTTGAACTATTATGGCTCTCTGAAAATTCGCGAATTTTCAAATTGTTTGTAGTTATTGTGAAAATTTAGTCATATCTTGAGAAATATTAATCCCTCGTCAATATTAATGCGTTTAATGGATTTCTCAGCTCAAAATACATATAAAACCACATATTATCATACCATGTTCCACGAAAAATTCTCCGTCAAAATTTTACCTAAAAAAAATCCATACATTTACATGCAAAATTTTCAAACTTTTTTTGGGAAAATTGGTTTTGCTGAAACTTCGTTTATGCACTAATTTGATGCCTTAAGAAACGAAAAAATATATTTATTTTGTCCTAGGACGTATGGTTCAACTATTATGGCTCTCTGAAAATTCACGAATTTTCAAATTGTTTGTAGTTATTGTAAAAATTTAGTCATGTCTTGAGAAATATTAATCCCTCGTCAGTATTAATGCGTTTAATGAATTTCTCAGCTCAAAATACCTATAAAACCACATATTATCATACCATGTTCCACGAAAAATTCTCCGTCAAAATTTTACCTAAAAAAAATCCATACATTTACATGCAAAATTTTCAAACTTTTTTTGGGAAAATTGGTTTTGCTGAAACTTCGTTTATGCACTAATTTGATGCCTTAAAAAACGAAAAAAACATTTATTTTGTGCTAGGATGTATGGTTGAACTTTTATGGCCCTCTGAAAATTCGCGAATTTTTAAATTTTGTGTATTTATTGTAAAAATTTAGTCATATCTTGAGAAATATTAATCCCTCGTCAATATTAATGCGTTTAATGAATTTCTCAGCTCAAAATACCTATAGAACCACATATTATCATACCATGTTCAAGGAAAATTTCTCCGTCAAAATTTTACCTAAAAAAATCCATACATTTACATTCAGAATTTTCAAACTTTTGGGAAAATCGGTTTTGCTGATACTTCGTTTATGCGCTAATTTGATGCCTTAAAAAACGAAAAAAAACATTTATTTTGTGCTAGGATGTATGATTGGACTTTTATGGCCCTCTCAAAAATTCGCGATTTTTAAATTTTGTGTATTTATTGTAAAAATTCAGTCATATCTTGAGAAATATTAATCCCTTGTCAATATTAATGCGTTTAATGAATTTCTCAGCTCAAAATACCTATAAAACCACATATTATCATACCATGTTCCACGAAAAATTCTCTGTGAAAATTTTACCTAAAAAAATCCATACATGCAAAATTTTCAAACTTTTTTTGGGAAAATTGGTTTTGCTGAAACTTCGTTTATGCACTAATTTGATGCCTTAAGAAACGAAAAAAACATTTATTTTGCCTTAGGACGTATGGTTGAACTATTGTGGCTCTCTGAAAATTCGCAAATTTTCAAATTGTTTGTATTTATTGCGAAAATTTAGTCATATCTTGAGAAATATTAATCCCTCGTCAATATTAATACGTTTAATGAATTTCTCAGCTCAAAATACCTATAGAACCACATATTATCATACCATGTTCCACGAAAAATTCTCCGTCAAAATTTTGCCTAAAAAAATCCATACATTTACATGCAAAATTTTCAAACTTTTTTTGGGAAAATCGGTTTTGCTGAAACTTCGTTTATGCACTAATTTGATGCCTTAAAAAACGAAAAACATATTTATTTTGTACTAGGATGTATGGTTGAACTTTTATGGCCCTCTGAAAATTCGCGATTTTGAAATTTTGTGTATTTATTGTAAAAATTCAGTCATATCTTGAGAAATATTAATCCCTCGTCAATATTAATGCGTTTAATGAATTTCTCAGCTCAAAATACCTATAAAACCACATATTATCTTACCATGTTCCACGAAAAATTCTCCGTCAAAATTTTACCTAAAAAAAATCCATATTTACATGCAAAATTTTCAAACTTTTTTTTTGGCAAAATTGGTTTTGCTGAAACTTCGTTTATGCACTAATTTGATGTCTTAAAAAACGAAAGAAACATTTATTTTGTGCTAGGATGTATGGTTGAACGTTTATGGCCCTCTGAAAATTCGCGAATTTTTAAATTTTGCGTATTTATTGTAAAAATTAAATCATATCTTGAGAAATATTAATCCCTCGTCAATATTAATGCGTTTAATGAATTTCTCAGCCCAATATACATATAAAACCATATACTATGTTACCATGTTCCACGAAAAATTCTCCGTCAAAATTTTACCAAAAAAAATCCATACATTTACATGCAAGATTTTCAAACTTTTTTTGGGAAAATCGATTTTGCTGAAACTTCGTTTATGCACTAATTTGATGCCTTAAAAAACGAAAAAATCATTTATTTTGTCCTAGGACGTATGGTTGAACCTATTATGGCTCTCTGAAAATTCCCGAATTTTCAAATTGTTTGTATTTATTGTGAAAATTTTGTCATATCTTGAGAAATATTAATCCCTCGTCAATATTAATGCATTTAATGGATTTCTCAGCTCAAAATACATATAAAACCACATATTATCATACCATGTTCCACGAAAAATTCTCCGTCAAAATTTTGCCTAAAAAAATCCATACATTTACATGCAAAATTTTCAAACTTTTTTTGGGAAAATCGGTTTTGCCGAAACTTCGTTTATGCACTAATTTGATGCCTTAAAAAACGAAAAAAACATTTATTTTGTGCTAGGATGTATGATTGAACTATTATGGCTCTCTGAAAATTCGCGGATTTTCAAATTGTTTGTAGTTATTGTGAAAATTTAGTCATATCTTGGGAAATATTAATCCCTCGTCAATATTAATGCGTTTAATGGATTTCTCAGCTCAAAATACATATAAAACCACATATTATTATACCATGTTCCACGAAAAATTCTCCGTCAAAATTTTGCCTAAAAAAATCCATACATTTACATGCAAAATTTTCAAACTTTTTTTGGGAAAATTGGTTTTGCTGAAACTTCGTTTATGCACTAATTTGATGCCTTAAAAAACGAAAAAAACATTTATTTTGTGCTAGGATGTATGGTTGAACTTTTATGGCCCTCTGAAAATTCGCGAATTTTTAAATTTTGCGTATTTATTGTAAAAATTTAGTCATATCTTGAGAAATATTAATCCCTCGTCAATATTAATGCGTTTAATGAATTTCTCAGCTCAAAATACCTATAAAACCACATATTATCATACCATGTTCCACGAAAAATTCTCCGTCAAAATTTTACCTAAAAAAATCCATACATTTACATGCAAAATTTTCAAACTTTTTTTGGGAAAATTGGTTTTGCTGAAACTTCGTTTATGCACTAATTTGATGCCTTAAAAAACGAAAAAAACATTTATTTTGTCCTAGGACGTATGGTTGAACTATTAAGGCTCTCTGAAAATTCGCGAATTTTCAAATTGTTTATATTTATTGTGAAAATTTAGTCATATCTTGAGAAATATTAATCCCTCGTCAATATTAATGCGTTTAATGGATTTCTCAGCTCAAAATACATATAAAACCACATATTATCATACCATGTTCCACGAAAAATTCTCCGTCAAAATTTTACCTAAAAAATCCATACATTTACATGCAAAATTTTCAAACTTTTTTTGGAAAATCGATTTTGCTAAAACTTCGTTTACGTACTTATTTGACGCCATAAAAAACGAAAAAAACATTTATTTTGTCCTAGGATGTATGGTTGAACTTTTATGGCTCTCTGAAAATTCGCGAATTTTCAAATTATTTGTATTTATTGTAAAAATTTAGTCATATCTTGAGAAATATTAATCCCTCGTCAATATTAATGCGTTTAATGGATTTCTCAGCTCAAAATACATATAAAACCACATATTATCATACCATGTTCCACGAAAAATTCTCCGTCAAAATTTTACCTAAAAAAATCCATACATTTACATGCAAAATTTTCAAACTTTTTTTGGGAAAATCGGTTTTGCTGAAACTTCGTTTATACACTAATTTGATGCCTTAAAAAACGAAAAAAACATTTATTTTGTGCTAGGATGTATGGTTGAACTTTTATGGCCCTCTGAAAATTCGCGAATTTTTAAATTTTGTGTATTTATTGTAAAAATTTAGTCATATCTTGAGAAATATTAATCCCTCGTCAATATTAATGCGTTTAATGGATTTCTCAGCTCAAAATACATATAAAACCACATATTATCATACCATGTTCCACGCAAAATTCTCCGTCAAAATTTTACCTAAAAAAATCCATACATTTACATGCAAAATTTTCAAACTTTTTTTGGGAAAATCGGTTTTGCCGAAACTTCGTTTGTGCACTAATTTGATGCCTTAAAAAACGAAAATAACATTTATTTTGTACTAGGACGTATGGTTGAACTATTATGGCTCTCTGAAAATTCGCGAATTTTCAAATTGTTTGTAGTTATTGTGAAAATTTAGTCATATCTTGAGAAATATTAATCCCTCGTCAATATTAATGCGTTTAATGAATTTCTCAGCTCAAAATACATATAAAACCACATATTATGATACCATGTTCCACGAAAAATTCTCCGTCAAAATTTTACCAAAAAAATCCATACATTTACATGCAAAATTTTCAAACTCTTTTTGGTAAAATCGGTTTTGCTGAAACTTCGTTTATGCACTAATTTGAGGCCTTAAAACACGAAAAAAAACATTTATTTTGTCCTAGGACGTATGGTTGAACTATTATGGCTCTCTAAAAATTCGCGAATTTTCAAATTGTTTGTTTTTATTGTGAAAATTTTGTCATATCTTGAGAAATATTAATCCCTCGTCAATATTAATGCGTTTAATGGATTTCTCAGCTCAAAATACATATAAAACCACATATTATCATACCATGTTCCACGAAAAATTCTCCGTCAAAATTTTGCCTAAAAAAATCCATACATTTACATGCAAAATTTTCAAACTTTTTTTTGGGAAAATCGGTTTTGCCGAAACTTCGTTTATGCACTAATTTGATGCCTTAAAAAACGAAAAAAACATTTATTTTGTGCTAGGATGTATGATTGAACTATTATGGCTCTCTGAAAATTCGCGGATTTTCAAATTGTTTGTAGTTATTGTGAAAATTTAGTCATATCTTGGGAAATATTAATCCCTCGTCAATATTAATGCGTTTAATGGATTTCTCAGCTCAAAATACATATAAAACCACATATTATTATACCATGTTCCACGAAAAATTCTCCGTCAAAATTTTGCCTAAAAAAATCCATACATTTACATGCAAAATTTTCAAACTTTTTTTGGGAAAATTGGTTTTGCTGAAACTTCGTTTATGCACTAATTTGATGCCTTAAAAAACGAAAAAAACATTTATTTTGTACTAGGATGTATGGTTGAACTTTTATAGCCCTCTGAAAATTCGCGATTTTTAAATTTTGTGTATTTATTGTAAAAATTCAGTCATATCTTGAGAAATATTAATCCCTCGTCAATATTAATGCGTTTAATGAATTTCTCAGCTCAAAATACCTATAAAACCACATATTATCATACCATGTTCCACGAAAAATTCTCCGTCAAAATTTTACCTAAAAAAATCCATACATTTACATGCAAAATTTTCAAACTTTTTTTGGGAAAATTGGTTTTGCTGAAACTTCGTTTATGCACTAATTTGATGCCTTAAAAAACGAAAAAAAACATTTATTTTGTCCTAGGCTGTATGGTTGAACTATTATGGCTCTCTGAAAATTCGCGAATTTTTAAATTTTATGTATTTATTGTGAAAATTTAGTCATATCTTGGGAAATATTAATCCCTCGTCAATATTAATGCGTTTAATGAATTTCTCAGCTCAAAATACCTATAAAACCACATATTATCATACCATGTTCCACGAAAAATTCTCCGTCAAAATTTTGCCTAAAAAAATCCATACATTTACATGCAAAATTTTCAAACTTTTTTTGGGAAAATTGATTTTGCTGAAACTTCGTTTATGCACTAATTTGATGCCTTAAACAACGAAAAAAATATTTATTTTGTGCTAGGATGTATGATTGAACTATTATGGCTCTCTGAAAATTCGCGAATTTTCAAATTGTTTGTAGTTATTGTGAAAATTTAGTCATATCTTGAGAAATATTAATCCCTCGTCAATATTAATGCGTTTAATGGATTTCTCAGCTCAAAATACATATAAAACCACATATTATCATACCATGTTCCACGAAAAATTCTCCGTCAAAATTTTGCCTAAAAAAATCCATACATTTACATGCAAAATTTTCAAACTTTTTTTGGGAAAATTGGTTTTGCTGAAACTTCGTTTATGCACTAATTTGATGCCTTAAAAAACGAAAAACATATTTATTTTGTACTAGGATGTATGGTTGAACTTTTATGGCCCTCTGAAAATTCGCGATTTTTAAATTTTGTATATTTATTGTAAAAATTTAGTCATATCTTGAGAAATATTAATCCCTCGTCAATATTAATGCGTTTAATGGATTTCTCAGCTCAAAATACATATAAAACCACATATTATCATACCATGTTCCACGAAAAATTCTCCGTCAAAATTTTGCCTAAAAAAATCCATACATTTACATGCAAAATTTTCAAACTTTTTTTGGGAAAATCGGTTTTGCTGAAACTTTGTTTATGCACTAATTTGATGCCTTAAAAAACGAAAAAAACATTTATTTTGTGCTAGGATGTATGATTGAACTATTATGGCTCTCTGAAAATTCGCGAATTTTCAAATTGTTTGTAGTTATTGTGAAAATTTAGTCATATCTTGAGAAATATTAATCCCTCGTCAATATTAATGCGTTTAATGGATTTCTCAGCTCAAAATACATATAAAACCACATATTATCATACCATGTTCCACGAAAAATTCTCCGTCAAAATTTTGCCTAAAAAAATCCATACATTTACATGCAAAATTTTCAAACTTTTTTTGGGAAAATTGGTTTTGCTGAAACTTCGTTTAAACACTAATTTGATGCCTTAAAAAACGAAAAAAAAACATTTATTTTGTGCTAGGATGTATGGTTGAACTTTTATGGCCCTCTGAAAATTCGCGAATTTTTAAATTTTGCGTATTTATTGTAAAAATTTAGTCATATCTTGAGAAATATTAATCCCTCGTCAATATTAATGCGTTTAATGGATTTCTCAGCTCAAAATACATATAAAACCACATATTATCATACCATGTTCCACGAAAAATTCTCCGTCAAAATTTTACCTAAAAAAATCCATACATTTACATGCAAAATTTTCAAACTTTTTTTGGGAAAATCGGTTTTGCTGAAACTTCGTTTATGCACTAATTTGATGCCTTAAGAAACGAAAAAAACATTTATTTTGTCCTAGGGCGTATGGTAGAACTATTATGGCTCTCTGAAAATTCGCGAATTTTCAAATTGTTTGTAGTTATTGTGAAAATTTAGTCATATCTTGAGAAATATTAATCCCTCGTCAATATTAATGCGTTTAATGGATTTCTCAGCTCAAAATACATATAAAACCACATATTATCATACCATGTTCCACGAAAAATTCTCCGTCAAAATTTTGCCTAAAAAAATCCATACATTTACATGCAAAATTTTCAAACTTTTTTTGGGAAAATCGGTTTTGCTGAAACTTCGTTTATGCTCTAATTTGATGCCTTAAAAAACGAAAAAAACATTTATTTTGTGCTAGGATGTATGGTTGAACTTTTATGGCCCTCTGAAAATTCGCGAATTTTTAAATTTTGTGTATATTTTGTAAAAATTTAGTCATATCTTGAGAAATATTAATCCCTCGTCAATATTAATGCGTTTAATGGATTTCTCAGCTCAAAATTCATATAAAACCACATATTATCATACCATGTTCCACGAAAAATTCTCCGTCAAAATTTTACCTAAAAAAATCCATACATTTACATGCAAAATTTTCAAACTTTTTTTGGGAAAATTGGTTTTGCTGAAACTTTGTTTGTGCACTAATTTGATACCTTAAAAAACGAAAAAAACATTTATTTTGTGCTAGGATGTATGATTGAACTATTATGGCTCTCTGAAAATTCGCGAATTTTCAAATTGTTTGTAGTTATTGTGAAAATTTAGTCATATCTTGAGAAATATTAATCCCTCGTCAATATTAATGCGTTTAATGAATTTCTCAGCTCAAAATACCTATAAAACCACATATTATCATACCATGTTCCACGAAAAATTCTCCGTCAAAATTTTACCTAAAAAAATCCATACATTTACATGCAAAATTTTCAAACTTTTTTTGGGAAAATTGGTTTTGCTGAAACTTCGTTTATGCACTAATTTGATGCCTTAAAAAACGAAAAAAACATTTATTTTGTACTAGGACGTATGGTTGAACTATTATGGCTCTCTGAAAATTCGCGAATTTTCAAATTGTTTGTAGTTATTGTGAAAATTTAGTCATATCTTGGGAAATATTAATCCCTCGTCAATATTAATGCGTTTAATGGATTTCTCAGCTCAAAATACATATAAAACCACATATTATCATACCATGTTCCACGAAAAATTCTCCGTCAAAATTTTGCCTAAAAAAATCCATACATTTACATGCAAAATTTTCAAACTTTTTTTGGGAAAATCGGTTTTGCTGAAACTTCGTTTATGCTCTAATTTGATGCCTTAAAAAACGAAAAAAACATTTATTTTGTGCTAGGATGTATGGTTGAACTATTATGGCTCTCTGAAAATTCGCGAATTTTCAAATTGTTTGTAGTTATTGTGAAAATTTAGTCATATCTTGAGAAATATTAATCCCTCGTCAATATTAATGCGTTTAATGGATTTCTCAGCTCAAAATACATATAAAACCACATATTATCATACCATGTTCCACGAAAAATTCTCCGTCAAAATTTTGCCTAAAAAAATCCATACATTTACATGCAAAATTTTCAAACTTTTTTTGGGAAAATTGGTTTTGCTGAAACTTCGTTTATGCACTAATTTGAAGCCTTAAAAAACGAAAAAAACATTTATTTTGTACTAGGGCGTATGGTAGAACTATTATGGCTCTCTGAAAATTCGCGAATTTTCAAATTGTTTGTAGTTATTGTGAAAATTTAGTCATATCTTGAGAAATATTAATCCCTCGTCAATATTAATGCGTTTAATGGATTTCTCAGCTCAAAATACCTATAAAACCACATATTATCATACCATGTTCCACGAAAAATTCTCCGTCAAAATTTTACCTAAAAAAATCCATACATTTACATGCAAAATTTTCAAACTTTTTTTGGGAAAATTGGTTTTGCTGAAACTTCGTTTATGCACTAATTTGATGCCTTAAAAAACGAAAAAAACATTTATTTTGTGCTAGGATGTATGGTTCAACTTTTATGGCCCTCTGAAAATTCGCGAATTTTTAAATTTTGTGTATTTATTGTAAAAATTTAGTCATATCTTGAGAAATATTAATCCCTCGTCAATATTAATGCGTTTAATGGATTTCTCAGCTCAAAATACATATAAAACCACATATTATCATACCATGTTCCACGAAAAATTCTCCGTCAAAATTTTACCTAAAAAAATCCATACATTTACATGCAAAATTTTCAAACTTTTTTTGGGAAAATCGGTTTTGCTGAAACTTCGTTTATGCTCTAATTTGATGCCTTAAAAAACGAAAAAAACATTTATTTTGTGCTAGGATGTATGGTTGAACTTTTATGGCCCTCTGAAAATTCGCGAATTTTTAAATTTTTTGTATTTATTGTAAAAATTTAGTCATATCTTGAGAAATATTAATCCCTCGTCAATATTAATGCGTTTAATGGATTTCTCAGCTCAAAATTCATATAAAACCACATATTATCATACCATGTTCCACGAAAAATTCTCCGTCAAAATTTTACCTAAAAAAATCCTACATTTACATGCAAAATTTTCAAACTTTTTTTGGGAAAATCGGTTTTGCTGAAACTTCGTTTATGCACTAATTTGATGCCTTAAAAAACGAAAAAAACATTTATTTTGTGCTAGGATGTATGATTGAACTATTATGGCTCTCTGAAAATTCGCGAATTTTCAAATTGTTTGTAGTTATTGTGAAAATTTAGTCATATCTTGAGAAATATTAATCCCTCGTCAATATTAATGCGTTTAATGGATTTCTCAGCTCAAAATACATATAAAACCACATATTATCATACCATGTTCCACGAAAAATTCTCCGTCAAAATTTTGCCTAAAAAAATCCATACATTTACATGCAAAATTTTCAAACTTTTTTTGGGAAAATTGGTTTTGCTGAAACTTCGTTTAAACACTAATTTGATGCCTTAAAAAACGAAAAAAACATTTATTTTGTGCTTGGATGTATGGTTGAACTTTTATGGCCCTCTGAAAATTCGCGAATTTTTAAATTTTGCTTATTTATTGTAAAAATTTAGTCATATCTTGAGAAATATTAATCCCTCGTCAATATTAATGCGTTTAATGAATTTCTCAGCTCAAAATACATATAAAACCACATATTATCATACCATGTTCCACGAAAAATTCTCCGTCAAAATTTTACCTAAAAAAATCCATACATTTACATGCAAAATTTTCAAACTTTTTTTGGGAAAATCGGTTTTGCTGAAACTTTGTTTATGCACTAATTTGATGCCTTAAAAAACGAAAAAAACATTTATTTTGTGCTAGGATGTATGATTGAACTATTATGGCTCTCTGAAAATTCGCGAATTTTCAAATTGTTTGTAGTTATTGTGAAAATTTAGTCATATCTTGAGAAATATTAATCCCTCGTCAATATTAATGCGTTTAATGAATTTCTCAGCTCAAAATACCTATAAAACCACATATTATCATACCATGTTCCACGAAAAATTCTCCGTCAAAATTTTACGTAAAAAAATCCATAGATTTACATGCAAAATTTTCAAACTTTTTTTGGGAAAATTGGTTTTGCTGAAACTTCGTTTATGCACTAATTTGATGTCTTAAGAAACGAAAAAAGCATTTATTTTGTCCTAGGGCGTATGGTAGAACTATTATGGCTCTCTGAAAATTCGCGAATTTTCAAATTGTTTGTATTTATTGTGAAAATTTTGTCATATCTTGAGAAATATTAATCCCTCGTCAATATTAATGCGTTTAATGGATTTCTCAGCTCAAAATACATATAAAACCACATATTATCATACCATGTTCCACGAAAAATTCTCCGTCAAAATTTTGCCTAAAAAAATCCATACATTTACATGCAAAATTTTCAAACTTTTTTTGGGAAAATCGGTTTTGCCGAAACTTCGTTTGTGCACTAATTTGATGCCTTAAAAAACGAAAAAAACATTTATTTTGTGCTAGGATGTATGATTGAACTATTATGGCTCTCTGAAAATTCGCGGATTTTCAAATTGTTTGTAGTTATTGTGAAAATTTAGTCATATCTTGGGAAATATTAATCCCTCGTCAATATTAATGCGTTTAATGGATTTCTCAGCTCAAAATACATATAAAACCACATATTATTATACCATGTTCCACGAAAAATTCTCCGTCAACATTTTGCCTAAAAAAATCCATACATTTACATGCAAAATTTTCAAACTTTTTTTGGGAAAATTGGTTTTGCTGAAACTTCATTTAAACACTAATTTGATGCCTTAAAAAACGAAAAAAACATTTATTTTGTGCTTGGATGTATGGTTGAACTTTTATGGCCCTCTGAAAATTCGCGAATTTTTAAATTTTGCGTATTTATTGTAAAAATTTAGTCATATCTTGAGAAATATTAATCCCTCGTCAATATTAATGCGTTTAATGGATTTCTCAGCTCAAAATACATATAAAACCACATATTATTATACCATGTTCCACGAAAAATTCTCCGTCAAAATTTTACCTAAAAAAATCCATACATTTACATGCAAAATTTTCAAACTTTTTTTAGGAAAATCGGTTTTGCTGAAACTTTGTTTATGCACTAATTTGATGCCTTAAAAAACGAAAAAAACATTTATTTTGTGCTAGGATGTATGATTGAACTATTATGGCTCTCTGAAAATTCGCGAATTTTCAAATTGTTTGTAGTTATTGTGAAAATTTAGTCATATCTTGAGAAATATTAATCCCTCGTCAATATTAATGCGTTTAATGGATTTCTCAGCTCAAAATACATATAAAACCACATATTATCATACCATGTTCCACGAAAAATTCTCCGTCAAAATTTTACCTAAAAAAATCCATACATTTACATGCAAAATTTTCAAACTTTTTTTGGGAAAATTGGTTTTGCTGAAACTTCGTTTATGCACTAATTTGATGCCTTAAAAAACGAAAAAAACATTTATTTTGTGCTAGGATGTATGGTTGAACTTTTATGGCCCTCTGAAAATTCGCGAATTTTTAAATTTTGTGTATTTATTGTAAAAATTTAGTCATATCTTGAGAAATATTAATCCCTCGTCAATATTAATGCGTTTAATGGATTTCTCAGCTCAAAATACATATAAAACCACATATTATCATACCATGTTCCACGAAAAATTCTCCGTCAAAATTTTACCTAAAAAAATCCATACATTTACATGCAAAATTTTCAAACTTTTTTTGGGAAAATCGGTTTTGCTGAAACTTCGTTTATGCACTAATTTGATGCCTTAAAAAACGAAAAAGACATTTATTTTGTGCTAGGATGTATGATTGAACTATTATGGCTCTCTGAAAATTCGCGAATTTTCAAATTGTTTGTATTTATTGTGAAAATTTAGTCATATCTTGAGAAATATTAATCCCTCGTCAATATTAATGCGTTTAATGGATTTCTCAGCTCAAAATACATATAAAACCACATATTATCATACCATGTTCCACGAAAAATTCTCCGTCAAAATTTTACCTAAAAAAATCCATACATTTACATGCAAAATTTTCAAACTTTTTTTGGGAAAATCGGTTTTGCCGAAACTTCGTTTATGCACTAATTTGATGCCTTAAAAAACGAAAAAAACATTTATTTTGTGCTAGGATGTATGGTTGAACTTTTATGGCCCTCTGAAAATTCGCGAATTTTTAAATTTTGTGTATTTATTGTAAAAATTTAGTCATATCTTGAGAAATATTAATCCCTCGTCAATATTAATGCGTTTAATGAATTTCTCAGCTCAAAATACATATAAAACCACATATTATCATACCATGTTCCACGAAAAATTCTCCGTCAAAATTTTACCTAAAAAAATCCATACATTTACATGCAAAATTTTCAAACTTTTTTTGGGAAAATCGGTTTTGCTGAAACTTCGTTTATACACTAATTTGATGCCTTAAAAAACGAAAAAAACATTTATTTTGTGCTAGGATGTATGGTTCAACTTTTATGGCCCTCTGAAAATTCGCGAATTTTTAAATTTTGTGTATTTATTGTAAAAATTTAGTCATATCTTGAGAAATATTAATCCCTCGTCAATATTAATGCGTTTAATGGATTTCTCAGCTCAAATTACATATAAAACCACATATTATCATACCATGTTCCACGAAAAATTCTCCGTCAACATTTTGCCTAAAAAAATCCATACATTTACATGCAAAATTTTCAAACTTTTTTTGGGAAAATCGGTTTTGCTGAAACTTCGATTATGCACTAATTTGATGCCTTAAAAAACGAAAAAATAATTTATTTTGTCCTAGGACGTATGGTTGAACCTATTATGGCTCTCTGAAAATTCGCGAATTTTCAAATTGTTTGTATTTATTGTAAAAATTTAGTCATATCTTGAGAAATATTAATCCCTCGTCAATATTAATGCGTTTAATGGATTTCTCAGCTCAAAATACATATAAAACCACATATTATCATACCATGTTCCACGAAAAATTCTCCGTCAAAATTTTGCCTAAAAAAATCCATACATTTACATGCAAAATTTTCAAACTTATTTTGGGAAAATCGGTTTTGCCGAAACTTCGTTTATGCACTAATTTGATGCCTTAAAAAACGAAAAAAACATTTATTTTGTACTAGGACGTATGGTTGAACTATTATGGCTCTCTGAAAATTCGCGAATTTTCAAATTGTTTGTAGTTATTGTAAAAATTTAGTCATATCTTGAGAAATATTAATCCCTCGTCAATATTAATGCGTTTAATGAATTTCTCAGCTCAAAATACCTATAAAACCACATATTATCATACCATGTTCCACGAAAAATTCTCCGTCAAAATTTTACCTAAAAAAATCCATACATTTACATGCAAAATTTTCAAACTTTTTTTGGGAAAATTGGTTTTGCTGAAACTTCGTTTATGCACTAATTTGAGGCCTTAAAAAACGAAAAAAACATTTATTTTGTGCTAGGATGTATGGTAGAACTATTATGGCTCTCTGAAAATTCGCGAATTTTCAAATTGTTTTTATTTATTGTAAAAATTTAGTCATATCTTGAGAAATATTAACCCCTCGTCAATATTAATGCGTTTATTGAATTTCTCAGCTCAAAATACCTATAAAACCACATATTATCATACCATGTTCCACGAAAAATTCTCCGTCAAAATTTTACCTAAAAAAATCCATACATTTACATGCAAAATTTTCAAACTTTTTTTGGGAAAATTGGTTTTGCTGAAACTTCGTTTATGCACTAATTTGATGCCTTAAAAAACGAAAAAAACATTTATTTTGTGCTAGGATGTATGGTTGAACTTTTATGGCCCTCTGAAAATTCGCGAATTTTTAAATTTTGTATTTATTGTAAAAATTTAGTCATATCTTGAGAAATATTAATCCCTCGTCAATATTAATGCGTTTAATGGATTTCTCAGCTCAAAATACATATAAAACCACATATTATCATACCATGTTCCACGAAAAATTCTCCGTCAAAATTTTACCTAAAAAAAATCCATACATTTACATGCAAAATTTTCAAACTTTTTTTGGGAAAATTGATTTTGCTGAAACTTTGTTTATGCACTAATTTGATGCCTTAAGAAACGAAAAAAACATTTATTTTGTCCTAGGGCGTATGGTAGAACTATTATGGCTCTCTGAAAATTCGCGAATTTTCAAATTGTTTGTAGTTATTGTGAAAATTTAGTCATATCTTAAGAAATATTAATCCCTCGTCAATATTAATGCGTTTAATGGATTTCTCAGCTCAAATTACATATAAAACCACATATTATCATACCATGTTCCAAAAAAATTCTCCGTCAAAATTTTACCAAAAAAAAATCCATACATTTACATGCAAAATTTTCAAACTTTTTTTGGGAAAATTGGTTTTGCTGAAACTTCGTTTATGCACTAATTTGATGCCTTAAAAAACGAAAAAAACATTTATTTTGTCCCACGTATGGTAGAACTATTATGGCTCTCTGAAAATTCGCGAATTTTCAAATTGTTTGTATTTATTGTGAAAATTTAGTCATATCTTGAGAAATATTAACCCCTCGTCAATATTAATGCGTTTAATGAATTTCTCAGCTCAAAATACTTATAGAACCATATATTATCATACCATGTTCACAGAAAATTTCTCCGTCCAAATTTTACCTAAAAAAATCCATACATTTACATGCAAAATTTTCAAACTTTTTTTGGGAAAATTGGTTTTGCTGAAACTTCGTTTATGCACAAATTTGATGCCTTAATAAACGAAAAAAAAAACATTTATTTTGTCCTAGGATGTATGGTTGAACTTTTATGGCCCTCTGAAAATTCGCGATTTTGAAATTTTGTGTATTTATTGTAAAAATTCAGTCATATCTTGAGAAATATTAATCCCTCGTCAATATTAATGCGTTTAATGAATTTCTCAGCTCAAAATATCTATAAAACCACATATTATCATACCATGTTCCACGAAAAATTCTCCGTCAAAATTTTACCTAAAAAAATCCATACATTTACATGCAAAATTTTCAAACTTTTTTTGGGAAAATCGGTTTTGCCGAAACTTCGTTTATACACTAATTTGAAGCCTTAAAAAACGAAAAAAACATTTATTTTGCGCTAGGATGTATGATTGAACTATTATGGCTCTCTGAAAATTCGCGAATTTTCAAATTGTTTGTAGTTATTGTGAAAATTTAGTCATATCTTGAGAAATATTAATCCCTCGTCAATATTAAAGGATTTCTCAGCTCAAAATACATATAAAACCACATATTATCATACCATGTTCTAAAAAAATTTCTCCGTCAAAATTTTACTTTAAAAAATCCATACCTTTTTGCATGCAAAATTTTCGAATTTTTTTGTAGTAATCGATTTTGCTAAAACTTTGTTTATATAGTAATTTAATTCCATAAAAAAAGGATAAAACATTTATTTTGTCCTAGGATGTATTGTTGAACTTTTATGGTTCTCTGAAAATCCGCGAATTTTCAAATTGTTTGTATTTATTGTGAAAATTTAGTCATATCTTGAGAAATATTAATCCCTCGTCAATATTAATGTGTTTAATGCATTTCTCAGCTCAAAATACTTATGAAACCACATATTATCATACTATGTTCCAAAAAGAATTCTCCGTTAAAATTTTGCTTAAGAAAATCTATACATTTACATGCAAAAATTTCGAAATTTTTTTTGGAAATCGGTTTTGCTAAAACTTCCTTAATATACTAATTTAATGCCTTAAAAAACGGATAAAACATTTATTTTGTCCTAGGATGTATTGTTGAACTTTTATGGTTCTCTAAAAATTTGCGAATTTTCAAATTCTTTGTATTTATTGTGAAAATTTAGTCATGTCTTGAGAAATATTAATCCCTCGTCGTCAATATTAATGTGTTTAATTAATTTCTCAGCTCAAAATATCTATAAAACCACATATTATCATACCATGTTCTAAAATAATTTCTGTCAAAAATTTTATCTAAAAAAATCCATACATTTGCATGCAAAGTTTTCGAAATTTTTTTGGGAAATACAATGTTACTAAATTTTCTTTTATATACTAATTTAATGCCGTAATAAACGGATAAAAGATTTATTTTGTCCTAGGACGTATGGATGAACTTTTATGGCTCTCTGAAAGTTCGCAAATTTTCAAATTGTTTGTATTTATTGTGAAAATTTAGTCATATCTTGAGAAATATTAATCCCTCGTCAATATTAATGCGTTTAATGAATTTCTCAGCTCAAAATACCTATAAAACCACATATTATCATACCATGTTCAAAAAAAATTTCTCCGTCAAAATTTTACCTAAAAAATCTATACAAAAAATAATCCATTTTTTATTAGTTTTAGTAAAACTTCCTCAACTGTATGTTAAATAAAAGTGAAAAAAACATGTTTCTTCAGATGTTTTAAATTAAGTTATTTTTGTATAAAATTTGTTATTTAATTCAAAAACGTAAAATAAATGTTAAAAGTTTTAATTTTTTTACTTGCACATATTATTTGTTACAGGATCCATCATTAATGTAAAAAAAATCTTTAGTAGGAAAGTATGATACTTTGACACACTAATGACAGACACTGTATATAGGCCCCTCTAGAACTATTTGTGCCCCCAACTGACCCCCCCAAAATGAATTTTCTGTCTACGTCCCTGAACGGATAGTCAATATATGGTGAATATTTTAAAGTGAATATTTATGTAAAGGGAAAGGGTCTTAAGATATTTTTTTGTTGGAAATCTTATTGTGTAGAGATTCCTTACGCAAAAAATTGCTTATAGTAAGAAATCTATTGTGTGCAAAGCCAGAGCTTGCAATTTTTAAAAAATTTTGGTTGCTTCGAAAAGTTACAAAATCAATTTGTAATTTTTGATTGCTGTAACTTTTCTTTTAAAACTTTTTGTGGTAAAAAATTCGGTAACATTGGGATGAGATGCTAATATTTTAGTGAAAATCCAGTATGGCGGAACAGAATGGCGGTCAAATATTTATGTAAAAAAGAAAAAAGGAAAGTTTAGAAACTGAACCATGGATTCCTTAGTTTATTGTGTTGGATTGAGATATAGCCTGTTCAGTCAAAACTCTGATGAAAAATAACTAGTACTATTCTAGTGTTTTTCTCCTGAGAGTGTATAAGTTAAAATTTTACAGTAGTATTATATATTTTATTATATGACAAATATCAATAAAAGTTCTTTTTTTTAGACTAACTATACTACAAGTTTTTTACTGTATCATCTAAGTAAAGCACCATCAGTCCAGATGTCCTTATATGAGGAAGCAAGTAAACTGTTGCCAAACAAAAACTGTCCAGTTACCGAGGAAGTACTTAATGAAGCATATTATGCTAAAGCTACACTCAAGGAGTTGTTCAGAATGAGACCAATTTCTGTGGGAGTTGGTAGGGTGCTTAATGAAGACGCTGTATTTTCGGATTATGGGGTTCCTGAGGATGTGAGTAAGATGATCTATATATGTACAGAGTGTCCGGATTTGGTTGCAAAAGCAGGGTATCTCGCTTATTTTTAAAGATAGAACCGTGCGGTTTTCACGAACCTGAGCTAATTTTTTGTGAAACTCATGAAGCCGTAAAGAAAATGTTCATAGCCTTCTTCGTTTATGAGATACAGGCCGAAATAGAAAATTTTGCATTTTGGGACCCCCCTCGTATCTCGGTTATCCTTTAACTTAACGCAAAGGGAAAAATTGCTGCTATGCAGTTTTTTACGCTGGATCCAGTGGCGTTATATATTTTTCATTTGAGTTGTTATTTTTTAGATATGACCCAAAGTTGTGTTTTTTTAAATGGGACACCCTGTATATTTGTCCAGAAATTGATTTGTCCTTTTAAAAGCTTCTCAAAAATATATAATAGTATGGGTCTATTTTAATAAACAACAACAAAAATCCGAATTTTTATAATTATCATACCAAATTTTGCAGTAGGCCATACAAAACGAGGCCGTTTTCTTTTGTTTTCTTGGAAGCAAATGACATTTCCCAATTTTGTACGCGTATATCAAATATAGCGCTAGTTTTTTCTATTTATTGTGTAAAAATATATTTGGAAAAGTACGATATGTTAGCTTGTTTTATATTAAGTAATGAAAATGTTGAAGCGGCTTCTGAGATGTATTTAACAGGTAAATAGTTAATTTTTAGGTATGTTGAAATACTATTGCTTAATTTTTATTTAGATATCCAGAAAGGAGGCAACCTAATATAGCCACTTTTTATCGGATAAAAAAGAATTTACTTAATCACGGATCATTTATCAAACCTCGTACGAAAACATATAATAAAGAAAATCGGGAGGTTGAGGAAATTACGGTTTTGGCTAATGCAGAAGCTTACCCTACAAACTCTTGTAGGGCCAGTGAAAAGAGCATAGGGATGCAGCATTTACAGCCAGGGGATGCAGAGCGTCGGGTAGTCTTCTGCAATTGGTTTCGAGAAAGATGCGATATGGTTAGAAATTTTGAAAGGAAGGTTATATGGTCAGATGAAGCACATTTCAGTAATTCTGGTCCCAGGAAAATCAACTCCAAATATTTCCCAGAAGACAGCAGGGCAGATTTGGTCTAAATGTGTCCTGCTTCATATTAGGAACACATAAAATTTTATATATTTGGGGGAATTCTAACAGCCAATCGCTATATAGAAATTTTAGAGGCAGCTATACCTGAATTACTTGACAATGCTCCTCTAGCGCAAATTAACGAAATTTATTTTCAACAGGACGGTGCTCCTGCACACAATTCTGGAATGACGAGATTATTTCTGGACAATAATTTTACCAATCAATGGATCGGAACAAATAGACCTATAAGATGGCCCCCTAGGTCCCCAGATTTGTCGATTTTAGATTTCTTTCTATGGGGATATCTGGAAAATAGAATTTACAAAGACCACTATGATAATATCCAAGATTTAGGGAATACAATAAGAGAAAATTTTCGCTATTTACAAAATCATCCCGTTATTTTGCTTAATTCCCTAAAACGAATACGAAAATTGTGCGAAGCATGCATAGAACAAAATGGAAATCAGTTTGAACAGTTCTTTTGATTTCCTTGGTTACTGTAGTTCTTATACGACAGTTGATTTTTGCTGAAAGGCTTGTTACATAATAATTTATTACTGTTTTGTTCTTGTGTTACATAAATCTAGGTAGGTGGTACTTTTTTGGTGCGAAATTATCAATACATATTTTGATAAATAGATTTAATTACATATTTATTTTGATTTATTGTTAGGATGTAGATATTGTTAACGACTTTAAATAAAAGGCAGCATTGTTTTGCATGGCCTACTGCAAAATTTGGGATGATAATTATAAAAACTAGGATTTTTGTTGTTGTTTATTAAAATAGACCTATACTATTATATATATTTTTGAGAAGCTTTTAAAAGGACAAATCAATTTCTGGACAAATATACAGGGTGTCCCATTAAAAAAAACACAACTTTGGGTCATATCTAAAAAATAACAACTCAAATGAAAAATATAGTTACGACACTGGATCCAGCGTAAAAAACTGCATAAGCAGCAATTTTTCCCTTTGCATTAAGTTAAAGGATAACCGAGATACGAGGGGGGTCCCAAAATGCAAAATTTTCTATTTCGCCCTGTATCTCATAAACGAAGAAGGCTATGAAAATTTTGTTTACGGCTTCATGAGTTTCACAAAAAATTAGCTCAGGTTCGTGAAAACCGCAAGGTTCTATCTTTAAAAATAAGGGGAAGACCCTGCTTTTGCAACCAAATCCGGACACCCTGTACAGTGTGTGTTTGTTAATAGTTGCATGCAATTATATTATTAAATGTAACTTTTTCATAAAATATGTTTAATTCTCAAATGGCTGCAAACAAGGGTTGATAGAGATAGACAAATAATACTTTTAATGTACAGGGTTTTCCCGTATATTTTCCCACCCACCTAGAGAGTTTATTTGAATAGATACGGAAATGTCGTAAATACAAAAGTTGTTGGATTTTTTATGAAGATTTAGAATATTATATCATTAGTGCGAAAATATTATTGGAAATGTCAAATTTTGGCAGGTTGTCAGTTTTTTTTAAATGAAACACCCTGTATATTAAATCATATTCTTGAAGATCTTTTTTTTTCTAATTTCAAATATATATACTTTTAATATATTCTGTCAATTAGTTTTGGATATATAAGCGTTTAAACATTAAAGAAATGGTAAGGTAATTTGCGCTAAAACATAGTGGGCCATGGTCAACGAACATGGCCTTTTTGACGTTTACCGGTCAGAGGTAATTATTTACGAGCATTTTTAATATCTAATACGTTGGACGATGGGTTATTCGGAAGAAGAGAAACTCGACATGATAGAATTATTTTATTTACATGGTAAAAATGCATCGATAGCTCATAACGAATATCATAGACGCATCTAGAGGTGCGGGTTCGATCCCCGCTCGTTCCAAAACTTTTGCTGTTGCGTTCGTAATTTAAACTTCAATGTTTAAAGAGGGATTTAGTGTTAGAAGAAATATTTTCTTTTGATTCTGATTAGTTACTTTATTACTGGTTGTTTTAGACAGTAGTGGTGAGTCAAAACCAGGTCTCGTGTAGATTAGAAGAATATTTTCCATGTCCTAATGAATTCAAGCCGGAAAGATGGTTAAAAAGCCATCCTCTGTATGAAAAGAAACATCCCTTTCTGTTGTTACCTTTTGGACACGGTCCAAGGTCGTGCATAGCCAAACATTTAGCTGAACAAAATATACTAGTATTGTTATTAAAGGTAAGATAAATATTTATTTACCATTATTAATATTTCCTTTGTATATATTTATAAAATGTTCAAGGAAAATAATTGTTAGATTTGAAGCTTAGAAAATTTAACGACTAGAATTCACAAAAAGCACATTTGTTCCTCTCCTGGAAGTGAAGAATGTGAATTTATTTTATTTATTTATTTTATTTATTTATTTATTTATTAATGTATCAACAACTTACAAAAAAGTCAATTACAGATACATATGTTCTCTTAGACTAACTAAACTAGAAAACTATATTCTACAATAAGATAAGCCTTAATCTCCTATTTGGTAAGCTTATTTACTTCCTTTTTAAATTTTTCTTGCGTTACACAGAAAATATCAATATCCTTACAGTATGCATTAAAGTGGTTACAGAGTCTTATAAGTGGCGAATTTCTATATAGATTTGTTCGAGGTGCAGCAATATAAAACATATTTGGAGATCTGGTATTAAGTCTACCTATTTTAAAATGAAGTTGTTCTAAGAATTCTTTGTTGTCAATATGATTTGTAATTAATCTATATATAAACATAATGCCAGCCTCAATACGCATCCGCTGTAAAGTAGGGAAATTAAACAAGTCACACAATAGTTTTTGATCGCATCCTCTTTCAGGATAAACTGAATAAGCTTTATAATGCAAAAACTTTAAAAATCTTCTCTGAACGTTCTCTAACATGCAAATTTTATTCGCGTATTGTGGCTCCCATATAATACATGCATATTGAAGTCTTGTAACCACCAACGATTTATACAAAGCAACTATTGCATCCCTATTACTAAAGAATTTACAATTTCGTACAATAAATCCTAAGATTTTTACAGCACCAGCAGTTACATTGCTAATATGTTCGCCAAAACTCAATTTACAATCAAAGAAAATACCCCAATCTTTCTGCAACACCGTTCTTTTTATGGCTATGTTATTTACACAATAATTGAACTGAATTGTCTGTTTTTTACAAGAGAAAATGTCATTGCTGCACACTTATTGACATTTAACTGTAGACTATGGTTCCTACACCAATGCACAACTGCCTCAAGATCCATTTGTAACCTTAGAGCATCTGATTCATCTTTAATAGAGCAAAACAATTTTTAATCATCTGCAAAAATTAGGCCACTGGAGAAGTTGAGATTATTACCTATATCATTAATGACTAACAAAAATAGGAGGGGGCCAAGATTTGATCCCTGTGGCACACCTGAAGTTGGTGTGTATATCTGTGATCTATAGCCTTTAAGATCTACAAACAGAGTTCTGTTATTTAGATAAGATAAAATCAGAGCAATAATATTATTATCAATTTCAAAATTATGGAGAGCTTTTATTATTTCTTCAAAGTCAACCCTGTCAAATGCTTTTTCTAGATCTGTATAAATTACATCTACTTGGTATCCATTTTTGAAGGATTCCTGAATGAACTGTGTAAAATTTAACAAATTAGTAACAGTTGAACGTTGGGGCAAAAATCCATGTTGTTGGTCTGAAATCATACATCTAATATCACTGTAAATTCTGTTATTAATAATAATTTCCAATATTTTTGAACATGATGAAACAATACTGATAGACCTATAATTATAAATCTGGTTTCTGTTACCACTCTTAAATATAGGAATGACCTTACGTTCCTTCCACTTTGTAGGAAAGATACTCTGCCTTAAACAAAGATTAAAAATGTATTTTAATGGTTCTATGAAACAGTCCACACAACCCTTAACAATGTAGGAAGGCAAATTATCTGTCGCTATCGATTTATTTACTTTTAGCCTATTGATTGCCTCTTTGATTTCAACCTTTCAACCAGTAATTTCCAAGAAACCAAAACTACTTGATGCATTAACAGAACTGGGACTCATATGCTTTCTTTCATTATTTGTAGTGTATGTGGAATTGAAGTACTGAGCAAAGGCATTCACTACATTTTGGGTGCCATTTATATCTTCTTGGTTTAAAACCATATTATCTGGAATTGCAGAGCTGCTTTTTTGACTATTTACAAACTGCCAAAAATGTTTTGGGTTTGTTTTTATTTCATCCTGCACGCACTGTTGATAGTGGTGATAAGCAGTGGTGCTTTGAGCCTGTACTCTGTATACTTCAATTCCCATTGTCTCTCTCCAGTTTTTTTAAATTTTCTTCTACATTTATCTTTTTGCTTTATATTTTTTATTATATTATAATTATACCAAACTGGATATTGCCTTTTAGAGTGTTTGGCCCTAGGAATACATAAATCAAATACATTGTATATTCTCTCATAAAACCTGTTTACTGCTATTTCTACCCTGTCTTGTTTAATAACATCAGACCAATCTATACTATTAAGTTCAAGATATAAACGATCAAAATTGCCTTTTTTAAAATTATAATTAACTACACTATTAAAATTCTCATGTGAGTAGCAGTTTTTTTCACAATTAATATCAATGGATAATGCAGGATGGTGGTCATCTTCTGGCAAAAGGGGCACATTTTCCTTACTTACATTTAATTGAGTAAAATTACTAATAGCTAAATCTAAAATATGTGCGTTTTTATTTTTTATATGATTATATTGAGAGTAGGCATTAAATTCTAAGAATAACTTGAAATCATCCAACCGACAACACTTTTTATTACTACTATATTCTGAGATATTAAATGAAGTAAAAATATTACAGTATATTTTTTTTATTTTACTTTTTATTCCTTATAAAATGTGTGTAATTCTCGGCATTGAACTGGCCTCTGATTTTTGAATTAATTCCTTTTCTTCTAGCATCAGAGCCTACACAGGGATTTTTAGTACAATTGATATAATATTAACATTATAATATCAAGAACTTACTTGAGACACCTAATATATACAAGCTTTGTTTCGTCGTAATTCTAATGCAACGCGTTTTCAAGTGCTGCAAAAACAAGGACTTTCTTAATTATTATTGTTGCATAACATGTAATGCTATTTTTCATCCTAGTTGCTTAGAGCGTTCTACAGAAATCGTCAAACTGGGGGGTTATAAGATCTTCTGCTCCGCGGACTGCCAGATGACATTTAACAAAAATGAAGAAAAGGAAAGTTACTACAACCAAGAAATTGACAAATTAAGGGATAACATAAAAGACATGCCGAGGCATATAGACCGGTTCCGACGTAATAGTCAGGTATGCGAGGATGCGATGGCAGAGGAACAACAGAAGTTATTTTCCAAAATAAAAAACAAGGAAATAGAATTTACAGCTGCTACCAATAGATGAACCAAGACTAAACAAACTTTAGAAATTAATATAAAAGAATTGACCAACTTAAATAAAAACATGACGACTACGATAGACACATTAGAGCAGGATAACGCCATGTACTCCAATGACCTTAAGGAGCTGCAACTAAAGCTGATACAAGAAAAGAATTCATCCCGAGAAATCGTTGCGACTTCTGGAGTCCCTCAAGGGTCACACATTGGACCTGTTCTGTTTCTGCTCTTTGTCAATGACGTTGCATCCTGCTTTGGAGTTGCCAGTTGCGATAAATCGTAAAAGTTACACTAAAAAAAAGATCTTGCACTTGTCTTGTAATTAGAACCTATAGTATAGCGAGTTAAAGGATTCATCAAGTACCTATTTTTTCAAACACCAATTTCCCTACTCAGATCTTCCCTATGAGACCAGACTATTGTTGTGTGGTATTGGAAAAGGGCGCTTTTAGAGTTAATCACGTGAGTTGGTGCGGCTTGCCCCGTCTGCCCTTGCCTCATGCCGGCCCTTCTTAGCACTTATTGACCCCCAAAACTTCACCAAAATAAGTTCGCTGTTGTCTACATTTTGAGTATAGCGTTCGTCAAAACGGGTATGAAGTGATCTATATACTCCAAAGCAAGAATCTTCAACCCGCGGCCCGCCTTCTAATTTCTTGCGGCTCCCAGAGGCTAAAGAAAATATTGTTTGGCGCCGCTCCCGTGAATGACACTCCGAGGACGCTAGCGCCACCTAGTTAGAAGAGATCCAGTCTGTGAACTCGCGATCACGACTACCCACAAGGCCACTAGATGGCGTTGCGTGTCTATTGAATCGTTCTAATGATTCTAGAAAGTATCACTACTAGAGGGACCTACTTGTCCAGTCTCGTAGCCGCTCAAAATTTCGAGAGATTCAAAATTGACGCTCTCGGCCTATACAGGGTTATTCACGCAACCCGTTCATTAAAAGTTTTTGATGATGCCATTTAGATAAAAGCTTCAAATTTTGGGATTAAGGTAAGGTCAAGGGGTACTTCTTTTTTGAAATATTTTCAACTTCCTGTCGCTTCCGGTTTAACCGGAAGTTGGTATCAACTTGCTTATTTTAAATGGAACACCCTGTATTTTATGATATTTTTTTATTCTACGGAGATTTTTAATGCCATTTTATGTAGCACGTCCTATACCTAGGTTCAAGCGTTCTTAAGATACTTGACCTTGAACCAAAAATGAGCTTTCGGTATACCAAATTTTAAAATCTCATATTTTTGTAAGTTTTGAAGATATAATCTTCATATTTTGCAGACGATCGGTAAATAATCTTAGGTTTCTATTTTTTTTATTGAATTTGTCTATTTTTATACAGGGTGTCCTAAATTCAGCGGCAAACATTCACATTTTCAAAGCCGCTAAAGTCCGTTTTTTTAAATGGGGCACCCTATAACTTTATGCACTATCAAATGTAGAATTTAATTTTCTATCGAACTGTATTAAGGTTCCCTACACCTATTCGTAACCATTTTCGAAATAATCAGGTTTTTATTAAACTGTCATATGTATTTGCTAAATGGTTACACCTTTCCGTAGTAAGCCATGGAAAAACAATTGTTGTGCTTTTCTATTCAACATGACAGCTGATTTGAAACTTTTAAATTAAAATAAAATAACACTCAAAAGCTGATATTCTCAATTTATTTTATATTCGCGGAGAATGTTACAAAATATTGGAGAGAAAGTGCCATGTTTTTAATGAAAAACATCCTCATTTATCGCCAATGAACAAGAGAAAATTGAAGAGGATTGCAAGGAAATTTTTTCGTTTCGGAAAAGTTAAAGTTATCCATATCTACTAAGTTTGAGACTGTTCTAAACTTGTTTTAGTGAACTTAGAAATTATAGCAATCTAACAATCAACAATAAATAAATAAAATAATAAAATTGGATTATAACAAATGTTCTATATGCTGTCCGTTCACTTGAAGACACATTTCAATTCTTCTTTGTACAGTTGCTGTGGCCCGTTGAATTTGTCCGTTTTCTAATTCGGCAAAAGCTGTTCATATCCTGTCCAGTAAATCTTGTTGGTTATTTACTAGGGAAGCATAGACTTTGCCTTTGATAAATCCCCATGAATAAAAGTCTAGGGGTGTTAAATCAGGCGATCGCGGGGGCCATCTCCAAGCGCCATTGGGATCAATCCAGCGATCTTCAAAAATTCGAGATAATTGGAGATAAACTGCAGCGGAATTATGTGCTGGTGCCCCATCTAATTGATACCAATAATTTTGCAGCTCACAAATAGGAATTTCTTCTATAAGTTCAGAAACCGTCCCTCGTAGAATTTCCAAATACTTATCACTGTTTAAATTGTCTTCATAAATACGCACCTGATCATTTAATACTATACCGAAAACATTGAAGCTAAACCTCTCTTGAGAACTCGTTTCGCGTAAAGTGTGCGGATTTTTTGCTGACCAGAAATGTTCGTTTCTTCTATTTGTTATTCCTTCTCTAGAAAATATCGCTTCATCGGTCCAAAATATTTTTGAAAGGAATTGAGGGTCCTCTTGAATTTTCAAAAACATGAATTCGCAAAATTCTACTCGTCGGACGTCATCACCAGGTCTCAAGGCTTGCACGTTTTGGAAGGAATAAGGGTGCATATGATGTTCGCTCAAGATTCTTTGGACAGATGAAGAAGAAATTCCCAAATCGTTTTCTGCAGACGGTATTGAACTTTGCGGGTTTGCGTGGAAATAAGCTAATGTGTTTATTACGTTATCCTCGGCATTTGTCACTGATTTCGGAACATTTTTTGAAACTTTAACCTTGCCAAAACGCAAAAAGTTCGTTTCAATCATCTTGAATTTTGACTTGTTCATTGGCGGCAAATCAGGGTGGCGTTCATTAAACACACGACACGTTCTCTCCAAAATTTTATAACATTCTCCATGAATATAAAATAGAATATCAGCGTTTGAGTATTCTTCCATTTCGATTTAGAAGATTTAGTTTATCACTGACAGCTTTCGATAAATAACGCATACTAATCATCTGTCATATTGGATATTGGATCTCAATTGTTTTTCCATGGCTCACCATTGGAACATGTAAACATTTAAGCAAATACATACGATATTTTTATAAATCCCAATTATTTCGAAAATGGTTACGAATAGGTATAGTGAACCTTAATACAGTTCGATAGAGAATGAAATTCTACATTTGATAGTGCATAAAGTTATAGGGTGTCCCTTTTAAAAAAACGGACTTTAGCGGCATTGAAAATGTGAATGTTTGCCGCTGAATTTAGGACTCCCTGTATAAAAATAGACAAATTCAATAAAAAAAAAATAGAAATCTAAAATTATTTACCGATCGTCTGCAAAATATGAAGATTATATCTTCAAAACTTACAAAAATATGAGATTTTAAAATTTGGTACCCCGAAGGCTCATTTTCGGTTCAAGGAAGAACGCTTGAACCTAGGTATAGGACATGCTACATAAAATAGCATTAAAATTCTCCGTAGAATCCAAAAATATCATAAAATACAGGGTGTTCCATTTAAAATAAGCAAGTTGATACCAACTTCCGGTTAAACCGGAAGTGACAGGAAGTTGAAAATATTTCAAAAAAGAAGTACCCCTTGCCCTTACCTTAATCCCAAAATTTGAAATTTTTATCTGAATGGTATCATCAAAAACTTTTAATGAACGGGTTGCGTGAATAACCCTGTATAAAGCCGGCATCACACGGCAGCGGCCAGTTCTAATTCCAACAGCGAACGAAGCGATACAAGATACAAGCGAAAGAGCGTCAACTAGCAGTGAAGTTGCTACCGGTGCGATAAATGATTAGAGTGAGTTGAGTATAGTGAGTTTTGACGCGTGTAAGGCGGATACTGTATTGTCGCGTGCGTCGCGCAAGTTTAGTTTTGTCGTGGACATTTTTATCGGAGAATTAAACTCGTTTCCTCTACCATGACATTAAAAATGGCTTCTACTTCAGGCAAAAAACGAAAAATTCGTTAGTGTTAATCAAAAACCCGTCTGTTTGGTGTGTCAAGAATCCCTTTCAGCCTTGAGGGAATACAACTTAAAAAGATATTACGATACAAGGCATGTCACAAAGTTTTAGACATTTAAAGGATAATTGTAGCAAGATAAGGTAAGAGCTCTAAAAAGTCAGCTTCAACGACAGCAAGATAATTTTCAAAAGCCGAACATTGAAAATTAAAAAAAAATAGCTTTGAAATCAAAACGTTTTACTGATGGTGAATTTATCAAGGAATATATGGAGGCCGCCATTGAAATATTGTGCCTGTCTCAAAAACAACTTTTTTCTAAAGTTAGTTTGTCCGGTCTTACTGTCGCCAGAAGAACCGAAGAGTTAGCGGCAGACATTGCAAATTCACTTAAGGAACGTGTATCGAAGTTCATATACTATTCTGTTACGCTCGACGAAAACACAGATTTAACCGATACCGCTAAATTAGCTTTCTTTATTCACGGCATTCAAATCATTTTGAAATCACTGAAGAGATTGCTGCCCTTTTTCCGATTAAAGGAACTACAAAGGATGTAATATTATAAGTGTTGTAACAGACGGTGTACCATCCATGGTAGGAAAAAATGAAGGGCTCGTGGGTTTGATTAAGAAACAGCAAAAAGATCTTCCTTTGATGCATTACCATTGTATGGCTTAGCAACAAAATCTTTGTTTATTTATTTATTTATTGTATACACTACGGAATGATAATTCCAAATGATATATAAGTAATACAAACAGAAAATACTTAAAATAGAAACAGAAAAAGAAACACTAGAAAGAGGGAAAACAAGAAATCAAACAGTCTGTATAATTTAAAATAAACGTGTGTAGTTAAAATGTAATAAAATATGTGAAATTTAACTAAAGCTATTTGTACAAAATTTGTCTTTTTATCTTCGATAAACCAGAACTGAAGATATCACAGTCAGAATAGAGGCGGTTGTAGTTGTGTAACATTCTGTCAACAAAAGCATTGAGTCCATAGTTTGTACGGTGTGGACGTTCATAAAACAGTTGTTGCTGCCGTCTATTGGGAACCAGTAATGTGATTAACTCTAAAAGTTCAGAGCAATTAATTAAATTGTTCATGAGTTTATACACAAAGAGAAGCATTACGACTCTTTTCCAGACTCTTCATTCCACACAACAATAGTCTGGTCTCATAGGGAAGATCTGAGTAGGGAAATTGGTGTTTGAACAATAGGTACTTGATGAATCGGTTTTGGACCTTTTTTTGTGGTTGTTATAACTCGGAGTCCAAATAACTGAGCGATACATGAGGATGCTGCGTACAAGGCAGTTGTATAAACTCATGATTGCTTTGCTATCGTTAGTGTATTTTGTATTACGTTTGATAAATCCCAACATTCTGAAGCTCTTGAGTATAATACTATCCAAGTGCTGATTAAAGGACAACTTCTGATCGAAAATAATTCCCAGGTCATTTATATTATTTACAGAGTTAATAGGTTCGTTGTATACCTTATATGTAGAGATAATCGGATTGGCATATTTATAAAAGCTAACTGCCTTGTACTTGGATACATTTATCTTTGGTAGGTTGTCAGTGCACCAGGAAGCAAAAATGTCAAGGTCAGACTGCAGTGAATTGGCACTGCTATCGACAATATTGTACAATTTTAAGTCATCCGCGTATAGGAGGAAGCGGGATACTCCAAAGCAGGATGCAACGTCATTGCCAAAGAGCAGAAACAGAACAGGTCCAATGTGCGACCCTTGAGGGACTCCAGAAGTCGCAATGATTTCTCGGGATGAAGAGCCACAAATCTGTACATATTGTCGACGCTCAGAGAGGTAAGATTTGATCAACTCTAGGTAACTTCCGGTAATGCCAATTTCGGATAGTTTATTCAACGGGAGCGGATGGCAGACGCTGTCGAAGGCTTTAGATAAGTCAGTGTAGATTGAGTCGACTTGGTGACCCGCCTCTATTGATGATAATAGAAAGTTTTGGTAAACTGCAAGGTTGGTGGTTGTTGAGCGTCTTCTATCAAATCCATGCTGTTCTGGAATAGATTTCGTCGGTTAATATAGCTTCGAAAAACTTTGGAATGGCTCAAAGTATTGATATACAACGATATTTGGTGACGTCGCTCTTGTCACCGGACTTAAAGATAGGTACGAGGTTAGAGACCTTCCAAATTTTCGGGCAGGATCCACTATCAAGTGAGCGTTGAAAGATGCTACGCAGGGGTGATGACAAAGACCCTGAACATGACTTTAAAAATATAGCGGGAATGCCGTCGGGATCAGGTCTCTTAGACGGGTCAAGGTGACAAGTCAGACCATCGGCAACTTTCTATGTTTCCAACGTGTGGGATGCCAATGTAGTAGAGAAACGGACAGGTGCCACATTCGTCACGTCAACGTTGTTGTTGTTCGAATACGATGACTGAAAGTGCGAGGCAAATCCATCGGCAATAAGCTGAGCTCCGTCAAGCTCACGATCTTCGTATCTCATCCGCTGGGGTAAATTCGAGTCTTTTTTGAGGTTATTTATGTAGGACTAGAGATGTTTTATATTTTGAGGAATTAAAAGTTCAGTGTTTGTGACATATAGGAGGTAGCACATATCAGTTCGAACCTTAGCCTCGCGACGGGCATTAGAATAAGCCAAATAGTCATCATGGAGACCCGATCGTTTGAACCTCCTTTAGAGTTTGTTTTTGTGCAAAATCTACAAATATTGATGAGGTGATGAAAGTGGTCATAAAAACTGTGAACTTCATTAAATCAGGCGGCCTCAAGCACAGAGAATTTCAAAATTTTTGTTCGTTGACTGAGCAGAGGAAAAATACTACAAGGAAAAGAAAATCTTATTAACAACCTACTTGATACTGTGAAGGCATTTGAATTTAAACTGGATTTATGGAAAAATCAGTTGTTGAAAAAAGAGTTTACGCACTTTCCCAAACTGAAGAGTTGCGAATGTACAGGGTGTTCCAGCGAGGACTGAACAGGGACCTATTTTCGACCTTCCTTGTATTTTGGAAAAATTCAAAATAGCCAATCGATGTATTTTTTCTTGTAGAATCCAAAAATGTCATCGAAAAAATATTTGAACCAGAAACAAAAGAGTTACGCTATGCATCAGGTGTTTTTTAAATGTAATGTATTGTTTTTTATACGATTTTTGGAAAGAGTGATTTTTTTTATGTCCGTTCTGATTAAAAGATTTGATTTTGCGATAGCTGTTTATATTACATTTTAATGTTTTACAAACTAAAATTTTAGCTTCACCTGTTTAAAATATACGATTGGTTGGTATAGGTGATCAAGGTAAAATGACGTTTGAATGTTTTGTCAATAAAAATTGACATTATTTTAATTATTGTCGAAGTCTTCACCTAAAAAATATATATTTGACTCTGATCGAAATGAAATACTCTTTGGACGAGAGACTACAGATTGTTATGCTATTTTACAAGTGCCAAGAAAATGCAAGAGAAGTAAGAAGAAGATTTATTGCAAATTTTCATAGAAATATATCCATCAATACAATTCTAAGGATAAAAAAACCTATTTGAGGAAAATAAAACTTTACATGATAGAAAAAGAAATATACAAAGAAGAAATCGAGACCAGGCCATTATAAATTATTTTCAAGTTAATCCAACCAAACCTATTTCGGATGCAGTTCGGGAAGTTCAGTACGGTGGCGGTGTAAGGTGCAGAAGAGTTACCCGAGGGACTGTTCACAGGACTCTGAAAATTCATAAATTTAGGCCTTTTCGTATCCTTCCACTTCAGCACCTAACACCGGCACAAAAAGAACTTCGCTTCCAATTTGTTTCTCAAATGGTAATTCGGCAAGAAAACGAAGACCCTGATTTATTCAAAAATATTGTGTGGACCGACGAAGCTACTTTCACAACATCGGGAGTATTCAACAGACATAATAGTCACCACTGGGCCGTTGAAAATCCAAAAAAAGTTCCAGACTATTAAATTTCAAGGGAGGAATTCTATTCATGTTTGGTGTGGGATAAAAAACAATAAAATTTTGGGACCAATATTTTTTAACGGGACTTTAAATGGGCACAGATATTATGAGTTTTTAGAAAACGGAATTGAAAATTTTGAAAGACTTACCATTGGCAGAATATCAGAATTTAATTTGGCAACATGATGGGGCGCCTCCTCATGCCGTGCATGATGTGGTTCAATTTTTAAATCGGCGCCATAACGAATGGATAGGGCGAAATGGAACATATGCTTAGCCGCCCAATAGCCCCGACCTCTCAGTTTTGGATACATTTCTTTGGGGCCATTTGAAGAACGTCGTATACAGACAAGGAAACGAAAATATTCAAGAGATCATGGGAAAAATTGTCGATGAAATAAACCGCCTTAACCAGGAAAATCATATTGTAACAGCAAGTTTAGAAAGTCTACAAAGGGGTTACCGATGTTGTTTCGAGAAAAACGGCGGTCACATTGAAAACTTATGTTATTAGTAGTTTTATTTTATTATTTAATAATTATTTTTTGTTGAATTTCTTTTTCTATCATATAAAGTTTTATTTTCCTCAAATAGGTTTTTTATCCTTAGAATTGTATTGATGGATATATTTCTATGAAAATTTGCAATAAATCTTCTTCTTGCTTCTCTTGCATTTTCTTGGCACTTGTAAAATAGCATAACAATCTGTAGTCTCTCGTCCAAAGAGTATTTCATTTCGATCAGAGTCAAATATATATTTTTTAGGTGAAGACTTCGACAATAATTAAAATAAAGTCAAATTTTTTTTAACAAAGCATTCAAAGGTCATTTTACCTTGATCACCTGTACCAACCTATCGTATATTTTAAACAGGTGAAGCTAAAATTTTAGTTTGTAAAACATTAAAATGTAATATAAACAGCTATCGCAAAATCAAATCTTTTAATCAGAACGGACATAAAAAAAATCACTCTTTCCAAAAATCGTATAAAAAACGATACATTCCATTTAAAAAACACCTGATGCATAGCGTAACTCTTTTGTTTCTGGTTCAAATATTTTTTCGATGACATTTTTGGATTCTACAAGAAAAAATACATCGATTGGCTATTTTGAATTTTTCCAAAATACAAGGAAGGTCGAAAATAGGTCCCTGTTCAGTCCTCGCTGGAACACCCTGTATAGATGTGCACTAGATTTACCCAAAAAAGAGTTCCAATCAAGGTTTTCTGACTTCAGAGATAGTGAAAATTACATCAATCTCTTTGCTCGACCATTCAGTGTAACCGTTGAAGACATGCCAGAAAATTGTCAGATGGAGCTTATCGATTTGCAGTGTAATTCGGAACTGACAGACAAGGTCTTCTTGATTTTTATTCAAAATATGTCGATCAAAACTAGTTTCCTTAAATCCGAAAACATCTGGAAGGAAGTTTGCGGCTCGCAACTACAAAAATAAAACCAAATATCGACACAGTTGTCAAAAATTCTAACCAAGAACATTTTCAATATTTCTGTGACACTTGTGAATCTCTAAGAAACAGGTTTGAAAACTACAAGTTCTTCATTTTTTGAGACTTCAACCTACCATTGGTGGAATGGAACAAGACAATACTTGTGTTCCAAAATCTTTGCCATCTATATCTTCAGAAACTCTTACCACCACAATGAGTTTTCTTGAGCTACAGCAATTATATTCATGAGTATTGGAGAGAGATGAAAATATATTATTACTCATCAACTAATCCAAGCTACCATGTATTTTGCCCAACCAAAGAATAAACCATCTAAATTAGTGATATTAGCTCACTGAGATGTCAAATCAAGGACTTATAATAAGAAAGAAAAAAAGGGAGACAATGCTTCCATTTCTATGCTTACTTCGACTGCATTATTCTATCGATTGAAAGCATGTGGTTTTGAACTGACCTTTTATAACCCCTTGTAAAAGTCTGACAACTAATTAACAGTAACAAAGCAAATCCTTTTAGATTTCACAATATGTAAAAATGAGCAAATGCACCTTACTAATTGATGCAAAATAGTGAACCAAGATATTAAAAAAAACATTTGTGTTTAAATTTACAAGCTGATGAAATTTCCAAACAAAATGTGATAGGCTATTTGACATATAAACAACAAAATTCTTCTGAACTAACTGATATAACCAAATGGAATCTTAGAATATCAATGCAAGAAACATATGTCACTTAGATTTTACCTTCATTTGTTTGTCTTATATGATTGTTGACCCAGTCTTCGAGTCACAGCGTATTAAAAATGTTAATTCCTATTAATTGGAATATCTTAAAATGAATTTTATGTATTAAACAGTAATTATATGATAATACAGTACAATATGAAAGTCTATTACATTTGCTCTATCAAAAATAAAGTAAATTCACACAGGGATCTAGTTTTGTACTTTTGCTTCCTGCTGTTTCTGAAAGGAATTTCTAAAACTCGCATTATTTCTGTAGCATAGGTATCAAAGGTAAATGTAAGACCGAATATAGTATAAAAGAGTGTTTTAAATTATAAATTATATTAACATGCCTTAAATATCACAATGGATATAATAATAAAAAAATGAATATGTACTGATTGACATATATGACAAATCTAACTGTAACAAACTTCAATTTTTAATGAATGCACACTTATGTTCCATTGTTAAAAAAAGGCCGATCATTTTAATATTTGACAGTTACCTAATACATTTAGACCTCAAAATATAAGAGTTCTAACCACACTACACCACACATGTTCTGGGCGCGCGTTTCGCTAACCAAGTTAGCATCATCAGCAGATGATATAAACTAAAGTAACTTATCCTAACCGAGATTATTTATAGATAAATGTGGTCACACTTGGTTGCGCCCGACTACACCGTTGTCAAGTAAACAATAGAGGGGACTATAGGGACTAGGGCCTCTGTCTTTATTTAGTGCTTTCTTACCACATTTAACTATTTCTATACTCTCAAATGCATCCAATAATCTATTATTAGATACATTTTTAATCAACTTATGATTATTTATTCCTATTTGATGATTGTTTTCTAAAGCATGTTGGGCAACGCTTGACTTTTCTGTTCTGCCGTATCTTAAATGTGCCATGTGTTCTTTAAAACGAATGTTTATGGAGCGTTTAGTTTGCCCAACATACTTTAGATCTCAGTCATTACAGCTAATTTCATAGATGCCACTCCTCTCCTTCAAGTCGACTTTGTCTTTAGGGTTTCCAAGGAAATTTTTCAAACTGTTCTCCATTTTGTAGGCTACTCTAAAAACTACGTTTTTAAATACTTTTTCTAGACTTCTCTTATACCTGGGATCGTATGGGATTACTATGAACTTATTGGGAGCCTCAGGTGTTTGAAGAGTAGTGGCATCTTTTAACATTTTCTTATGCTTATATCTATTTACTAATTTATGTACAAAATTACCATTATATCCATTACTTTTAGCTATATTTTTAATCCGATTCATTTCATTGTTAAAACGTTCTTTACTTAATGGAAAATTGACTAATCTGTGAGTTAAGAAATGAAATGCTGCCATTTTGTGTTGACGGCAATGAAATGAATCGGATGTTATATACCTATCAGTATTAGTAAATTTTCTATAAATATTCTAATTTACCGTTATTCCTAATAACTAACGTGTCGAGAAAAGGTAATTGCCCATTGTTCTCCTTTTTGTACGTAAAATTAATAGAAGGATATTTATTGTTTAATGTTTCTAAGAAAGTGTCCAAATTTTCTGTTTTAGTGTCAAAAATAGCAAATATATCGTGTACGTATCTATACCACACCCTTGGGAAATACTTGAGTTCTTTTTTGAACTGGGTTTCTAATCTACCCATAAACAAATTTGCAAGGAACGGAGATAAGCAATTGCCCATCGCAGTTCCCTCAAGTTGTTTATAATATTTATTGTTGAACTGAAAAAAATTTTGTTTCATACATAATTTTGTAAGAAGTAAATATTCATCAACAATTTATTTCCTCAAATTATTGATTTCAAGTAGTTCCTTTAGGTACTCTAAAGCTACTACAGGTACACTAGGAAACAATGAGCTTACATCAAAAGATAATAAAATTTCACCTTCTTTTAAGTGAACATTCTTAATTTTATCTAAGAATTCTAACGAGTTAGTAACATCAAAGTTATCGTACGAGATATTTAGTCTGCTGAATTCTTCTACTAACCATTTTGAAATATTGTACGTTGGTGATTCAACAGCTGAAACGATAGGTCTCATGGACTTCCCAGGTTTATGGATTTTAGGAAGGCAATACAGTTTAGATAACTGTGGGTTACTATGTGTTAGTTTAAATTTTAAGGTATTTTTTACTTCTATTATCATTTTTGATAACGGGTTCTTCTCAATTAAATCGTAGGGACCAGTTTGAATCAAATAGTCTACTCTTTCAAGATAATCTGTTTTGTCTAGTATAACAACCTTATTTCCTTTATCAGCTTTTAAATAAAAACATTCTTTTTTTCTTCAGTCCCTGGATAACTTCAGTATGTTTACGAGAAACATATTTTGACTTGTTGTTAACAACGTTTTTTGAGATTTGACTTCTGCAAGCCTCTCTAATGAATCCCTTAGTTGACTCTGGCACGTATTCAATAGAACTTTCGATATTCGCTATAATAGTTGGTAAACTATTTTTTACTGGAGGCTCTGCAAAATTTATTCAGAAGGGCGATTTCTCTATTATCAAAGGACTGAGAAGAAAGGTTTTCTACAATGTTCTCGACCTTCGAAGAAATTTGTTTTTGTGGTTTCAACTTTCTCAGTTTGGTTTTAAGTGAACACATTTTCTTTAAAAATTTGGCATCAATAACTACGAACATTTTTCTTTGGAAATCTAACCATTGTTCAAATTCTAAATTACCTAAATACCCTAACCAAGTGTGACCACATCTATCTAGTCCAGACGTCCAACGTAACAAGTTGTGGTGTAGTGTTAGTTAGGACATTTAGACCTACTAAGAATACAAAGCGCTATAAAGTAAAATATCAATATTTATATATATTTTTTTAAACTGCCTTCTCATACCACTCACCTTTTACAGTCTCTGGATAAATGCTACTTCAAACCATTGAAACTTGAATGGGATAAAAGGTTAATTAACTGGCAGATCGAAAACCAGAGAAAATTGGCAAAATCCGAATTTGCAGACCCTTTGGGTGAAGTATGGCATCAAGGCCTTAAAACTTAAATAGTTCTTTATGGATTTCTGTCAATCTGAATTGCGTACACAATCACAGGGGTAGAATTCTGGATTTGTTACTTGCTGATGATTCCGTCAATGTGCTCATTTCTCCTTCAAGTTTTCCCCTTGTAAATCTCTTTCATGAACAATCTGATTGGTCAGTTTTATCATCAGAATCTGACATTAACAAAGTGGTTCAAGTCTCCAACGAGATATTATTTCTGCTCTGCAATGACTTGTTTCACCTGGTCGAGCTGATCCCGGATTTCAGAAAGGATATCGACAAACTGGGCTTTTAAAATGTCCTTCGTACTTTCACTTTTTAAGAACGTTCCAAAATTTTGCGATTGCTCACACGCTTCCGCACTCCTATGTCCACGAACCATTATAAATTCACAATCAAAATTGCGGCAAGAAAATCGAATATTTTAAGGATTACAATACACACACTCACAAACGATGTTTACAATACGAGCACGGGAAGACTACTTACTTACTACTTACTTAGAATTATACTCAGATAAATGTTGTAGCGCATTTTTACGGAAACCATCCTCAATACGAACTATCAAAGGTTTTATAAAATAATTCCTATTCCTACTTTTGCCCCTTTACTAACTCCAAGTATTTAAACATCCACCATCAAATTAAAAGTTTTCAATATGACAATTTCATTTTTGAACAGTGGGCCTTGGCGATGGCGTTCTTGTCTTTGAATTGGACATTTGTCTTTGTCGCCGAATTGTCCGTATGTTTATTATGATTTTGAACATTATGGTTTTGAATAACGTTAGCAAATTAAAATAGAATGGCAAATAGTTACTCAAATTCCGATGTCCTAAATTAATTTTATATTCATGGAGAATGTCTGCGAATTGTATCGAAGACATGTCGAATTTTTAATGAACATTCTCTCTATAATGACTGGACTGAAGAAAAGTTTAGACGGATTCAGACTAATTTCTGTAAATTTTGTACTAGTAGAGCCGAAAGAAACCTACCAAAACCCATCACAGACTCCGAGGAAAAAGAAATTACCGTATTACGATATTTCCATGCATATCCTCAGGCATCTATCCCAAGCGCAGATGATCTAAGTATATCATATTCTTCAATTCAAAGGATTCTAAAAAAACATAATATGCACGGCTGTAAATTGATCACTTTGCAAGCTCTTCTGCCGGAAGATGCACCAAAGCGAGATTAATTTTGTGAGATGATGTTAATTCGAACGCAGGAAGACCCGGATTTTTTGAAAGTTATTTGGACTGACGAATCTAAATTTTCACGAGAGGGAATTTTTAAGCGGAGAAATTGACATTTTTGGGCTTCTAAAAACCCAGAGTTTTTACGAGAACGGGCGTTTCAATACAAGTTTAGTTCGAATGTTTTTTGTTTGTTGATGGACAGTCAGTTCACTTTTTGTATTTACGGTGACAGTTTGAATTGGATGGAGTATTTGCAAATTTTAAGAACAACGATAACCGATTTTTTTGGATGGGGTTTCGCTTGCAATTTATCGAAGTTGTTGGTACCAATTCGATGGTGCACTAGCCCATTAGACGTTTGGATCCATGGAATTAACGTCCCCGTTCCCCGGATCATACTCCTTGCGATGCCTATTTATGTGGTGCCATTAAAGAAAGGGTTTATTCAACACCAGTGGAAACGCGAGAGGATTTGGAAAATCGTGTGAGAAGCGCATTTCAACAACTGGATGGTAATGAAATTCGAAGGGCAATAACTGCTAACGTTATGGAGTCAATTCATAATTTCTTAAGAGCCAGTGGTGGGCACTTTAAACAAAATAAATAAATAAATAAATCAATAAATATATACTTCAAACCATTGAACCTTGAATGGGATAAAAGGTTAATTAACTGGCAGATCGACAACCAGAGAAAATTGACAAAATCCAAATTTGCAGACCTTTTGGGTGAAGTATGGCATCAAGGCCTTAAACCTGAAATAGTTCTTTATGGATTTCTGTCAATCTGAATTGCGTACACAATCACAGGAGTAGAATTCTGGATTTGTTACTTGCTGATGATTCCGTCAATGTGCTCATTTCTCCTTCAAGTTTTCCCCTTGTAAATCTCTTTCATGAACAATCTGATTGGTCAGTTTTATCATCAGAATCTGACATTAACAAAGTGGTTCAAGTCTGCTACGAGATATTATTTGAGGGTATCGATAAATATATTCCCAAAAGGGTTGTCTCTGATTGTAAATATCCAAAATGGTTTGACCTTCCCTTAAGAAAACTCATTGGGCAAAAGAATCGTCTTTACAAAAAATACAAAAGGACTGAACAGCAAGTTGATTATTTAGCCTATTCTAATTTACGACGAGAGGTTAAACTTCGAACCTATATGAGTTACCTTTGGTATATTACACAAACCGAACTACTTATCCCTAAACACATCAAATACTTTTGGTCATTTGGTCATTTGTTCGAAATTTAAGAAGAGACTCTAGCTTGCCCAACATCATTATGCTGTGATTTTTTGTGTTCATATACAGCCAAATACAGCTGTGGAGACTTACAGGCACATGTTTGAATATATCGAATCGTTAGAGTGTGTAACCAATAATAACTTTGTAATTCTGTATATGAATTTATGGATTTTTTAAATCTTACACAACACAACTCTATTTACAATCAGTATAATAACCTGCTTGATCTGGTTATTGCAGACATCTATTGTATGGTGGACAGTGAATGTCAATGTTTAGTAAAAGAAGACGTCTATCATCCAACTTTAAATATTACTCTCAAATTAGAAACAAGTAACCAAACTAATAATTTCAGAGCTAACCCATATAATAAAAAATTTAATTTTAGGAAAGCTAACTTTAATTTGCCCTATGAACTTATATTAATTCATGATTGGGCTTTTCTTGAGAATATGTCTGAAGTCAATGCAGCAGCTCAGAGTTTTTATGGTGAATTAATGATTATGTTTGATATATGTGTACCTAAATATAATAATTTTAAGAAGCGTAAATTTAACTATCCAAACTGGTATACTCAGGATATTATTGTTGATATTAGGAGAAAATCTCTTTTCAGGAATAGGTGGCTTAAAACTAAACAAATCAATTTTCTGAATGATTATGGAGACCTTCGAACTAAAATCAAAGAGAAAATTAATGAGGCCTATAATATATACCTAATCTCCGTGCAGGGCTCTATGAAGCTGGATCCAAAACGTTTTTGGAGCTATGTCCAAAGTAAAAAACGCAAATCACGAATTCCAAGCACTATGTCATATAATAGTAATGAAATTACCTCTGAGCAGGACATTGTGGACTCCTTTGCCCACTTTTTTAAGAGTGTGTATTCCCCCTCTAGTACCACGGATCAGAATTCCACGACCCCAATAGCACCTCAAAATAATAGCAACTTAATAAAACTAGGAACTTTGAGTGTAGAAGATGTCACAAACGCGCTAAAATCTCTTAAGCCAAAACTAACATCTGGCCACGACAATATTCCTTCATTTATTTTAAAGGATTGTGCTCATGCACTTGCCTTACCACTTACAACCATTTTTAATTTATCCTTAAACACTAACAGCTTTCCCGAGATCTGGAAAATATCAAAAATTTGTCCCATTTTCAAATCAGGGGAAAAAATCTCAATATCAAACTACCGCCCTGTTTCAATTATCCCAAACTTTGCAAAGGTTCTTGAGAAAGCTGTAAATAATAAATTGTTTTTTCAACTTAAATCTGTTATTATCCCGGAACAACATGGGTTCTTCCACCAACGTTCAACCGTCACAAACCTAGCTAGCTTCCTTCAGGACGTATATGATGCTTTAGATGAGGGTCTTCAAGTTGATGTAGTATACACAGACTTCTTTAAAGCGTTCGACGGCAACCTTATTTCTTTTTTTCAATCATACTTAAAAAACCGTCAACTATTCGTAGAATATAATGGGTATCAATCAGGTAAATTCTCTGCTACAAGTGGGGACCCCAGGGGAGTAATCTATCGCCGTTAATTTTCTCCATTTTCATCAATGATATTGCAATGGGAATCTCTAGCAATACCATCTTATTCGCGGACGATATGAAGGTCTACAGGGTGGTACGTTCCACGGTTGATTGCGAGGAACTTCAGAATGATCTGAAAATTATTACTGATTGGTGTAGCACAAACAAGCTTCCCTTAAATGTACAAAAATGTAAGAAGATGACACTTACCCGAAAGCATAATCAAATTCTGTTTCAGTATAGTATTTCCAATAATATCCTACCTAACTGTGAATCGGTTAGGGATCTAGGAGTAGTTGTTGACAGGACCTTGTCGTTCAATGGTCATATTGAGAAGATAACGCAATCTGCATTGAAAACTCTTGGCTTTCTCATTCGCACAACCAGTAAATTCACTGACAGTGAATGTGTTATAACGTTGTACAATGCACTTGTTCGGTCCAAACGTGAATATGTGCAACGAAAATTCTTAAAACACTTGGCATATAGGTTGGATGGAGTGTATCGAGGGTTTGATCACTCAGCCCTGCTTCAAAGGTTTGGATTTGTGTCCCTCTCTGGTAGAAGGGCTTATGCTTCTTTAACTTTTTTATTTAGGTTGGCCAATAACCAGATCGACTGCAGTTCCCTTCTGCAGAAACTTAACTTTCATGTGCCCCAACGGTATATGAGAACTACGACATATTTCTATCTTCCACTCTATCGAAATTATGGAGAGCACAAAGCCACACTGTTTCGGGCATGTCAGTATTTTAATTCTATCTCTGCAGAGATCGACATTGACATTCACGGTCTAACCTTCAGTAAATTTAGAAAGAAAGTTGTTGAGTATTTACATATGCATTATTGTTAAATAATTATCTTTGGCTGGGCTTTGGGGTGATTGTTACGCAAATATTGTTCCATTTATTTTGTAATTATACCAAGACTAGTTTGAATTTGGTTTTGTGATACTTATTTAGTTTCAATTGTATAATGTACTTAAGTTAATAATGATGTAAACTATATATATTAAGCTAATTTGTCTTGTAATTGGGTTTCCTGTTAGACAATAAATATTATTATTATTATTATTATTAGCTATGAAGGTGAAGAAATCAGTGGTTCAAACAACATTGCTAATGCTTTTGCTGCTCACTTTCAGTCGTGCTACTCCAACCACCAAAACATAGATCTTGGTGGGATGGAGTCCATAAGTTCTTCGGGTATGTCACTGTTTTCACATCATTTTACAGAAGCAGAGATCTGTAACAGAATAAAGACCCTCGATTTATCTAAAAGGGCTGGTCCAGTCCCTAACATTCTTTTGGAGAGATCTAATCAATCATTGTCCAAGCCGTTTTGTAAAATTTTTCAAAAGTCCTTTGATCTTGGTTCCTTTCCGGAGATTTGGAGGTTTTCTACCCCGATTCCAATATTTAAATCAGGTGATAGATGCGACGTAAAAAACTACAGGGGTATTTCTTTACCTTCCCACATATCAAGTTGTTCGAGGCTATTGTCACCGATGAAATTTTTGAATCGCTGAAACATTATATTTCGGGGGAGCAACATGGTTTCTATTGGGGTCGCTCGACGACTACGAATCTGGCGGTATTTCAAAATTACCTAATAACATCAGTTGAAGCTAGCCAACAAATTGATGTCGTTTACATTGACATATCCAAGGCGTTTGACAGTGTCTGTCATGAGCTTCTTCTAGCAAAATTGCAACAGATTGGCCTTTCTGGAAGTTATATTGAGTGGATTAAGTCGTACTTGTTTAATCGACGTCAACAGGTCAACGTGCGTAGCTCGTTTTCCAATGAGATTCTTGTAACATCAGGGGTCCCACAGGGCTCGCATATCGGCCCAATTCTCTTTCTACTCTTTATAAATGACATTGTATCTTGTTTTAAAGTATCGAAATGCCTTTTATATGTGGACGACTTAAAATTATTTTCTCCTGTTTCCCTTGACTCCAATCAACTGCAGTCTGACATTGAGAGACTTAATCTTAACATTACTAAATGTAACGTTCTCCGATGTTTTAAATGCAATAATCCCATTCTTTCCACGTACTATATAAACAACATAAGTCTCGAAGTTGTTACATCTTTTAACGATTTGGGTGTCATTTTCGATGAAAGCCTCACATTTAATCTGCACATTGATAACATAGTGCTTAAGGGTTTTAGACTGCTAGGTTTTATTAAAAGACACACTAAGCATGACACTGATATTAAAGCGATTACTAGTGTCTATAACTCTTTAGTATGGAGTATCTTAGAATATTGCTCTACCATATGGAGCCCTTCGTATCAGTGTCACATCGACAGGATTGAAAAAGTTCAGAATAAATTTGCAAAGTATCTTTTGTTCAAGTTTAACTTTCCATATCAAGATCTGTCTTATAATACAAGAATTCTTCTCTGCGGCCTACAGACCCTTGAGTTTCGGCGAAGAAAGGCACTTCTGATTTTCTTGCACAGATTAGTGAATGGACGGATTGACTGTGAAATACTACTACAGTCAGTCTCCTTTTTGGTCCCTATCAGAAGAACGAGACAATCACAGCTGTTTTTTGAAAGGTATCATCGTACTAATTATGGGTTTAATACATTTGTTGACCGACTATATAATATATATAATTATAATCGTCACTTTTCGGCATACGACATGTTCAGCCTTACCTCAATACAATTAAAACGCAGTTGAATGGATTGATTATGTGATTGTCCTCTGTTTTTATATGTTTTGTCTGATACTTGTGTCACCATTCTTTGTTTTTATTGTTTTTATTATTTGACAATATATATATTTTTAGTCTTATTTTACTCTTAATATTATCTTTTTTTATTCTGCGAAGTCGTACCATTTGGAATGTTTAGAATTCCGTAGAGTATGTTTCTGAAGGACCACTTGCCCGATGCGTGCATCGGCTACGTCCTTACATTAATTAAAAAACATTAATTAAAATATACAATGTTTATTTTATTGAAATGGGACAAAGTGACGTGGACCATTGTGGCCCTTCGGACGATGTGGAATCGGTTTTTTGGTCCTTGTACTAAAAAAGGTTGAAAACCCTTGCTCTAAATTGACCATTGTAAGCTGATTGAAACATTTCTCCGTCGTTGAATATAACTATTCTAAAAAGATCAAATTCGGTGTTCTTTGTTAGTTTGCCTTAAAAATGGCTTTTTACTGCAGCATGTTTACGAGTGGCCGACAGTTGTCTGATTCTACCTACAGTTTACAGTTACAACTGATCCGGGAAAAACAGCTTCTGTTTTGGCAATTACAGCGGATTTGAACATATTGTTCGGTAAATATTCTACTAAGTTATTATTTTCCTGATGAGTTAAACAAACACTGGACTGTCCAGTACCTGCTGATGTATCCAGGCTATGTTATCTTTTCACCTTTATATCGTGAAGGGTACTTTTCGGAGCCCCTAATCGTTTAGCTACCCTTCTTTCATGTTAGTTCTCTTCAAGCACAGCAATTATTTTAGCTTTTTCAGCTTTTGATAAAAGCAGTATAGTTGTGAAACTTGATATCCAGTCACTATAACCCAGGTATTGAGTTACATTAGCTAATCCAAATATAATTACCCCACCCTCGGTTATTGCCGGAATATTTCGTTGAGCAGTTTAGAAAAAAAAATTGTACATTGCAAATTAGAATTTTGATTGTTCTGTTTACCTCAAAGAGATGGCTTATGTTTTCCTGAACACTTGCAAAGGTATATCTTAATCAAATTAACTTGTGGCATAAAGTAATTGATCTAGAAAAACCCCATATAAAAATGTATATATACTTTAATTCCAAAATTGTTTATTGCAGATTATTAGAAATTATAAACTTGAATGGACCGGTTCTGTTCTTGACTCCAGATCTCTACTCATAAATGCTCCGAATGGACCAATTTTAATTAAATTTCATCCAAGGTAGTGTAGGTTAAGTGTTAGTTGATAGAATCTGACGTAGGATTTTTCGTAGTAAAACTTATAATTAGAGATGGCCTGTATATCGATAGTTATAGGTATATCGATATACAACGCATCTCTCTTTGTAAATAAAGAGTCATAAACAACTGGTTTGACAAATATTACTGTTTAACAAATCGTCCCAAGCTATAAATAGGTGTCAAGTGTCATAACCACAGTCATTAGACTGCGACCCCAGCACAATACCGATAACAGGATCAGCTTTCTGGGCTTCTTTGATTTTCGTGCCGATAAGTTTAGTCGATAGCCTGTTAGTTTGTACACTGAGAAAATAGCATTCTTATTGATAACAAAATAATTATTGTTTTACATACAAAGTGAAAACTAACTCTGAACTAAAAAAATGTAGATCAAAAAGTCGATTGTTTTAATAAAAAGTGTTTTTTTTTTTTAGTTTAAGGGCAATTATTGAATGGGCAATTGAAATTAAATGTGGAAAGTTTAAGTTCCTAAAAAACGCGATACTTAAATATAAAAACCCATATAAAATACATTGCTGTCATTTGTAACATTTGACATTTAATGACGTATTTCATATGTGAAAGTTCAAATTTATAAATTTCGAAAGAAACTGATAAAATGTTATTTAAAAATGACCGTGTTTCTGGAGACAGAATCTGTACCAGCACTCCCCTTTTATCGCTATTCTGTACTGGACTGTCACTGTTTAACTGTGGATAAATATAAATTACCCTATTTATGTACCATCGTCACCAAATGTAACTAGGACAGTATCATATTAGCTCTTGAACTGTTATATGTTTTTTCCTGTCAAATGTTTGTCAAATTATGAATTTTAGGTTAAAGACAATAGGGAAGTCCAACAATCTGTCATGTCTTATGACAGCATAGGTTGACAACCTAGGGTTTGTTTAAAGATTACACCTAATTGGGCAACTTGACCAATGATAAAATAGTAAACTTTTGTCTTAAATGTAATTTTCAATTAGGCAGTCCAAAAAAACAACTGCTTGTCCTACGACAGGTTTTTGACCAATTTATTGTGGGACTTATCAAACCAATATATAAGCCTCATTGGCTAAATCAGTTTGTTTGTGCTACGACAACCCAAAAATGACATGACAGTGACAGATCGTTGGAGTGCGTAATGAGTTTATGCAGTTTTGAATTGAATAGCATGCAAAAAGTATGTTTGGCAGCAGCAGTTGTTCTTATTTCTTATTTAATTTTTATTTTTTGTATAAACCACCTCCGAATCCTTAATTTAATTTAATTTTTATTTTATTTTACCTGCTGTATACTTAGTATCACTCAAGAAAAGTAATCCAATCACACATTTTTATGCTTTTCGACCAATAAAATTATTAAAATTGGATAGGAAAAATTCGAACTTCAGTATTTTTAATAAGAGCTAATATACAGGGTAACCAACCGAGAAACTTTCCAGTCAGATTTTATTGGTTTTCGCTGAATTTTCAAGGGTAAAGGTTTTTTTGAGTATTTCAGTTATTATCTAGTATAGAGTTTATAGGCAACCAGTGTGTATGAATTATTTTTTAGAAGGTAAGACCTGTTTGTCCTTTTTTTACCACTTTGTTAAGTTGATAAGTGATAAAAATAGATATGTTTACCTTCTGTTGTCTATGGCCTAATACTAATAAGGTTTTCTATTATTTCTAATTTATCGCATTTTTTTGCCTTTTTATGTGTTAAAAATTGTTTTTTTTTACTTAGAGTGATGTCTCTAAAAGTACAAAAGTAAATTTTAGATGCAGGGGTATTTTTTTCTATAAAACTATGTCAAATTTTACAATTTTAGTGCTGTAGTAATAGAGTTTTTTACCGAAGAGATTTTTAATATTCGAAATTTAATTATTTTTTTAAGCAGTTTTGTATATTGTGTTTGTGGTTTCATTTTTATTGATGGTTTATTTGCTTCCCGAAAAAGATAGGTAAGTTTTAAATACAAGGTAAAAATGAAAACTTATTTAAAAATAAATCAAATTTCAAATTTGTAATAGATTGTCTCTAGATCTAAAATATACTTTGTAAGTACATACAGGATGTATATTTTCAGCGGTGCCACTAGAAATATCTCTGCGTCGGTTACGTTGTATTTTTAGTACTAGTTTTAAAGTTTAATATCATACATACTAAAACTGTATTACGGGTCTATATAATTGATTATGTATACATTTTTTATAGAGGTAATTTTTATACATGTATTTTTGTATTCTCCAAACCTTTCTACTTATATATACTCCATAAAAAAGTATATGGTAAAAAATTGTTAAAAGGTACGATTTTCTCATCATCAAATATTAAAAAAAAAGATCAATTTAAATAAAAAATATCATGTAAACAGGGGAACGCAATGCTTTGTTTTCGAGATATAGGGTCATAAAATGTTAATATTTTTTTGTTTTTAAATAAAATTTAGTACACGGTGTTCTGTGTCACTGGTCATTTTTAAAACAGAACCAAATGTCACATTATATTCTGTAACTTTTCGATGTTCTAGGCTTTTTCGTTATTTTGCACCGTTTAAGAATTATTTTGCAAAATGTGATTTCGTGCGCACAAAGGTCATAAAGTATTATCACAATTATATTATCGATGAGAGAAACACGATGTTTAAAAACCACGTCTTTGATATTTTCATCGATTGATGGCGCATGGGTAAGCTCTACAGGGTGTTCCATTATATATAGAACCCCCCTTTAACTTTTTTGTCTGGTACTATAGAGACAAATGTCTTAATAAGTAGTTTTTAGGCAAGTAATATTAATATATACAGGGTGGTGTGGAAAAGCGCCGCGAAGAAGAAAAGGGCTGTGTTTTTTCCTTATGGAACACCCTATATCTTGTAGGCTTAATGGATAGATCTCGTCTTCCTGATTACGAATATATATAATTTGTAACATTTTTAAATATTACCATCAGAAAAACGATTTTTTGCAATAAACCCGGCTGGCCCGGCAGTAGGCCACGGATCGTCGACGCACTTGTTTTGACTGACACATAATAGGTATATCTGACAAAACTTTTGCCAAACGCGTCCTTAGGAGTTTAAAGTGAGTTATTCGGAGCAAGAAAAATTTGATATATTATCTTTATACATTAAAAATAACAAAAATAGATGTGCAGCTAGACGGGAATATATAACTATTTATCGAAATAGGCGCATACCAGCTTTAAACACATTTAGGCGAATATATGAACGATTTGGTGAGAGTTAATCTTTCGAGAGGCCAACAAGAATCATTACTACTAATGAGGATATAGAATTAGAAATCCTATTATATTTTCAAGGTATGATTATTTATAACTTTTTAACAAGTTGCCCCACATACATAGTTTTATTATTTTTTTCTAGAAAATCCTGCCAATCCAATTCGAGACGGTGTTAAAGATCTACAAAAAAGTATTGGCATGATACGTAGAACATTAAAAAAATATAACTTTCACCCATTCAAGCCGAGAAAAGTTCAACATTTAACGGAAGCAAACAAACTAGAATGTTTACGATTCTGTAGAGATATATTGGAACAATCCGAAACAGATCCAAACATCTTTAACAAACATTCTGGAAGGCGTTCAGTAAATGTGTGGTGTGGAATACAAAATAATAGAGTTTTCGGCCCAGTTTTTTTACAATCACAGTCTGACGCATGATATTTCAGCAAGATTTCAGCAGGTAACAAATTTTTTAAATGAAAACTATGAAACCTGGATTGGTAAGCATGGAACGATTAAACGGCCACCGAACAGCCCGGATTTAACTCTCCTTGATACTTTTTATGGGGTTATTTGAAAAATAATATTTACTTTAAAGAACACGACAGGATAAATATACTTCAGAAAAATATCCAAAATGGCATAAGAACTATAAATCAAAATCCATTTTGGATAGTAAAAGCGATTGATAAATTGAAAAGCGCGTATCGTCTTTGCATAGAAAAGAACGGTGAATGTGAGTTTCTTCTTATTTATAAATATTACTATAATAATATATTCTAATTTTTAAACATTACTGTTCTAAAGAAAACTTTCCTTTCGGTAACGAAATATGACTTTTTATTTTATGTATAATAAATCTGAAAGAGCACAAATCTTATTATTTAACATGTTTTGCTAAAAAGCCAATGGCTAAATTCAATAAGTTCCTCGTATGATCGTAAACACGATCTTTGCGCCATGTTCTGTTGCCATTTATAATTAAAAAATTTTTCTGCTCCGAATAACTCACTTTAAACTTCTAAAGATACGTTTGGCAAAAAGTGTTGTCAGATATAATACCTCAAAACAAGCGCGTCGACGATTCATGGCCTACTGTCGCGCCAGCCCAGTTTATTGTAAAAATAGTTTTTCTGATATTAATATTTAAACTTAATATAACAATCTATATATATTCGCAATTAGGAAGACGAGGTCTATCCATTAAGCCTACAAGATATAGGGTGTTCCATAAGGAAAAAACACAATCTTCTTCTCCGCGCTTTTCCACTCCACCCTGTATACATTATTATCACTTGCCTAAAAACTACTTATAGTGCCCTAAAACTTTTGTATAAGACATTTTTCTCTATAATATCAGATACAAAAGTTAAAGGGGGGGTTCCATTTATAATGGAACACCCGGTACACATATCTAAATTGATCAACCAATGTTTATAACAAAAGGTACCTTTTCAATTTTTTTATGATTTTATTTGACGGACTATGCTGTTTATAGTATTTTAAGAATGGCCGAATTGTAAACCAAGTATACACTTTTACACTATAATGATAATATGAGATTTTTCTATCTATTAATATATTTAAGGTGAGGTAATAAAGATCTGAAAAATAAAACTCTTTTATTTGAGACAGTACGAATATCTTCAAGTTTGGTCAGTGGTGAAAATATGACTGAGCATTAGACTATGTCAAATTAGAATTACTTTTCGACGTTTCGATTTCCGGAGGTTTCTTCAGCGATCTTTACTGAACGAAATTAAAATACTGTTGTTTTAGATCCCTAAAGTGGCCTAATATAATCAGATACGATATGTTAACATATGTTACTTTAACAGGGTACCATGACAAAACGGGGATTAAAACAAACCTGATAAAAGAAATTTTTAATTTGATTAAATTCGATATTGTGGCTTACGCAGTTAACAAATAAAATGCGTTACATGTAAGAGCTATTCAAAATATATAACTATTATATAGAAAAATAAATTATAATTTGTAAAGATTCTCTTTATAATACAAAACTACGTTCTGTGGTCCATTGGCTAGGACTTTTTGCCCATTGCGCAACACTAAAGTGTTCATTTTTATAGTTAATTCACTACACTTCGACGCAGATTATACCCAGCAGATGCAAAAGTGCGTCATATTGAGAGGTTTCGTCCGCGGCCGCAAGAGATGTATCGTCGATTGTCGCTCGCCAACTGAAAACTAGCTGGTTCTACGCCGGATCGAAAGATTTCGCATCTGGTCAGTGTACAGTCTGTGCTACCAATCCCTTTTTTTTTGTTTGTTAATTTCTCGCATGTCGGTAGGTAGACTCTGAAGAAGTAATTGAGTTCGTTCAGAAAATTAGAATTACTTTTCGATATTTTGCTTTTGATTACCTGAGGCATCTTCAGGAATCTTTACCGAACCAAATTAAAATACTGTTGTTTTAGATCCCTTAAAAGGCCTAATATGATCAGAAACGAAAGGTTAACATATGTTAATTTAACAGGGTACCATGACAAAACGGGGAGTAAAACAAACCTGATAACAGAAATTTTTAATTTGATTAAATTCGATATTGTGGCTTACGCAGTTAACAAATAGAAAATGTAGACCATTCAATACTGTAAACTGACTCTTAACGACTAGTGCTTTACAAAAGAAAAAAATTAAATATAAAACTAGATAATTAGTTGAGATTACAGACATTTTCTATTCAATGAAACACAGTAAAGACTAATGAGTGATGACATGATCAAGTTTCCTAATCATTACGAAATAACGCGTTCGAAATATCCCCTTCATACAACTTACAATGTGTTACATGTAAGAGCTATTCAAAATATATAATTATTTTGAAAAAATATATGCTTAATAGAAAAATAAATTATAATTTGTCAAGATTAAGATTGTTCTTCTCTTTATAATATAAAACTACGTTCTGTGGTCCATTGGCTAGGCCTTTTTATCCATTACATAACACTAAAGTGTTCATTTTTATAGTCAATTCACTACACTACGACGCAGATTATAACCAGCCGATGCAAAAGTGCGTCATATTGAGAGGTTTCGTCCGCGGCCGCAAGAGATGTATCGTCGATTGGCGCTTGCCAACTGAAAACTAACTGGTTCCATGCCGGATCAAAAAATTTTGCATCTGGTCGGTGTAGTCTGTGCTATCAATCCCTTTATTGTTTGTTTATTTCTCGCATGTCGGTAGGTTGACTCTGAAGAAGTAGTTGAGTTCGATCAGACTAGCCAAAATCAGAAACACCGCATACATTAGAAGACATATAACTCCTACTCGTTTGTCTAATCTGAACTTATTGAGCGCGAAAGCGACGTACAGCATTAACAGCGATGAGAGGAGAGAGATGGCGCTGTACTCGATTCCGGCTGAGTTGATTCCGACCTGAAAATTTTAAAAAATGGTTGTTAAGGGCTACATCTTTTAATTATCTTACTATTAAAGCAGGAAACGAGTATTAAACGATACATTATGGAAAATCGCCAATTACTCGTACATCGACAGTTCTTAAGCAAATTTTAAATTCTTAATTGTACTGCTCCACGTAAATCACTTGATATCTACAGCGTGAAAAGTACAACAGAAACTTTATTAGTTTAGAGAACGGGTCGGATATTTAGCCATATACAAAATATGGTTTTTAAGCTTGAAAAAATGCTCCGTCGTTTACTGAGAAAATGGTTTTTAAAAAAAAAAAAAAATAGTTCTTTATTATACAAGGGAAAAAAAATTTAGCTCGAGGTTGACCGACGCGAAGCGGAGGGATACAAACAAACCCAGAGCTAAAATCTAATGTTTTTCCCGGTTTAATATACTACTTTTTTCTGTGACGGGAAAAAACGACGATTTAATATTGAAAATAGTTGAATGAAGTCAGAAAATTATCGATGTGAAATTTGAATCAAATATCTGTCAATTTATTTATGTGATTCAATTAAAAAATTGCGAACATAGTGGTTGTTTAGTAGATATTGTGAATAATATAAAGTTAAAAAATGTCCGATTCCGAGTTTTCTCTGACTCCACCTGACTCCGAAGAAGCAGCGAGATACCAGAAGAGATACGATATTGGCTAAATTAAAGAAAAGTTGCATTACTGGGAGTCTAATCAAATGCTGTCGAAAATTTTGTCAGATATTCGATTGTTTTCGAGATTTTAAGAAAAAAGTGACATTTTGGGACATCTTTTTTACTGTTTCCTGACTTTATTTGAAGAGATATCTGAAAATAAATGTTACTTTCGAATTGCCACGTTTGGGTTTTTCGTGGTCATCGTCAACTTTACTTTTTTAAATAGGGATTATTTTATTTTATGCTTATTAAATTCGCCTTTTCATTCTGAGTTCAACGACATATCGGACATAGTATTTAAAGAACGTTTCGAGTTATAAGGCTCATAATCAATACCCAATATCTTACAGGTTTTTTTTTATATCTGGTGCCCTACCTAGAGGTTTTATTTTAGGAGCTATAAGAAAACCTTATATACAAAAGTTAAAGGGTTTTTGGCGTATTATCTTTTTGAAATGTTACAAAAAATAAATCCGCATCGGAAAGTGCAGAAAATTATAACATTTATGTTTTTTTTTTTAATGGAATTGCCTCGAAGAGTATTTCCTTTTGAAAAATATATACATTGTTGATATTTGGATGAGACGTTTTCCAAATATTTGAATTTAAAGTGTTAATACATTGATTGATTTCAAAAATTTCAATTTCTAGTCTCTAAAACAGTTTAATATGTGAGACATTTTTTGTCATCATTTTATTAGATCCTCAATTACGCTACTTTTTTCTAATTAAACCCACATCTTATCTCTTTTGGTTTATTAGATCTGTAGAGTGCATTCTTAATCGGGACATGCACAAGTGTCAAATTAGAGTTTCTATCGAACGTTTCGACTTCGATTGCGCGAGGCATCTTCAGGAATCTTTACGTAACCCGTATGTCTACTGAAGTTTTTTTTGTGTTTAAGTTCAACATTCAATATACTTTTCCACAGGAGCAAGGGCTTTTATATACTCCTTCTGTTTGATAAGGTACAGTATATTTCGGGGATCGCAAACATTGTCAAATCTTCTTATGTGTATGTTGGACAGGACACTTAATATATACTAGACTTAAAGAATGTTGGAAAAAATATTTCAAATTAATATAAGTGCTGCCATCTATGTTGAATAACATGATTTAACTATTTGCGCCCTCTGTATGTTTTTTGCAACACTGTATTTTCTGCTCTATGAATAAAGTTAGTCTTTTTGCAAGTTTCCAATGGACGCATGTCGTTTTATTTCATCCCGCATATATCCACGAAATCCCACAGAATAACAGGTTACGAAGAGTGGTCGTATGCAATGGAAAATTTTCTCATCTTGGAGGGACTGCAAAAATGTATCGATGGTTCCGAAACTGATACAACGTTAGTTTCAAAAGCGAAAATTGTGTTATCCCGCGATCCTTCTTTATACGTGCATGTTAGGGAAGCAGGCACAGCACAAGAAGTCTGGAAAAAATTAAAGGAGCTGTATGAAAACAAAGGAGTCACCAGAAAAATTGCTCTATTGAGAACGCTCATTAATTTGAGGTTAGAAAACTGTTCGTCAATGGAAAATTATGTGAATCAGGTTATTGAGACTTCACAAAAACTTTCCAGGGCTGGTCTCAAACTTGATACCACGTTTCTCGGAAGTTTGCTTTTAGCGGGATTGCCGGATCGATTTACTCCTATGGTAATGGCAGTTGAACACAGTGGGATCGATATTACCACTGATGCCATTAAGTCGAAACTTCTAGATATGCAAGAAGATGGCAGCATCCATACTTCGTCAGCTGGCGCGTTTGTAGGAAAGTCAACGTCAAATACAAAACGACAGAATCAGCTGAGTGGACGTCGGAATTTCGACGGCAAATCAAAACACGAAAAAAATAACAAGAGAGAAATTATTTGTTACAAATGTCAGCAGCCAATGTCAAAATGTCCTAAATGGAATGCTAGTAAAACCGATGAACAAAAAAGTGCCTTTACAGCAGTTTTTCTTAGTAAAAAGTTCAATCATGATGAATGGTACCTTGATTCTGGGGCAAGTGTCCACTTGACTTGCAGGCAGGACTGGATTAACAACAAAAGGGAACCAATTCTTAAACAAATCATGGTGGCTGACAGCACTCAAGTTCCAGTGGAAAGCTGTGGGGATATTGAGATTTTCACAAAAGTGGGCAACAACTTTCATAATGTTGAAATACAAAATGCTTATTTTGTCCCTAGTTTAACAACAAATTTGTTGTCTGTAAGTGAACTTATGAGGAAAGGGAACCTTGTTAAGTTTGAGATAAACTGTCGTAAGATATACAACAAATACGGAGTTTTGGTAGCTATGGCTTTCCTGAGTGATGGTGGCTACAAAATAGAACCATCTCAGAAGTGCTTGTTTGCTGGGCAAATAGTAGTCAGTGGAGATTTGGCCCAAGAGATTAGGACACATTAACTCTCGATCTTTAAACAAAATGAGAGATGGTTTGGTAGGAGGTGTTGAATATTCGTGGCAGATACAAATAGAACAAAAAAACTGTGAAGTTTGTTGTGAAGCAAAGCAAACCCGTGAATCTTTTAAACACCAAGGTTGTAGGGCAACAGAATTACTACAGTTGGTACACACAGATGTTGCAGGATCCATGGAAACAACCTCCATAGGTGGATCTAAATATTTTGTTCAGTTCCAAGATGACTTTAGTCGAATGTGCTTCACATACTTTATGAAAACAAAGGATGAGGTCTTCAAGATGTTCAAAGAGTTTCAAAGTTTGGTTGAGAAGCAAGTGAATAAAAAAATTAAAGTTTTGCGCTCAGACAATGGTGGTGAATATGTAAGTAAGGAATTTGAAAGTTATTCAAAAGGTCAGGGTATAATCCATCAAACTACAAATCCTTATACACCCGAGCAGAATGGGGTTTCTGAAAGGATGAATCGTTCTTTAGTAGAGAAAGCTAAGTGTTTACTTTTTGAAGCAGGTTTGGACAAACGTTTTTGGGCCGAAGCCATAAATACAGCATGTTACTTAAGAAATAGGTCAGCTGTATCAAATTTAGCTAAAACACCATATGAGATCTTTTTAATCAAAAACCAGAATTAGGACATGTAAGAATATTTGGCAGTCCGGCCATGACTCATATACCCAAAGAAAAAAGAAGAAAATGGGACAAGAAATCAGAAAAAATGATTTTAGTTGGTTTTTCTGAGACTACGAAAGGGTATCGGCTATACAATCCTATAATAAATAAAGTGTGTACGAGTAGAGATGTAGTTATATTTGAGAAAGGGCGAGATACATTAAAGCTTGACATTGGTTTTAAAGAACAAAATGAGACAGAGTTTCAGGATAAAAGTTTAAAGGAGTCTTCAGTGTCAGTGGGGATTCAGTTTGAACCTGAAGAGAGCCAAAATGCATCAGAAATCTTTGAATCTACAGAAAGTGACACAAATTCTAAGGACAGTGATGAAGAATACATTTGTCCAAATATTAACGTGCCTGTGGAACCTGCCAGAAAATCAGAACGTGCAAGAGTACCAAAGAAATTTGATGACTATGTCACATATATGTACCCTAACGTGACTGAGGACTATTATAGTGTAGACGATTTACCCGTCACACTGTCAGAAGCACTATCAAGCCCAGATAGAGAGGAATGGAAGAAAGCGATGCTCGAAGAACTACAATCGTTTCAAGAAAATGACACATGGGAACTTACTGACATTCCAAAGCAAGGTACAGTTGTAGAGAGCAAGTGGGTATATAAAATTAAGTGTGATAGTGAGGACAATAAGACTTATCGTGCAAGATTGGTAGCCAAAGGTTTTACCCAGAAGGAAGGTATAGACTATTTAGAGACATTTGCACCTGTGGTAAGATTTAGTACATTAAGAATGTTAGTAGCATTATCAGTTAATTTAGATTTGTATATTACTCATCTTGATGTTAAGACTGCGTTCTTAAACGGTGTTTTAAATGAAAGAGTATATATGCGTCAACCTGAAGGTTTTGTAGCTGAGGGGTTAGAGAATAAGGTTTGTCTGCTAAAAAAGGCTGTTTATGGTCTAAAACAGTCCTCTCGTAGACTTGATATTTTCTTGCAGAAATTGGGGGTATGTTAAATCAAAATATGAACCATGCTTGTATATAAAAAGAGTAAATGTAAATTATGTTACAATAGTGACCTTATATGTTGATGATTTTTTTATATTTAGTAATGACGTTAAAAATGTAGACATTTTAAAGAATAAGTTAAGTTTAGAATTTAATATCAAAGATCTTGGTAGGGCTAAAGAAATTTTGGGTGTTAGAATAAAATATGACGAAAATGTTATTAGCCTAGACCAAGAGCATTATATAAATATGATTTTAAAAAGGTTTGGCATGACAGGTTGTAAAAGTGTATGTACGCCTGTAGATACTAATAGTTCAAATTTTGAAGATAAAAAGCAGTTTGACAAGGAGTTGCCTTACCAAAGACTCATAAGTAGTTTAATGTACCTGACAGTATTAACTAGACCTGATTTGGCATATTCTGTCAGCTATTTATCACAATTTAACAATTCTTACACTGAATATAACTGGAAATGTGCTAAGCGAGTATTAAGGTATCTGCAAGGTAGTAAAAATTTGTCACTAATTTTTTCAAAGGACAATGGTCCTTTAGTAGGGTTTTTTGATGCAGACTGGGCATCAGATAAAAGTGATAGGAAATCCTACACAGGTTTTGTGTTTAAATTGTCAGGGGGGTCTATTTCTTGGAAGAGCAAAAAACAGGCTACGGTGGCACTTTCTAGTACAGAAGCAGAGTATATGGCACACAGTGAGGCTGCAAAAGAAGCCATATACCTTCGAAATTTGCTAGGAGAAGTCACTGGAAGGCTGGATTTTGTTAGAATTTTTAATGACAACCAGTCAGCACAAAAGTTAGCAGTAAATCCAGTTCTTCACGAACGAACTAAACATATAGATGTAAGACATCATTTTGTCAGAGAAACTGTTTCCAGTAATTTAATAAAAGTTGATTACTTGTCAACAGCTGATATGATAGCTGACATTCTCACAAAAGGATTGAATAGCAATAAGCACAATAAGTTCGTTAATGAATTAGGCTTAAGAGTTGTATAATATATTGTTGGGGGTATAAGTATATTAATTTTTCAATAAGTGGGGATGTTGGAAAAAATATTTCAAATTAAAAGTACTGCCATCTATGTTGAATAACATGATTTAACTATTTGCGCCCTCTGTATGTTTTTTGCAACACTGTATTTTCTGCTCTATGAATAAAGTTAGTCTTTTTGCAAGTTTCCAATGGACGCATGTCGTTTTATTTCATCCCGCATATATCCACGAAATCCCACAGAATATTCAACAAGGAACATAAACGAAGTCGAGTATAAAAGCCCGAATCTCTCCGAGCTCATTAAGTATTCAGATCTCGTGGAGTAATGATCCCTGAGGATGCCTGGTGCAATCGCAGACGAAACGTCGGGTAGTAATTCTAATTTGACACGGTCTAACACCAAGACCGACGAATCCTGAGGCAACAGTCGGCATGCCATTAAGTCTTCGTATCTTCAGCATATAAAAATGCCCTATTCTAGTATGTTTCACTTACCCAATGTTTTCCTTCTATCGTCGGCATAAACGTTGCTTTAATAAACCACGGTAAGCCCAAGCAAAGTAAAATATCGAAAGTATTTGATCCAATCGAGTTACTGATTCCCATCGATCCATGTCCTGAAAATATTTTTTATGCTAGTAATAACAAATAACATATGTGTAATCATGTAATGTAGGAAAAATTTAAAATAACCTTGCTGCCAGAAAATAAACAGGCAATATTGTCGCAACTCTTAAAACAAGAAGGAAAACGATTTTTTGACCTTGGATAAATCTTTCATTTGCCCTTGGATAAATCTTTCATTTGCCTTAATTGTAATCAACTTAATAATACACAACATATTAAATGTTTACAGGTGTAGGATTAATATAAACATCATCAAAAGTACAAAAAACGTCAACGTGAATTGTTTACTCACTGTGAAAATCGTCAATTAAATTAAATTTTAACATTAAAAATAAACAAAATTTGTGTATAATTAGTGGAATATGCTGCTCAAACTTTTTTGTGGCTCTGAAAGTGAAGTTCAGTGGATTAGTCGAAGATTTTCAAAGGAAAATTAATTAGTAACTTCGTCATATTTACCCGCAAATTACCCTTGTGAGGTTATATTTACTTGTCAACTTCATATCATACTTAATCTGGACTTTACTACCAGGGGCTTAGCCCCACTCACTAGTACCAATACCACCGCTTATCAGGCTTAGAATCAATATTCCCTCTGAATAATATTGCCAGAACCAAAAATTCAGCCAACTTTGTTTAACGTTTTTTTTTTTTTTTTTTTTTTTATGCCTAATTACAACATGGGTGACAATGAAAATTCAAACTCCAGCTTTAAATGTTGCGCGACGAATAAATTTGCTAGCTTTGTATGTGTGGTCTGCACCGGAGTATATCACCCTAGTTGCTTGAATAGGAAAAGTAACTTTAAGATTTTAGATAAGCACAGAATTTACTGTTCCAAAAATTGCGAAAATTTGGATCTAGAAAAGAAAAAAAAACTTGATGATTGCGCTCTATTTGATTCTCAATACAATAGGATAAAAAATATGTTAGAACAAAAGGAAAATGAGTTTGAAAAGTATGTTCAAGAAAAAGATGACGAAATAGGAAATATGGATAATGAAATACAAAAATTAAAGAATGACCTAAGGGCACATGAGTTATATTTACAAAGACAAAAAAGAAACTCTGTAAGTCTCCAAGAGAATGCTGTCGAAGCAGAAAAAAGTCCGATGAAACAATAAAAAATCAACGTACATCAATATCTTTACTTAACAAAAAATTGACTGAAATGGAGCAAGAAAAAATTGTTTTATGTGAAAAACTAAATTCAGAAAATCAGTTATCGCAATCATTGAATGAAAGAATCACTGATATGAATCACTCAATGCATCAAATGATAGACTCTATAAGAACCTTGGAACATGACAATGATTGGTACCAACGTGAACTATCCAGAATGAAAAGGGAGTTAGAGCTGCGAAAAATTTGTGAAACAGTCCCTGATTCATTTCAGTCGGAACATATCATTAATAACATCATTATTGAAAAAAGGCCAAAGATCTTTGTTATTGGTAATAATATTGTAAGGGGTTCAATCTTTAATATTAAACAAATTACGCAGTGTAGGTTTGATATTGACTGCCAACTGAGAATTGGGGTAAGTTTCGAGGCATTAGTAGAGGACTGTTTAATAAAAACAAAGAATTACACCAAAAAGGATTATGTGCTTCTATTCATGTCCCCACTCGAATGTATCAGGGGAAAGAAAATAGACCTACAGTTAATACTTAACCTTCTAGAAAATACTCAAAACACAAATCTTATAATTATTGGACCACCGCTATGGCAAAATCGACCCATCCTCAATATTTTTATCGCCCAACAGAACTCTTCGATAGACTCGGCCTTATTGCAGCATAGGACAAATGATGTCAGTTTTGTTCCCTTAACCAACATTGCCTTATCCGGATCAATGAACCACGAATCTATGTTTAAAATAACAGAGTATTTGTTAAACAGATTTGTTATAAACAAATTAAAACCTGAAGACCAAACTGTTGTTCCAGCGACCAAAAATACCCCTGCCTCAGATTCCCAATCGAAAGCACACTCAGTTAGTCAAGCAAAAAACGATTAACTCACCAGAGCAACGGAACCTCCACAAATAAGCTAAGAATATACTACCAAAATACGAACGGACTTCGATCCAAGACTGTAGCCTTTTTCGAACAAATTTGCCTACACTCCGAATACGACGTGGTAGTATTGACGGAAACATGGTTAAACGAGGGTATACTTAGCCAGGAACTGTTTCCGGATAGTTATGTTATCTACCGAAAAGATCGTGATCCTTTAGCTACTGGTAAGCATAGGGGAGGAGGAGTATTGATTGCTGTCAAGTCAACCTTGTCTTCTGTTGTTTACTCTGTGCCGAGAAATTCGCTGGATGAACTGTGGGTTGGTATACTTATAAACAATGTACACTATGTATTTGGCGTTGTGTATGTTCCTCCATCGTTACTTGTAGCTGTGTATGATGAGCATATTGCGTCAATTAATTATGTGATGGAAAGAAGGCTAAACTCTAAAGTAATCATTCTTGGTGACTATAATTTACCCAACTTTGTTAAGAATGTTGTGCTCATCGAACCATGGGACTCACCCGTGAACGAAGAAAACTACTTACAACTTTTCAATAACCAACCAGAATATGTTTTAGTATCGAACAACGATCCCGAAGAGAACCTATATGACTGCTTATGTTTTAACGACCTTAAACCTTAAAACCTTAAACTTTTGGAATCGTTGGTGACTGACGGTTTGTCTGCTTTCGTGCATGGAGTGATCTCACCAAATCAGTACGGGTTTTTACAGCGGAAGTCGTGTGAGGCCAATCTCACGGTTTATTGTAGTGAACTGTCATCCTTGATGGATAGCAATATACAAGTGGACGCAATATATTTTGATTTTAGAAAAGCCTTCGACGCAGTCGACCCCTTGATCCTCCTGACAAAATTGTTTCACTATGGTGTTCAGGATCCCCTGCTGTCCTGGATTCAGAGCTACCTGACTGACCGCGCTCAAAAAGTGAAATTCAGGAATACACTGTCGAAAGATATTGATATATATTCTGGCGTCCCACAGGGTTCTCATATGGGACCAATATTATTTTTGATGTTCATCAATGATTTGTCATTAGTGTTCCAAGAGTGCTCGTTCTTATTCTTTGCGGATGACCTGAAAATATTCAAACCGATAATTTCCGAAGCAGATGCCACAGGTCTTCAAGAAATTATCAATAGTCTAATAAACTGGTGTAAACTTAACAGAATGAACCTCAATGCTTCAAAGAGTAAAATAATAACCTTTACTAGGAAAAAACAGCCGATCTTGAATGAATATCACATTGAAAACACCCCACATCTACGTGTCAACTTCGTAAATGACTTGGGAATCATTTTTGATTCGGAGCTGAGATTTTACCACCATATTGAAAACATATCATCAAAAGCATTCAGGATGGCTGGATTTATTATGAGGCAATGCTGGGATTTTAAGGATATAGAGGCTTTAAAATCTATTTTCTATGCTTTGGTCAGGAGTCATTTGGAATATGCCTGTGTAGTGTGGTCACCGGTATACAGGGTCCATGTGAAACGTCTGGAGAGGGTCCAGTCGAAGTTTGTGAACTTTTTGCTGTACAAACTGGGAATTAATGGGGAATCACTGCAATATATCGAGCGGCTTGAGATTCTTGGCATAGACACACTCGAGATACGTCGAATAAAACTCAGTATGTCTTTTGGATACAAGATTCTTAACAACCTGGTTGATTCCCCTGATTTGCTTGGACAAATAAGATTTCGTGCCCCTGTCAGACCAACCAGACAGGTTGAACCATTCTCCATTCGTCCATTTAGGACTGATATAGGAAGAAATGAACCAATAAATAGAATTATGTCTCTGTTCAATCAATTCCTGCCTGCTAATTTTGATATTAATGAATGTTCACTGAGAAACTTTAAATTGGAAATTGGTAGAATTGTCGACAATTTTTATATACACATTTAAATTGAAACTGTTTGTTATCTGTAATTGTAAGTACTGTCTTTTTATAATGTATTATTGTTTTTTTTTTTTTTTTTTTTTTTTAATGTATCTTAATTTGTATTTATTATTTACTATTTAGGTTAATGCCTGTAATGTACTTTACTTTACTAAATAAATAAAAGGCTTCAGCACCATCACAAGGTGCAATGGAATGGTTCAAGACTGCTTGACCATTGACTTGTATTTTTTCTAAACACTCTGTAGAGCATTCTAGTCACAACCGAGCCGCCGCTGGCTTTAAAAACTCTCTGGAAGTAAAGTTTTACTTTAATATATTATTAAAAGGTATATCAAATTTTAAAGAAAATTATCGGAAATATTTCACAGCAATGTTTAAAGTCGGTTTAACGTTCTCTCTCTCATATATCTTTGTCTAACACATGGGCAATGATTGATACAGAACAAACGGGTATTTATGAATGAAATGTTCTGTCTCCCCTTGCTTATATGTTTATGGGTCCAAGGCTTTTGGATGTTGTGTGTGTATGTATAAAAATAGTTTTAACCCTTTCGAGACCGACGTCTCAGCGACGAAATTTGCCTGTGGGACCGGACTTTTTGCAGTGCCAGAGGGCCCAGTGTCGGCTATATCCGACGGAATAAAAAACCATTTTAATTTTAGTTTTATTACATTAGAACCAATAAAATACAAACAAAACTAATATAAAAACTCACTAAACTTGCTAAAAAATAAAAAATATCAAACAAAACCAAAATAGAAACTCTTCAACCGTACTAAAAAATATAAAATATCAAACAAAATTAAAATAGAAAAATCCCTTTGGCATGAAATACAAAAAATTAATCAAAATAATATAAAACTCTATAAAAAATATTAAAAAAAGCCTTGGTTTCAAAATCTTTCTTCTTCGTGATATATTTTGAAGCAGGGAGTTACACACAACCCGACATCACATTCCTTGCAAATATATCTGGTCTCTTTTCTCTTCTTAGGATTTATTTTGGTATGGGAACATACATGGCATCTCCTGTAGCCCGATTTACGGCTATCCTTGGCTGATGGTACTAGATCAGGAAAGTGCCTTCCTGTAAGTCTTCTATTACCAAGATCCACATGAACAGAACGCGATGCTGCGTTTTGAGACCTGAAAAGACATACATAAATATATATATATATATATATATATATATATATATATATATATATATAGGTATAGAAATATTCTTGGTCAATTTTTTTTACCTATCTAATAACTGTCTAATTACTGCAAGTTGAAATGTTGCCAATGGAACTTTTGCTGTATTTTGTGTCAAATACATGGCATGAGCATTCAGCAAAGCTATATCAATGGTATGCAAAAATAGCTTTTTGTACCATTTGATGCATTTGCGCGTAGAGTCAATACTGCTAATCATCATATCAGAGCGATCGACGGCACCCATTTGCTTGTTATATTCCAAAACACATAATGGCTTCTGAATGTTTTCGTTTGTAACCCTATCTTTTTTTGGAAGAGTGATCATTTTATTTTCGTGTAGGGTGGTAAGCATAACTACATCTCGACGATCTTTCCATTTAACCACCAAAAAGTTTTCACTGCTTCTCCAATCACATTCGCTCCTCTTTAGTTTTTTATCTAGAAGTGGCATTTGTTTTCTGTTTTGTCTTACAGTCCCACATGAATTGGTGTTCTGTTCGTAAAGAAATGTAGACAATGTTGGGCTGGTATAAAAATTGTCAGTAAAAAGAGAATGGCCCTTATTCAGGTATGGTTTCATTAAATTATTGACTATTTCACCTGTAGCACCTAATCCAAGAGTGTTTTCTTGTGGATTTGTTCCTTTCCCCACATACACTATAACGTCTAATACTATGCCAGTTTCACAGTCACACAACACACACAATTTGATTCCAAAACGATGTCTCTTTGTTTTTATATATTGTTTAAAACCAAGGCGACCTTTGAAGAGTACCATACTTTCATCGATAACCAGATTCTGGAATGGATAAAACTGTGACTTGAAATTGTCTTTTAGTGAGGCCAAAACGGGTCCAAATTTTGCCAATCGGTTATGGGCCTCTTCCTCTTCATTATTAGCAAAATGAAGATAGCGATGTATTTCACAATATCTGTTTCTTGGCATCGTTTTTCCAAAAACCGGAGTGCTGAGTAAGATATCTTGGGTCCAATACTCCTTGATGTTTAGTTTTTTCGTACGTGTCATAAGCATAGTCAGAGTGAAAAATACATATAGTTCGGGAACGTCAACATTTTTCCACTTAGGTGCAGCTTTCTGAAGAGCGTACCTATTTGTCTCGACGGCAATAACGTTCATAATATCTTCAGACAAAAGACTCATAAAAAAATCTACTTCCATACTCTCACTACTCAAATTACGATTTTGTAACCCGCTATTAGAATTATCGAATGCAAAAACTTCCGGTACGAACTCAGAGTTCGTCCACTTTATTTCAAGATTCTTTTCTGCCCTAACATTCATTACCTCGTCTATTTCTATCACATTATCCAGCTCCTGATGATCGTCCTCTTGATCTAAATTACCGTTATTATCGTCGACATCAACATCAGACATTTGTAAGAATTCAGACTCCGATGAACTGCTATCCGAACTGGGAATAAAATCGCTTCCACTGTCAGCAAACGGATCCTCGGGCTCGTCTTCATCAGAACTCAGAGCGTACTTGGACATTTTCCGGACTTCCTCCGCAGTCAACCCACAATAATTACCACTTTCTGCAATTATTTTACGTTTATTTCGCGCATTTCCTTCCTTAGAAGGACCAGCTCTAGCGTCATCCATACCGCACAATGTTTTGACTCACAATAACAAGATGAAGAACCACAAACTATGCACACGACATCCAACTATCGTCTTCCAGCACAACGACCTTAAAAATAGGCGTAATAAGTACCATTTTCGCTTGTTGCATCTATTCTGTAACGGAAGTACCCGAGAGCCGGTTGTCGCCTATGCTCGACGGTGTCGGAATATGAAGACACTGGTCTGCGGGGACATGCAATACTGAACGTGACGTAGCCGACACTGGTCTATGTGGGATGTTTTTTTTAAAGGTGTCGCAAATGATCGACAATGGTTCAAGCAGTAGATTTGACCACTGTCGTGTCTAGCCGACAGTGGTCGCGTAGACATTTTTTTTTCCTGTCGGGGACGTCCTGTCAGCGGTCCCGAAAGGGTTAATATACCTTGTCTTGTCACGATAACACTGGAAACAGCTTCAGGAACACTGGTGCCAGCTGCCAAAAACGTAATACCCATTACTGAATCTGGAATTCTTAAGGTATCTCCTAAAACAGTAATAAATATTATAATGGTTCTTCTAGCATAAACTCTTACTTTTCTGCGTTAGTAGTAAGAAATAGGGAAAACAGATCAAAACATATAAATTATACATATTTTTTCATTAAGCGTCTTATTTCGTATTAAAAACATACAATACACTTTCCCTCCACAATAGTATTAATTGTAAATTAGAAGTATGCCTTAATGTTAAAGGACACCTAGTTATAACGTTTTTTTATAATTTAAAAAATATATGTAATTTTTGAATTTATTTTGTTTTTCCTGTTCAATTTCAAATTCAAAATAATTTTATTCACCACTGAAATTTTCTACGCTACATACATATAAAACGTATAAGCCTAGTCAGGGTAAATTAAAATTTCAAATAAAATAAAAGTAATAACAACTAACTATAGTAAACTAAGTATAGCTAAAGTAAAATGAAGAAACTTTGTCCAAATTAAATTTGAAGTAGCAAAACAGAAAGTCATATTAACAGACACGAGGATGGTCTGAAAAGTTTCCGACCTCAAGGTAAAAATGGCAGCACTCGTCAATAAAAGCTAGGGAATCTAGTTGCGCATCTTTTGACATGTACTCACCCAAGTCTCAGCTATTTTGGACGCGCAGTTGTTATTTGACAGTGGTTTGAGTGAGTCGAAGTGAGAATAGAAGAATCGAGTATCGAGCTGTCATTAATTACACAGGCTAACAAAATGAAAACAAAAATTTGGTGCCGGAAATCTAAGATCTGATTTTAGGTGTTTTTAATGAGCTGATTCCAAAAATGCCACCAGATTTTTTCTATCAGCTCTAGTTTTTAAGATACAGGTTACAGGTTAATTGATATTTTTTTCAGATAAAGGACAACAAAATAGAAATTTCCCAGAATCTAATTAACCAAATGGATACCTGGAATTGTCCCTGACCCAATGTTCCTTTACTAGGAACTACTCAATACACTGCTCTTAATTACTTTTATATGTGTAATTGCCTATGACCCGATCCTTCTATACCTGCTTGGCTATACTCGATTTAGTATATTACTGAGTTTTCCCAAGTAAAGTTGTGGTATCATTTTGTATAAATTTTGGTCGTGTTGTAGTATCAAGGCACTAAACTGAAACAATGGCATGCACAAGCAGACGTACCTGTGTAAATCATCCCGATGTTTTTTGTTATGTGTGTGGTGAATACATTTTAAAAGAGAGCAGAAAAACGATTTCTGACTTTGTGAAAAGAGCTTATCTCGCCTATTTTGGCGTTTATTTAGGAGATCAAGATAAATCTTGGGCCCCACATTTGCGACAGTGGACAACTGGAAAGAGGAAGTGCCTAAAGTTTGGTGTACCAATGGTTTCGAGAGAACCGCGAAAATCATGACAATGCTATTTTTGTCTGGTTAATATTAAAGGCATACATAGAAACAATAGACAAAAATGGACATATCCTGATCTAGATTCTGCAAGAAGGCCTGTAGCGCATTCGGAAGAAATACCCGTTCCATCATTCAGCAGTCTACCCGAACTGACAGAAGATGATACAGAAACATCAACGTCTGACGAAGTTCAAAGAATTCAATCAGAAAACGACAGCGAATTTGAAGCAGATTTAGCAACTCCGCAGTGTTTCAATCAAGAAGAACTAAACGATCTTATAAGAGACCTGAATCTCTCAAAGGAATCCGCTGAATTACTTGCATCCAGATTAAAAGAAAAAAATCTACTTTGTCCAGGTACTAATATTACATTTTATCGTAAAGAGATAAGACTTGGTATTCTGTAACAATAATATAAAAGGGCTCTTAGAAAAAATGGGTTTGCTTGAATACACTCCAGATGATTGGAGCCTTTTTATTGACAGTTCAAAACGTAGTTTAAAATGTGTTCTTTTACATAACGGTAACAAATATGGCTCAATTCCTATTGGTCATTCTACTACCATGAAGGAAGAATATGAAACAATTGCATTAGTTTTGAGAAAAATTAAATACGAAGAACATCAGTGGGCAATTTGTGTTGATTTAAAAATGGTTAACTTCCTCCTTGGATAGCAGAGTGGTTATACAAAATATCCTTGTTTTTTGTGCCTTTGGGACAGCAGAGCTAAAAATGAGCACTGGGTTAACAAAAATTGGCCTTCAAGAGATGCCATGATTCAAGGCAAACAAAACGTGATCAACGTACCTTTGGTTTCAAGAGAAAAAATCTTACTTCCGCCCTTGCATATTAAGCTAGGCCTAATGAAGCAATTTGTGAAGACTTTAAATCGAGATGGAAATTGTTTTGAGTATTTGTCACGTAAATTTCCTGGCATTAGCACGGAAAAACTAAAAGCTGGTATATTTGATGTCCTCAAAAAGGCAACTTGTTAAAGATCCACAATTCACCATATCAATGAACGAGACTGAATCTAACGCTTGGTGTTCATTTGTTCAAGTAGTACAAAATCAATCATAAAGCAAAGAATTACGTAGAATGAATGGAAACTATGCTTTCAAATTTTAATATTCTCGGCTGTAACATGAGTATAAAAGTTCACTACCTCCACAGCCACCTAGATCGTTTTCCAGAAAACTTAGGTGATTGTAGAGAAGAACAGGGCGAAAGATTCCATCAGGATATTAAAACTGGAAGATCGTTATCAAGGACGATGGGATAGCCACATGATGGCGGACTACTGCTGGAGCCTAGTAAACTCCATTCTAGAAAGTCGTATAAAAGAAAATTTTTATGTGTTTAGTGACTAATGTAATTATATAAATAAAGTTTTTGCAATAAATACTTAAATCTATATGTCTTTGTTTTTTTAACTGGCAATAGTAATATATATTTTAACAGTTATAACGTAAAAGATATATACAATTTTTTTTTTTAACTAGATCTGATAGACAAAATCTGAGAACTTTTTTACATTCTGCATTCAAAAATTACCCAGAAACAGTTAAAAAATCGCAGGCACCAAAATGTGTGTTGGCCTGTATTATTTGTTTTTGAAAGGCAAACGCCTACGCAATCAAAGATGAGTTGGGCAGCTGAATTTAAAGGTGGCAGTAAGAGCTTGGAAGACGATGAACGTTCGGGACGTCCAAAAACTGCAACTACTGATGATAACATCGCTAAAGTTTTTCGCATTATTTTCCTTTGTATGGCTTTTAAGACAAAGAGAAGGTACCCTGTAGCTTAAAAACCTGACATGATAGACAAAAACTGCGAATATTTTTGGATTCAGAGGCCAAAAATTAGTCAGAAACAGATCACAGACAAGCATTCCCCAGTATTATAGTCCCCAGAAGAAAAAACAATCAACTCAATTTATGAACAACTCCATTTTGTAATGATAGATTGCACTAGATGCAGCAACCGTGGAGGAAATAAATAAGTCTGGTTGTTATATCTCGTTTCAAGAGCTAAAATACTCTAACCCTTTTATTGATGTTTCATAGCACATATATCGTTTATTCATGTTTGGACAGGGACATATTTCCAGATTCTTGGAAACTCTCAGAAGTTAAATAAGTTTCAAAAGTTACTCTCCAGAATCTCATGGTAATCTCCGTTCGATCACTTTGCCGGTGCAGTCCAAGATACTGGAAAAATACTTGTTTATTGCCAAATAAGTATTTATCTATTACAAAATAACATTTTTCCTAAATAACAAATAAAGATTTGAAAAAGGTTTGCAGTACAGCAGCTATATTTTCTAGTGTTTAGGACGACATCTTCAGAGTTTTAGGTATTGGAAAGCTTGTTGTGCTTTAGGATTTTTATAAAGCTTTTGATACTACAATTAACCACAAACTGCTGTTGTGCAAAAATAAAGCGTTATGTAGTCTCGGAGGGTGCATTGTATTTTCTGTCATCTTATTTCTCGAGAAGAGTACAGAGAGTTGTCGTAAGTGACAAAGTCTCATTATTAAAGCCTGTTACTTCAGATGCACGTCGGTCGGTCGTTTTAGGTGGTTTAAAGGGTGAAGGGCACATTGGATGGCGTGAAGTGTAAATCACTATCGGCTACATTTCACCCTCACTAATAGCTGTTGTAATTTATATTTGTTTTTTACATGAATTTGAATAAAGGTTATTATTATTAATATTATGTGAGTTTATCTTACCTATAATTGTTATCATCCAAGCCACAATATAAGACAGCGATCCAATCCATATTATACACATCAAAAAAGTAATCGGAAACCATTTTTTTAACTTGGGTTTTTCACAATCAGGTATAGTCAGGAAGAAAACTAGACGAATTGGCCAAGTTATGATCCACGTAAACTAAAAAATAATTTAATGCATAAACAATTGTCAAAGTTGCATGTACAGGGTGTCCGGATTTAGTTGCAAAAGCAGGGTATCTCGCTTATTTTTAAAGATAGAAACTTGCGGTTTTCACGAACCTGAGCTAATTTTTTGTGAAACTCATGAAGCCGTAAACAAAATTTTCATAGCCTTCTTCGTTTATGAGATACAGGGCGAAATAGAAAATTTTGCATTCTGGGACCCCCCTCGTATCTCGGTTATCCTTTAACTTAACGCAAAGGGAAAAATTGCTGCTTATGCAGTTTTTTACGCTGGATCCAGTGGCGTAGTCATATTTTTCATTTGAGTTGTTATTTTTTAGATATGACCCAAAGTTGTGTTTTTTTAAATGGGACACCCTGTATATTTGTCCAGAAATTGATTTGTCCTTTTAAAAGCTTCTCAAAATTATATAATAGTATGGGTTCATTTTAATAAACAACAACAAAAATCCTAAGTTTTATAATTATCATCCCAAATTTTGCAGTAGGCCATGCAAAACGATGCCGTTTTCTTTTGTTTTCTTGGAAGCAAATGACGTTTCCCAATTTGGTACGCGTATATAAAATATAGCGCTAGTTTTTTATATTTATTTATTGTGTAAAAATATATTTGTATTATTATGGAAGAAAACCAAACTTTCGAACATTATGAAAAGTACGATATGTTAGCTTGTTTTATATTAAGTAATGAAAATGTTGAAGTGGCTTCTGAGATGTATTTTAACAGGTAAATAGTTAATTTTTAGGTATGTTGAAATACTATTGCTTAATTTTTATTTAGATATCCAGAAAGGAGGCAACCTAATATATCCACTTTTTATCGGATAAAAAAGAATTTACTTAATCACGGATCATTTATCAAACCTCGTACAAAAACATATAATAAAGAAAATCGGGAGGCTGAGGAAATTACGGTTTTGGCTAATGCAGAAGCTTACCCTACAAACTCTTGTAGGACCAGTGAAAAGAGCATAGGGGTTCCAAAAACAAGAGTTCAAGAAATTCTAAAAAAGCACAAATACCACCCATACAAATTTAGGCTCGTGCAGCACTTACAGCCAGGGGATGCAGAGCGTCGGGTAGTCTTCTGCAATTGGTTTCGAGAAAGATGCGATATGGTTAGAGATTTTGAAAGGAAGGTTATATGGTTAGACGAAGCACATTTCAGTAATTCTGGTATACTCAATAGGCACAATAGTAGATTCTGATCCCAGGAAAATCAACACCAAATATTTCTCGGAAGACAGCAGGGCAGGTTTGCTCTAAATGTGTCCTGCTTCATATTAAGAACACATATAAAATTTTATATATTTGAGGGAAATCTAACAGCCATACCTGAATTACTTGACGATGTTTCTCTAGCCCAAATTAACGAAATTTATTTGCAACAGGACGGTGCTCCTGCACACAATTGTGGAATGACGAGATTATTTCTGGACAATAATTTTACCAATCAATCGGATCGGAACAAACGGACCTATAAGATGGCCCCCTAGGTCTTCAGATTTGTCGATTTTAAATTTCTTTCTATGGGGATATCTGGAAAATAGAATTTACAAAGACCACTATGATAATGTCCAATATTTAGGAAATGCAATAAGAGAAAATTTTCGCTATTTACAAAATCATCCCGTTATTTTGCTTAATTCCCTAAAACGAATACAAAAATTGTGCGAAGCATGCATAGAACAAAATGGAAATCAGTTTGAACAGTTCTTTTGATTTCCTTGATTACTGTAGTTCTTATACGACAGTTGCTTTTTGCTGAAAGGCTTGTTACATAATAATTTATTACTGTTTTGTTCTTGTGTTACATAAATCTAGGTAGGTGGTACTTTTTTGGTGCGAAATTATCAATACGTATTTTGATAAATAGATTTAATTACATATTTATTTTGATTTATTGTTAGGATGTAGATATTGTTAACGACTTTAAATAAAAGGCAGCATTGTTTTGCATGGCCTACTGCAAAATTTGGGATGATAATTATAAAAATTAGAATTTTTATTATTGTTTATTAAAATAGACCCATACTATTATATATTTTTGAGAAGCTTTTAAAAGGACAAATCAATTTCTGGACAAATATACAGGGTGTCCCATTTAAAAAAACACAACTTTGGGTCATATCTAAAAAATAACAACTCAAATGAAAAATATGACTACGCCACTGGATCCAGCGTAAAAAATTACATAAGCAGCAATTTTTCCCTTTGCGTTAAGTTAAAGGATAATAAGATACGAGGGGGGTTCCAAAATGCAAAATTTTCTATTTCGCCCTGTATCTCATAAATGAAGAAGGCTATGAAAATTTTCTTTACGGCTTCATGAGTTTCACAAAAAATTAGCTCAGGTTCGTGAAAACCGCAAGGTTCTATCTTTAAAAATAAGCGAGATACCCTGCTTTTGCAACCAAATCCGGACGCCCTGTACAGGGTTTTCCCGTATATTTTTCCACCCACCTAGAGAGTTTATTTGAATAGATACCGAAATGTCTTAAATAAAAAAGTTGTTGGGTTTTTTATGAATATTTAGAATATTATATCATCAGTGCGAAAATATTATTGGAATTTTGACAGGTTGTCAGTTTTTTTTAATGAAACACCCTGTATATTAAATCATATTCTTGAAGATCTTTTTTTTCTTATTTCAAATATATAGGTATACTTTTAATATATTCTGTCAATTAATTTTGGATATATAAGCGTTTAAACACTAAAGAAATGGTAAGGTAATTTGCGCTAAAACATAATGAGCCATGGTCAAGACAATTGCAATGAACGACGCCTTTTTGGCGTTTACCGGTCAGAAGTATCTATTTACGAGCATTTTTAATATCTAATGCGTTGGACGATAGGTTATTCGGAAGAAGAGAAACTCGACATGATAGAATTATTTTATTTACGTGGTAAAAATGCATCGATAGCTCGAATATCATAGACGATTTCCAGATAGACCAACACCGACTTGTAGGACAATATTAAACATCGCTAAACAACTATTTGTTAAAATATATATTTTAAGCAAAAATTTATATATTTATATTTTTTAATATTATGTATGGAAAACTGTCGTGGGTAGATTAGTGGGTCACGCGTCGGGGTGCACAGGTCGAGTATAAATAACTGAAATCTGGTCCTCGGACCTTATTCAGTATTTTGATCTTATGCAGTGAGTATTCCTGAAGATGTCTCGTGCAATCGTCAAGGCGAAACGTCGAAAAGTAATTCCAATTTAACAGGGTCTAAACTCAAGAACCATGGTTTCTTTATTGACTGACTCCAGCCGTGAAAGCTTTCTTACTATACCTGTTACCAAAATTCGCTCACCTGACTAAACTTTCCTTTGTTACTGGGCCATTTCCAAAACGGCAATTCTTCATCTATATCTCTACTGCTGAGTTCTAGTTTGGGTGGTTCTTCTTTTACGTCGGGAGGATCGAGACAATCGACCTTTAACGAACCGTTCAGATGCGATGAATGTGAAGAACCGATTACGTAAATGTGGTTGTCGTTGCCCTCCTTTCCTTCGTTAGGAGGTAGGGGGTCCATGGATAAAATCGCATTTTCGTGGTTTCCGTCCGCAGATTTTATGTGCGGACCAGTTTCTACAAATGTAAGATAACCTATTAAATATCTTGATCGGGAAACACCTAAAAATACCTAGTGTATTTCATCCCACTACATGTACACCTAGTACATTAAAAACCAATCTGAATAAATTTCTAACCCTAGCTAAAATGTTACTCTCGCTTCATAAGTATTAAAATTATTCCTATAGCATAGCGAACAAGCTTTAATTTCGTCGCATTCCTCAATCTGTTGATTTCAGTCCGCAAAGCGTTTCCGAGAAATCTCATTTTCATAAAATAACTTTTTACGTCGCCTCTAAAGGCAAATTTCGCCGAATAATGACTCTGACAAAGAGTGTGACACATAAATCACCCATATAACTAGTCTATATTGACAACATGGTCATTTGATATCGTTCATGCATCGACTTTAGATACTTCCCTGAAATAAAACTATAGATCTAAAAATATGTTAACTTAAACATCAATATAAGGTGAACCAGTAATAGGTTAAATAAATAAAATTTCTCTCTATTTGCAATTCCAAGAATATCCGTCGCAATAGTCAAAGTCAAAAGTCAAAGTCAAAGCTTTATTATCATAAAAATGACATCATTTTCATTGACAAAGCATAACTAAATAATCACATGACTTAAACCACCAAGGTTTATTTGACAACGAAAGTATTAAAATAATAAAATGGTCATAAGTTTTTGATAGAGGTGCAAGTGTTGCCTTAGCTTCAGACCTACGAAAGGCGCGTATTTTTTTGTCTGTTTTATACAATAAAAGTCGAGAGATTGTCTTCTTTTACGGCCGATATAGTGACTAGTGAGTAATACTTTGAATCAAGTTTGAATAAACAACTGTTCAAAAGGGTCTAAAAGATCCTGACAAAATTCCATCATAAATACCTGGAACCAGAGTATGATGGGTTAAGCAAATCTACCTATATTCAAAAGTACAGTTTTATTGTGCCCAAATGTTCTATGGTGTTCTTGATTATTTTTGGCTGTACTTTTGAACCCATCGTGATTTGCCAAAAGTTTAGAACACTCAAATTAGTGTTGGACGAATTATTAAACGTGATGTCATCATGCCAACAAACATCCTGCTGAAAAGAAAGGCTAAATGAATTTTTGGCTTTAAGAATCTAATTATCGATTTGACACTTGTGGGTGTTGGAAGATAATTTGTGAGATAGTAAACATGATTGTGTCTTAGTGGCATTACATTGGAGAAGGTTTTTTGCTCTCCATTCTATGAAGGTCCTCGGTTAAAAGTCATTACTCTACATTTATCATTTATTTCAGCCTTAGAAACCGGATTGGGGATTATATGTTGGAAAAGTAGATCATTGATTAGGACGAGGAATAGGGAAGGTGCCACTAAAACTCGAAAACTATGTCCCGTGTAAAGTTTATCAAAACTGTTTATCCCCACACATCGTGTGAGTAAATTTTCCTCTTTTGTAGTTTAGACTAAACGTTGGTTTGGTGTCTCTGATGGACATAAAGGAGTGTATTTTCTATACAATTGTAAATATGTCGAATTTTTACGATAATTATCTTCTATATAATTTATGCATAATTTTGTGAATTTTTCTCTTCTTCAGGCAAAGGTAAGCCCTGAAATAATGGAAATTTTCATTAAAGGTATATTTTATCCGGTGGTTTATTAATAAATGTAGATATTTCTTTTTTTGTCAAATTTAAATTTTATTAACGATTAGGAAAAAATGTGAGGTGACAATAACAAGAATGGTTTGTACATGGTTTGTTACTTGGTTTTCATGGAAATAAACCATTGGAATAAACTTGCCTTTATTACTAATTTAATAAATGTAAATTAAAATTGTTTTCTGATTCTGACATTAAAAAATAATGCGCCAAAATTTACTGAAATCCAAAAAATTATGATTTTAAAATTTCTAATTCTAAAAAAAAAACAATTCTACCAGCAGTTAGAGATGTAGCACAACACGAATTACATAATATGTGGTTTCAAAAAGATGGCTGCTCTGCCCACAATTCCAGGGCTGTCAAAGATTTATTCAGAATAACTTTTCCAATTTCCAATGGCCCGCTAAGTCGCCAGATGTTACAGCCTCGGATTTCTTTCTGTAGGGGCACGTTAAAAACGAAGTTTTTGAATTTAAACCTCTGGAGACGTTGGCAGTATTCGAAGAGAGAGCTCAAGAAGTGTTTGCTAATATTAACAAAAACACACTTCGACGAGTGACAAGTACTGTTTTAAAAAAATGCCGTGTTTGCGTTACAAAAAATGGACACATTTTTTATTGCTTTGTGTACAGGGTCCACTGATATTCTAATTCAGTGGATGGTGACAGGGTCATCATTTATATTTTGCCACCTATATTCACGGTTTATTTTCGAAGACAGAAAAAATATTGAATACAAAAGTTGTATAGAATTCAGGGAACTTCCTGGAAAAAAATAACTTTGAATATACAGGGTGAATCAGAAATTAGTAGTGTACCAAACTATGTTTTTTTTTTAATGAAATGCCCTTATACAGATGTAACTATACCAAAGGACTTCTATCCGTAGAGCATAAAATTTCAACATATAGGTGTATGATTCATAGAGAAAAGAAACTTGGCGTCATTAGACAAATAATGGTTATACATTATCTGAAATTAATAAATTAATTTTTAAAAAATGTAAACTTTTAAATATCCAACAAATCTATCCTAGGGTTAAAGATTTTCCTATAAAATATACAATTACATATTTTGGACCAATATCTAACAAGATTGCAAACATTTTAAAAAGAAATAAAAATACTAAAGTTACTTTTCGACTCTCTAATTTAATTTTTAACCTCAAAACAAAAATAAATAAGTATAAAAAGTCTAGAGTTTATACGTTAAAATGCGACGAATGCAATAGCTGCTATATAGGGCGAACAGGCAGAAATTTCAATGTTAGATTCAAAGAACATAACGCCTCATATAGATTAAAAAAAACAGAACTCTCATTTGGCCAACCATTTCTCAGAAACCCCACACAAATTCTCTGACATAAATAAGTTAGAAATATTACTTTATAAGCAAAAAAGTCGTAAATTGGATTGTTTAGAGGCAATAGAAAAGTATAAACATCATAAAGACCCAAATATTAACCTTTTAAATTCACTGATGTAGGAAATACCACCCTATTAAAACATTTTGACCATAAAAAAATGTACAGTTGGTTTTCCATAATCATAATCATAAGAATTTTTGTGTGTATACATATCTAACTTGATTGTAAATATCTCCGTTGCGTTTGAAAATGTACTAGTAGTACGAAACTGCAGTCATGCCTAGTGCAAAAATAAAATAAGTGACAGTTAACAAAGTAAAATTGTGTTTTCATTTATTTGTTAAAATATTAATTGATATTCAAGCGTTTTGCTTTATAGGTGGATGAATTACATACAGGGTCCGGCAAAATGATCTCCCACATTTTGTACCGCCGCTGCGCACGAATCACTGAAGAGAAGGGGAGCTTAGTGTATTTAGCCGGTAGCTCGCGCCTTGCCATTTCAGTTGTCGCCATGAATTGGACGGGCGAGCATCGTGCATTCATTATCGAATCGTTTATGAAAAATAACGAATCTGTGACGACGTCACAAAGAAATTTTCGTACTCACTTCGCGCTTGGTAGTCATGCTCCGGTTCCAGATCGCAAAACAATACTGTTGTGGGTTTCAAACTTTAGAGCCACAGGTTCAGCCTTAAAAAGAAAATCAACTGGCAGACCCAGGAGTGCTAGGACACCTGAAAATATTGCAGCTGTGAGAGAAGCAGTGGAACGATCTCCTACCCGTTCAGCTGGTAAACATGCTTCTGCTTTGCGTTTGTCAGATCGTTCTGTGAGAAGAATTTTACACGCAGAACTGAAGTTTCACCCATACAAAATTATGATCGTGCAAGAACTTAGTGAACGAGACTGGGAAAATCGCAGAGTATGTTCTAACGACATTCTTCAAACGTCCCACAAAACGCTGTCTTAATTACGAGTGACGAAGCGCATTTCCACTTATCTGGCTGTGTGAACAAGCAGAATTTTCGCTACTGGGCACCAGAAAATCCGCGGCAGCTGCATGAAAAGCCACTTCACAGCCCACGTGTTACTGTTTGGTGTGCTGTTGGATCATTTGGCGTTTGGGGTCCCTACTTTTTTGAAGAGGGTGGCGTAACGGTTACCTTAACTGCTGATCGATATATCGACATGCTACGTAATTTTTTGGAACCAAAACTTAGAGGACTTGAACATCCGGATGTGTGGTTCCAACAGGATGGAGCTACAGCTCATACGGCGAGAAGGTCAATGGACGTTTTAAGGGAAATGTTTCCAGGACACGTAATCTCGTTACGTGGAGATGTTGGGTGGCCTGCGCGTTCTCCCGATCTTGCCCCATGCGACTTTTTTCTTTGGGGCTACCTGAAAGCGAAGGTCTTTGAACCATTGACGAACTGAAAGCAGCAATACGCCAAGAAATTGCAGGAATATCGCCTCAAATAACTGCTCAAGTGATGGAGACCTTTAGAAATCAGCTTCGAATGTGCATCGAAAAAAATGGTCGCCACTTGGACTCTGTAATTTTCAAAACTTAATGAAAACAAATGGCATAGTGTAGATTTCCATTTAATAATAAAAAAAATTAAATAGCATTTACAATGGCGTTTTTATTAAAGATGAAAATGTGGGAGATCATTTTGCCGGACCCTGTATAAATTTTCCCGAAATTATGAAACTGCTGTGATTTAGTTTTATAATAACACTGGCCGACAAGATTTTTCTAACACAAGCCAGCTCATTATTTTTTAATAGCCTAATTAGAACCTTTTATATTGACAAGTAAACAATTTTATTGTAGGGCGGCTAAAATGGGTCCATTTTACAACGGAAAAATTACCTAGACTGGGTTGTTTACAACATCAGACATAAAATAAGCGTTAAACATCACTCTTCTGTTGAGTTCCGAATTGAGTAGTTCTCTGTGTATCGATAAGCAAGTGTATGTGAAGACGAGAATGTCGATTCAAACGCGCCGAAGTTGCAAAATTTCTCCTGACAAATTTTGTTATATTTGTGGAGAATTTCTGGTAAAATCACAAGCCAGGCCATTTACCGAAAATGTAAAAAAAGCCTACTTTAAATATTTTGGTGTGTTAATTGGTGATCAAGATAAGCGGTGGGCTCCCCATGTGTGCTGTGTTAGTTGTAGTGTATCATTGGTGAAGTGGATGAAGAGAAAGAGAAAAAGTATGTCTTTTGCAGTTCCAATGGTATAGCGAGAACCCACCAATCATTCTAACGATTGTTATTTTTGCCTGACAAAGACTGAAGGTTATTCCAAAAAGGGAAAGCACAATATAGAATATCCAAATTTGCAATCTGCCATACGACCTGTTCCTCATAATGCAAATTTGCCAGTACCGATTGCGTCTTTAAATTGGCAAGCTATTGATTTGGGAGATAATGGAGATAACGCATCATCAGGCAGCTCAGAAGAACAGTACACTGATCCCACTTTTACCACAGGTCCCAGTTTCGGCGAGCCACATTTGATTGTTTAAAGTAAATTAAATGATTTAGTACGTGATTTGGGGTTATCCAAGCAACAGTCAAAATTTCTAGGTTCCCGTTTTAAGGAATGGAACCTATTGGCCAAAGAAACAAAAATTACGAATTTCAGAAAAAGAAATGCTATGTTTTCTGAATTCTACAGTATGGAAAATTCGTTGTGCGCGTGTACTGATATAGACAGTTTAATGCAGGAACTTGATATTGAACATTCTCCCCGTGACTGGCGCTTATTCATAGACTCATCTAAATATAGCTAAAAAGCTGTGTTATTGCATAATGGAAATTTAAAATCCTCTATACCAGTTGCAAAGAAAATTATGAAAATATGCGCATGATTTTGGATAAAATAAACTACAATAGGTATAAATAGCAGATATGTGGGAACTTTGGCATTTTTATTGGGCCAGAAATCAGACAATTGTTGGACGATGTCAATTTTACGGAAAAGCTTACCAGGCAGGAACTCAGAGCATGGAATTCATTTGTTAATGTAGTAAGAGGATTTTTAGGCAACAATATGGATGAAAATTATGAACAATTAGTTAATGAACTCTTAGATGCCTAAAAAGCGCTTGGTGCCAGAATGTCATTAAAAATTCACTTCCTCCATTCCCAACTGTCATTTTTTCCTAAAAATTTGGGAGCTGTTAGTGACTAGCAGGGTGAAAGGTTTCACCAAGATATATGGGCCATGATGGGTGACTACTGTTGGTTTTTGAAGAGAGAAGATTCTATTCTTATATTCATTCCATTAGATTATGCTATTCTGATTTGTGTTATAACAAAAAAAATATTTTTTTGTCAGCCAGTGTAATTATTACTCCTATATGTATTATTCTGAGGACTTACCATTTGTTGCGTTACCTGAACATTTTTCTAACGATAACGACCTTTTCCGGTTCTTTTTCGGAAGCCTTCTTACATGCTTTATTGATCCTAGAATAACACTAATTAAGATTTATAGGAAACACACCAAATATAAAACGGAGGCCACAATATTAGGACAATATAAAATTTAAAAGAATATTAAAATTTGGGAAACAGATGCATTTTGTAAACATTAAAAAAAAAGTAAATTTATTTGAAAATGTTTAGCTAGTTTAAAATAGTTTACCATGTACTTACCTCGCGCGCATCTCTGGATGGACTTGTCGAAGTACATTATTAGAATATAAATAATGTAGAGAAGTACTAGAACTAAAGCCTCGTACCATTCTATTCTTTCATCGTGAATGATGCAAATAAGTATCGAAACTGTGATTCCATAAGCCATACAATCTCTAGTTAAAGGCCACCAATCTAGTGGAATTACTTTTACTCCACACTGAAAAAAGAATGTTTTTTTTTTAACTGCTTCCTCAGTGGTATTCGCGTGTCATATCCGCAATAGTGTTGGACCTTAGAGAACTTAATTCAACAACTGATATCAATCGTTGTTCATTCGCTGATGAACAACAGAAAAATGATCTTTATCTTAGACTATAAAAACAAGAGAGACCCAACTATTTACATATGACACGGGATCATATATTGAATTTTTTACCTCTCCACTACATTGATAGGTGTATGTTGTTGTCACGATTCACGTTTTAAAAATTGTCGAATATTCTAAGCCAAGTTTTATCGAATTACTCCAATATGTTTATATACAGTGTGTCCCAGATTCGCTTCTCTATACAGGGATCTCGGCTCCTATTATATCTACACCAAAGGTTAAATTGGGAAAGTTTCAGAGGAAACTTATTGTATTCGATATCCGGCTTTAAATCGATTAATTGTTTTTGGAAATATCGGGGAAAAACCGAAAATGCCGGATTTCGTTTTTGACCAGTATATCCAGAACGGTAAATTTGACAGCTGCCAAAATGTGACATTATTTGGATACATTTTTAAGACAAATAAGATGGCGTATACGACACGTCTTCATTGCTTTTTGTTAACCCGCAACCCGCCTCAACTTTCATTTTTCTTATGGCCGCCATATTGGATTTTTCGATTTTTGGAAAGAGCCTAAAATTTCCAGTCTAGTGATATCTCACAAGTGTATTAAAGATTTTAGTATCATCGAAATATTACACTTCGTAAAGTTAGGTTTCAGTTTTTTCTAAGGAGGCCATGATTTAAAGTAATGTTAGCTCTTAATGCTTTTTTAAGGAGGCCATGATTTATCTGTAACAAAATTGGATTTTGACTTTGACGTTAAGTTAAATAGTTGAAAGTATCAAAACTGTGATTTAATAAGTAATATATATAATAAGGTAAGCTTTTATACAAATAAAATCATAAATCTGACACATAAATTGTCAAAACCTATAGAAAATGTCCGGCATTCCGTATTCAAATGAAGAAAAGGTTGACATGTTAGCTCTGTACTTTCAATCATACAGAAACGCCGACGTTACCTCAGCAAGGTATTTGGAGATGTATCCCGAACGACGGCACCTTCATAAAACCCAATTCAGGAAAATCGTAGTTAATTTAATTAACCATGGTGCCTTCGAACAACCTAGAAGCGGATACAATAATAACAATGAAAATCGAGATCGAAACATTTTACAAGCTATCAACGAAAACCCTAGTGCATCGGTAAGAACTGTAGAATGGGAAACTAATGTGCCAAAATCAACAATACAGAGAGTTTTAAAAAAGAATAAGTACCATCCATACAAAGCCATAATAGTACAAGGACTTAAGGAAACTGATTTTCCAAGACGACTACAGTTCTGTGAGTGGTGTACTAGGAGATGTAATGAAAATCCTGATTTTGTAAATCATATCTTGTGGTCCGATTAGAGCAGGTTCACTAATTGTGGAGTCTTTAATAGGCACAACCGTCATCATTGGGCTGTGCAATCCTCACGAAGTGGCAGAGACACGTCTACAGATCAGATTTGGAAGTAACGTTTAGTGTGGAATCATTGGTAAGTTAATCTAACCAATCTTTTTTAAATAGACACCAAATGATGGTCAAATAATAATCTTTTTTTTTTCGTTTAGTTCTTTAATGATACTAAAAGAGTATAATCTAATAAAAAAAAAGTAAAACGTTCTACTCTAGTCAGTCAACTTACTTTTTTGATATTGTATTACATTTTTATTCAATCATTTTGTATTGTAGTTTCGAAGAACCTATAAAAATAGAATTGGGTTCTATAAATTTATTAATACTTTATCTAAATTTTCTGCAGATTTAGCTAATTCTCTAAAATTATTTTGATTGTCTGAATTTAACGATTTATTATTACCTGGGAAGCCTAGTTTTTGCGTTATGAAAAAAATATATGGTATAATCAAATGTCGAATTATTTTTCGATTTTCATTATGATTTATAGAAAGGCGTTCAGCTGTATTTCCGAATAATTTAAATTTTAAAGCGCAAGGGTTTTATTCTTTTGATATTTTATGTTTTATTAAGGCACAGTGTACTTCTTTAAGATTATTATATCACTGAAATAAATTGATTTAGTATTTCCGAAATTAATATGCAATACCAACAAAATAATTTATTACGGTTATTACTTCCCGCTAACCAAATATGTTTTTCTTTTTCATAATAAAGCTGAATAGGTTTCAACTGTATACAAGCTCATTCATTACGGGATGTTTCGATAATTATTTTTGGAAAGAAAATATCTACTTTTTAATAAAGATAATTTTCCCTTTATAATTTATAGTTTCTAGTACCACCCGGCCGACCCTGCCGCCCTTGACTGTTGGGCACCTATTTATAAATTATTAATCATTTCAGGAAATCGACTTATTGGACCATTTTTGTTTGACTACAACCTAAACGGGCAGAGGTACATAGAGCTTTTGCGAAACCAGGTTGTACCAGCCTTACGAGCAATTCTAACGGAAGATGAATTAAGAAGAACTTGGTTTTAACAAGACGGATGTCCGGCTCACAATACCATTCAAGTCAGGAACTTCTTAAGAGAGCAGTTTGACGAAAGAATAATTTCTTTAAATGGTGCAATATCTTGGCCTCCTAGATCCCCTGACCTGTCCCCCTTGGATTTCTACCTCTGAGGTTACACGAAGAATGAAATCTATGAATTTGATCCACCCGTGACCATAGAAATCCTGAGACAAAGAGTTCTGGACACATTTACAAATATTAACCGAAATACACTTACCAGGGTTGTACGAAAAACAGTCACCAATTGTCAAAAATGTCTCGATGCAAATGGACGTCATTTTGCAGATTTGTAAATTAATGTTACCAACTTACAAAGTAGTTAAAGCTTATTTAGATTTTTTTAATCGTTATTTACGTTCATGTTGTATTGAAAATTCAATGCGTTCAATACATTACTTACTTATCAATGTAATCTTGTGAAAAATAAATCATGTCCTTTAAAAACATTGAAACCTAATTTACGAAGTGTGATATTTTGATGACATTAAAATCTTTAATGCACTTGTGAGATATCACTAGACTGGAAATTTTAGGCTCTTTCCAAAAATCGAAAAATCCAATATGGTGGTCATAAGAAAAATGAGAGTTGAGGCGGGTTGCGGGTTAACAAAAAACAATGAAGACGTGTCGTATACGCCATCTTATTTGTCTTAAAAATGTGTCCCAATAATGTCACATTTTGAAAACTGTCAAATTTATTGTTCTGGATTTACTGGCGAAAAACGAAATCCTCCATTTTCGGTTTTTTGCCGATATTTTCCAAACTTATTGATCGATCGTAAATCTGAAGCCAGATATCGAATGCAATAAGTTTCCTCTAAAACTTTCCCCATTTAACCTTTGCTGTAGGTATAATAGGAGCCGAGATCTCTATATAGAGCAGCGAATCGGGACACACTGTATTGTCATAACACAGTTATTTGTATATCAAAAAACTACACACAATAATTAACCTTAGACTATAAAACATTGTTTTACTGTCTAAGTAATTAACTAAGGCATTTAAAGAATTACAAAAATCTAATAATAAAAATATTACCAAATAGAACTGGTAATGACGCTACTTTTACAACTATTCATTCATGGCACTCTTGTTTTATAGTATAATTATAAAACGGACGCTGCATTGTTGTCATTTTTGTTACCGCGTTCGATCGTCATTGTTTATATATATCTTTTAGTTTTTTAGTGATTTTGTAAGTTCTGTGTGTTGTAGCGCTTAAATAAATGAAAAACTATCGTGATGAAGTGTGGAAATACAGACTTTTTAAGTCCGGAAATATCATATCACAAATAAGCCTTGATCAGGGGCGTGCAGTCCATGGAAGCAAGGGAAGCAGTGCTTCCCCAAAAAAAAATTACAAAACAACTTAGGGAAACCGTTCATTTAGTTCATATTAAAAATGCTAAAATATTATCTTAATTATCAAGCCCATAATAATTGCGGCGTTGACTCCGACCGGCCACAATAGAAAATCGAATAGAATCTATGCGGGCCGCTAGCTTCTTTGAGGCCAAGTCCTGTATGCTTGATTTCCTGTGAATCGAGCCAGAGGTTATTGAACTTTACACCGGCTGTTTGCAATTTTTGCATTTCAGTCGCGTGCTTTAAATGGGGGCGGAAGCTATCGTTGGAGTAGGTTCTTTGTTTGAACGGCTATCCGTGTGTTGTGTAATACGTACGTCGCCTCGTGCATGGTGCGATATGGAAGACAATAATACGGACGTGGATATGCAAATATCGTCAACTTCGGCTGTCGGTAATAACGTTGAAAATGTTAGTAGGAAGAGTGTGTGTGAATGTGTGGTGTGTGTCTTAATAATAAAGGGATTTTCGACATTAAACTTCACTGATAAGCTTCAAATAATTTCAAAAGGAAGGGCAAAACCGCCTATGAAAAATTTAACCACAAAAATGAAAAACTTTTTTATCCGGAAAAACAATACGAACAATTTAAATAGCTAACAAGGTGTGAAAATATAAGTAAATTATTTTGTTGGCCCTGGTTTACTTTTTAAAAATGAAAAAGGTCTCTGGAATAAAACTGGCTTTTCCGAATTTCCATGAAGCTGTAAAAAGACACATTATATCCAAAGCGCATTTGCATAAAAGAAAAAGTCTTCGGCAAAACCAGAATTGAACACGCCCTTAATAAACAGTTGGAAATTAGTCACCGCCAACACAATGAACTAGTCGATAAAAATAGGCAAATATTAAGAAGACTTATCGATGTTGTTTGTTTTCTCGGACAGCACGAATTGGGATATAGAGGTCATGACGAAACAAGGGTTTCTTCAAATAGAGGAAATTTTCAAGATTTACTTAGTTTAATGGCTAAATATGATGATTGCTCAAAAAATCATTTAGAGCAGTCTAGCGTTTTTCGCGGAACGTCGAATCTAATCCAGAATGATTTAATGTCCGCTGTTACAACCATTAATCTAAAAAGAATTAAGCAGGAGATTGGCAAGGCGCGGTTCATCGCTATAGTTCTGGACGAAACAACTGATATCACTAATTTCAGCCAATTATCTATAGTAATACGCTACGTTAAAACAGACGGAAGTATTCAAGAGTGATCTTTAGGTTTTAAGAATGTGTCCGAAAATCGTACAGCAGATGCATTATATACCGTAGTTTATAACGTTACTAAAGAAATTAATGGAGAGAAAAAATTAGTTGCTCAAACTATGATGGAGCTGCAGTGATGACAGGACAATTAGTGGATCTGCAAGCTAAAGTTCGAGAAACTTTCCCAAGAGCTGTGTTTGTCCATTGTTTTGCTCATAAATTAAATTTAGTTTTATCCCAGTCCATCAATCACATTAAAGAGTGTAAAGTATTTTTCGTTACTTTAAGTTGCATGGCTGCTTTTTTTTTCTAAGTCAACAAAACATACACAAGCTTTGGACTCCATTGTCCACAAAACGATTACCCAAAGTAGCTCCTACTGGATGGAAGACTTGTGTTAACAGTATCTGAAAATCATGAATCACTGATTGAACTATTTGAGAATATAATAGAAAATAATGAAACGTGGGACTCAGAAGCAATAAATAGTTCGAGGGGGTTTTTGGACTGTTTGAAACGAGATTTTAATTTTAATTATTTGTTGAACATAGTTTCAGAAATATGTCTACTCTCGGACAATGTTTTTAATATATTACAAACTAAAACAAATGATATTGCTTTTTGCCTAAAAAAAGTAGATGATTTTAAGTCCATGTTAAGCCAAAAAAGAGATGACTTTGACCTATTTTGGGAGAAAACGATGACGTTAAATGTAGAGCCACAAGCCAAGCGTCTTCCAACTGACAAGGTGGGAGATGTTCAAACATCATACAGACGCCTCTTTTATGAAATAATCGATCAAATTCAGCAATAAATAAACTATAGATTTAACGGTTTAAATGATTTTAAATTCCTCGAGCTTTGCAATTTTGATGCATTTAAAGGAAAAACTTTTCCAGAAGATGCGTTTAAATCTCTTCTTCTTCTTCATTATGGCCAGTTCTTCGACCGAGTGTTACTACGATCTGAACTAAAAGTGATTTACGAAACTGATGACATTAGCGCAAAAAATAACGCTAAGGAACTAACGCAATTTTTAAAAGACAAGGAGCTGGAAGATGCCTACACCGAAGTGTCGAAATTGTGTGAATTAATATTGACAATACCTGCCACAAGTTCATCAGTAGAACGCAATTTTTCAACACTTAAACGTATAAAAAATTTCGTGAGAAATTCGACGGGGCAGGAGAGACTTCTCCAAAATATGTCGGAGCATCGACGTTTTTATGATGACGTCATTGAAGAATTTCCAAAAAATGATCGAAGAATCGAATTTCATTACAAATAGGTAAGTTTCTAAAAATTGCTTCCCTTTCTTAAAATTTCACCGCACGCCCCTGCACAAAACAAAATAATATTGAATATCTTTTAATTGACGGAAAAAAATAATAGAAGAAAATGGGATTTGTGAAGAAATGAAAAACCATTTTATTAAAATTACACAAAATGTATGTAAAAAATTAAAAGACCATGAATTAGAAGCAGAGCCATAATTTTTCTATAAAATTATTAAAACTGTCAATTTTTCTATAAAAATTATTAAAACAGTCAACAAAATTTATTAAATGTATACATAAACCAGTGCGGCTCGCCAGGGGACGCGGGTGAAGCGCCGCTTCATCTACATTTTCACATCAATTTACTTAAAAATTAAAATATTAAGCATTTTATAACCTACATTTCTATTTTCTTCTATTCTAAAAATGTAGTATGTGTTATATAAATGTACATTATTTACTTAATTTACCATTATTTTCTATCAAAACTAGTGGGTTATATAGTTAAAAAATAATAATGACTTAAAAACGTAGCGCGCTGAACACCATAAGAGCGACCTGTTAAGGAATCACAACCAGCAGTCAACAAATTTAGTTAACAGTTAGTTACGCCGGCTCTCGCGCTTAGATTTGTTTACGGCAGTTGTTATGGCAACGCAATGGTAACTATCCGTAAGCCAATTAGACATGGGAGCGGCATAAAACTGCTGATGTAGGCTGCAGGCGCTGGTTCGCTTGTTATAGAATTAATGTAAATTAGTGCGTTCGGATCATCGGAGATGGAAACAGTGTTGCATCGTGTATATAACTGTTTTCTAAGAAAAAAAATATATTTAAAATCTTATAAATTCATATCTTTTCCCCTAAGTATTAAAAAACGCTCCACAGCTATGAATAATTAACATCATAAAAAGGTAAAAACACAGCCGCTGCGCTTCACACGTTCTTAAATCTACGAGCTGCCACTGGCATAAACTTCCTTTCCTAGAGCCAACAATAAATTTATACAAAAAATTTGGCTATTTAGATACTAACCACATTTATAAGTTAAAAACATGCATTTTCATTTATTTACTTCTCACAAAAAAATATCCAATATAGATTTAGAAAAAAGATATACTAAACCTAATCATGACACATGACAAACAGATGTATTAAATACAATTGATATTCGAATCAATTTTGCAAAAAAATCTTTATTATATAGTGGTATATTAATCTATAACGAATGACCAACACATTTACGCAGAATAAAAACTTTAATAAAATTTAAAAGGGAAGTAAAAAAACATTTTTTTTATCGCAACGTGATTTAAAGAAAAAATAATTTTGACTGTGTTAATATTATTTAGTTTGTTCTTCAATTATTATTTCTTTTATTATTTAATATTATTCTTAATTGTTAATTTGTTATAATATTAGTATTGTTAGAATTCCCTGTAATAAACTTATACAGTTGGTTGGGAAGGTTGAGAATAAATAAATACAAATCAAAAAGCATGTGCTGATTCCAAAAATGCCACCAGATTTTTTTCTATCAGCTCTAGTTTTTGAGATACAGGTTACAGGTTAATTGATATTTTTTTCTGATAAAGGACAACTAATACAGAGATAAATATGTACTTAATCGTCAAAATAGAAATTTCCCAGAATCTAATTAACCAAATGGATACCTGGAATTGTCCCTGACCCAATGTTCCTATACTAGGAACTACTCAATACACTGCTCTTAATTACTTTTATACCTGTAATTGCCTATGACCCGATCCTTCTATACCTGCTTGGCTGTACTCGATTTAGTATATTACTGAGTTTTCGCAAGTAAAGTTGTGCTATCATTTTGTGTAAATTTTGGTCGTTTTGTAGTATCAAGACACTAAACTGAAACAATGGCATCCACAAACAGACGTACCTGTGTAAATCATCCCGATGTTTTTTGTTATGTGTGTGGTGAATACACTTTGAAAGAGAGCAGAAAAATTATTGTGACTTTGTGAAAAGAGCTTATCTTGCTTATTTTGGCGTTCATTTAGTAGATCAAGATAAATCTTTGGCCCCACATTTCATATGTAAAACATGTGTTGAACACTTGCGACAGTGGACAACTGGAAAGAGGAAGTGTCTAAAGTTTGGTGTACCAATGGTTTGGAGGGAACCGCCAAAACCATCATGACGACTGCTATTTTTGTATCGTTAATATTAAAGGCGTAAATAGAAACAATATTCACAAATGGGCATATCCTGATCAGATTCTGCGAGAAGGCCTGTAGCGCATTCGGAAGAAATACCCGTTCCATCATTCAGCAGTCTACCCGAACTGACAGAAGATGATACAGAAAAATTAACGTCTGACGAAGTTCAAAGAATTCAATCAGAAAACGACAGCGAATTTGAAGCAAATTTAGCAACTCCGCAGTGTTTCAATCAAGAAGAACTAAACGATCTTATAAGAGACCTGAATCTCTCAAAGGAATCCGCTGAATTACTTGCATCCAGATTAAAAGAAAAAAATCTACTTTGTCCAGGTTAATATTACATTTTATCGTAAAAGAGATAAGAATCTGCTGCCCTTTTTGGCTCAGGAAAATGACTTGGTATTCTGTTACAATATAAAAGGGCTCTTAGAAAAAATGGGTTTGCCTGAATACACTCCAGATGATTGGCGCCTTTATATTGACAGTTCAAAACGTAGTTTAAAATGTGTTCTTTTACATAACGGTAACAAATATGGCTCAATTCCTATTGGTCATTCTACTACCATGAAGGAAGAATATGAAACAATTGCATTAGTTTTGAGAAAAATTAAATACGAAAAACATCAGTGGGTAATTTGTGTTGATTTAAAAATGGTTAACTTCCTCCCTGGACAACAGAGTGGTTATACAAAATAGCTTTGTTTTTTGTGCCTTTGGGACAGCAGAGCTAAAAATGAGCACTGGGTTAACTAAAATTGGCCTTCAAGAGATGTCATGATTCAAGAAAAACAAAACGTGATCAACGAACCTTTGGTTTCAAGAGAAAAAAATCTTACTTCCGCCCTTGCATATCAAGCTAGGCCTAATGAAGCAATTTGTGAAGGCTTTAAATCGAGATGGAAATTGTTTTGGGTATTTGTCACGTAAATTTCCTGGCATTAACACGGAAAAACTAAAAGCTGGTATATTTGATGGTCCTCAAATAAGGCAACTTGTTAAAGATCCACAATTCACCACATCAGTGAACGAGACTGAATCTAACGCTTGGTGTTCATTTGTTCAAGTAGCACAAAATTTTCTTGGCAATAATAAAGCAGAGAATTACGTAGAATTAGTGTAAACTATGCTTTCAAATTTTAATATTCTCAGCTGTAACATGAGTATAAAAGTTTACTACCTCCACAGCCACCTAGATCGTTTTCCAGAAAACTTAGGTGATTGTAGTGAATATAACGTAATATATGCACAATTTTTTTTAAACTAGATCTGATAGACACAATCTGAGAACTTTTTTACATTCTGCATCCAAAAATTACCCAGAAACAGCACCAAAATTTGTGTTGGCCTGTGTAATCTTTTAAGACCCATATCCTTTCTGAAATTGTGAGATAATAAAATTATGTGGGAAGTCTTTAAAAAGTCCTGACAAAACACTATCAAAAATACTTGGTGTCAGAGTCAGAATATGATGGGTTAAGCAAGTCTACCTAGATCCAAAAGTACAGTTTTGTTGTACTCAAATGTTCTGTAGTATTCTGGATTATTTTTGACTGTCCTTTTGACGCTAGCATAGCCCAACATTTGTACATAATATCGTGAATGGTTGTTATTTACCTCAAATTATACGATATTTGGTAACTTACTATTCCGGCACTCACACCACAGCATGCCGCCACTGCTAGAATGTTAAACACTGCCGATCCTACTATGGTGCCTACCCCTAAGTCACCTTCGGTGATGAAGGTTCCGATAACGTTAACGAAGAGTTCGGGCGCCGAGGTGGCAGCTGCCATGAAGGTAGCGCCGGCGACGTCCGCAGACATGTTAAATGCTACAAAAAATAAAATTCAATCAAGCATTACACTAAACCCTGGAAAGTCTAGCGAAAATAAATCGATAAGCGATAAACGAAGACCCATATTTTTGGGTTCTTATGCATAAAATATCATACCTTCTGTACATCAGTAAAAAGGGAGATAAAAATGATTATTTAAATTATTAACTCCTTATAGCCTTCTTCGTTTATGAGATACAGGGCGAAATAGAAAATTTTGCATTTTGGGACCCCCCTCGTATCTCGGTTATCCTTTAACTTAACGCAAAGGGAAAAATTGCTGCCTATGCAGTTTTTTACGCTGGATCCAGTGGCGTAGTCATATTTTTCATTTGAATTGTTATTTTTTAGATATGACCCAAAGTTGTGTTTTTTTAAATGGGACACCCTGTATATTTGTCAAGAAATTGATTTGTCCTTTTAAAAGCTTCTCAAAAATATATAATAGTATGGGTCTATTTTAATAAACAACAACAAAAATCCTAATTTTTATAATTATCATCCCAAATTTTGCAGTAGGCCATGCAAAACGATGCCGTTTTCTTTTGTTTTTTTGGAAGCAAATAACATTTCCCAATTTTGTACGCGTATATAAAATATAGCCCTAGTTTTTTGTATTTACTCATTGTGTAAAAATATATTTGTATTATTATGAAAGAAAACCAAACTTTCGAACATTATGAAAAGTACGATATGTTAGCTTGTTTTATATTAAGTAATGAAAATGTTGAAGCGGCTTCTGAGATGTATTTTAACAGGTAAATAGTTAATTTTTAGGTTTTAGGGATAATGCAAAATTTTCTATTTCGCC